>CM076584.1:535914208-536420922 GCA_034641835.2 Pinus albicaulis
TAGGACGCAATTGCAATTTAACCTTAGATATGAGCGTCCTCTCGCAGTTTCAGAGAGTGAGTGGAGAGCACTCATCCATGACGGAAAAGAGAAAAGGGCAAAGAAAGAAGGAAAAATGCCAACTGGACCCGCAAGGTAAATTACAACCTTAATTCAATAGCTTTAATTTTCTTTATGTCTAAAATAAAAGTGTGCTACGTCATATCTGACTTCAATCTTTTGATGCTAGGTTGCCTGACACCTCAAAGGCAACCAAAGCTAGGATAGAGAAAAAAGGCCATCACAAGCTCGGCCAGGGTGGCTACTTGAAATTAGCTGCAAGAATTGTAATTAAGTAGCTAAACATCTTATAATTAATTGTATCGCCTTCCAACGTTTTTGTAATCCTATCAGATATGATTAAAAATACACAATCATATATAATGTAGGGTGATGACTTTGGAACAATAACTACAGAGGAAGATAAAAATATTGCTTTCTGTTTTGGCTATCAAGCTGTAGTTGAACGTCGCAGAAGCTTGGGGCAGGTCCCAAGATCTACAATGCCTGATAAGGTAAAACATTAACCTTCAATATTTTTGTTTTCGTCCATAAATTTAATGTCTAACAACTTTGTTTAAATCAGGGGAGCAACACTACCGACGAGGTAAATAACCCAGTTTTAGAGCCAGATGTAGATGATCCTCTCGTGCAACCTGATCATTGTAGTGGGGACCAGCCCGACAATGCTGCTATCAGTGAGGGCCGTGACGGTAATTAATTTCCACTTATAATTTTTTCTAATTATACCTTGATGGTTGTCCTTATAACGTTTTTTGTTTAAATGACAGAATGTTTCCCTTGAGGATCTTACTACCAGAGAGGAAGACAGGGCAACAGTCCCAACGGCGACAACTGGTGCACCAGGTAAATAATATCATTGCAATTTTTTTTATTAATATTACCGAACTAGTTCAATGATATTTAAAAACAGACAATTAAAATTTAATATTATCTGTTTTTGTAGGCGATGCCCCGTCACTGGATGAGACCAGACATCGTGACAACGCAACTAGGTCAGCGGCGACAACTGGTGCACCAGGTAAATAATCTCATTGCAATTTTTTTTATTAATATTACCGAACTAATTCAATGATATTTAAAAACTGACAATTAAAATTTAATATTATCTGTTTTTGTAGGCGATGCCCCGTCACTGGATGAGCCCAGACATCGTGAATACGCAACTAGGTTGGCAGTGCGGGTTGAAAGGCACGAAATAGGAGCAGAGCACGATGATATTGATGATGTAATTAGGAGCTTTAAAATAGGAAGAAGAAAAAGAAAATTTGACAATGTAAAATATTGTATTATTATAAGACAAACGTTACCATACTTGGAACGTTTTTTGCGTTATATAAAAAACTCATTTATCATACTATTTTTATGTCAAGCATTAATTGCAATGTTTCCTTGCGTACTTTTCGTTGAATTGTTTTTTTATTAGTTATTGAATATTTTTTTTTATGCTCATGAAAGTAAAAAATGAAATATAGATTGGGTATTGGGGAATTGAGAGTGATGTGAGGGGGGGAGGGGCCATAAGAGCTTCCACCTTCACGTGGTTGGCCCTGTTTAGTAGAGAATAATTTATTGGAGTGATTTAATCTTGGAGCAAACCTCCCTCGATCCAGTGTAGCAACAAAAAAGTCATTGTTGACTTAGTTGCTACTCTTTCAGATCGTGGGAGGCTTGTTCCAAGTTCATGCGACTCAAATAAATTGTTCTTGAAATGAAGAGGAGCTTATTCAGGTATGTTTTGAAATTTTCAACATATGTTCTAACATTATCATAAGAATGCATCTTAGAGTAAAAAATACTACATCAATTACTTGTATTTATTGTATAGATAATGATGGATTTTGATTGACTTGGCAGTGCAGGTACAAATCCTCTTGCATCATGAGCAATACAATTTGTCAACCAGGGTCATGTCCAGGATATTTTTGCTTGTGCGCTTGACCAGGTTCGTAATGTCACATTTTGTAAGTTCCTTTACAGTTCATAATTCATTATTAAGCTTGTTCATGATTATTATCTAGGTTTTTTGTATGTGTTTTTTCATCTATTTGATTGTAAGCAACTCTGCATGTTTCCTGTTGTTCACTATGATTTCTCCCATTACCACTCCCAGGATGAATCCGACTTTATTGTTACATAGGTTACTTTATTGTTACTATGATTTCTCCATTTACGATTTGATAGGTTACATCATGTAAAGTTGTCAATCTCAGGTTGGTGATGAGCTTTAGTTCTCCAGATTTGGGGCTTTTCTGATATTTTCTCCCTCATGTCATTCCCGCATCACCTCGTTGTTTGAGCATGCCAATTGTCTACCACTTGTACCAATTGGCACATGTCAATCTCTGAGTGGTGCCACATTTCACCTATTTTCAGTGAGAGTTTAGGGTTTCTCTAACATAGCTTCAGAAATCCGATTCAGTGCCTGCTTGAATATTGTCACATAATATTTATGGTTTGGATTGATGAGCATGTTCTGAATGGTTGGTTGATTCATAAGAACCACCCATAAATCTCCCTTCCTCTAACACAGAGAAAATAAAAATTTCTTTGACAGGAGACAGAGTTTCAATACTTTGAAAACAAACTTCTATTCCCTTCAATAACTAAAAAAAAAACTATTACACTACTTCCTCACTGAGAGGGATTACAAAATTATGACTGCTACAAAACGCAGTGCATAAAACCAACTCACTGTCTGTTCAAAACAAACATACTCGTCTCTAAGACACTCTGCTGTGTTTTTCCCTTTCGCGCTGCTGTGCATACACACTTAAAAAGTTACACTCAATTTTTCACTTTTTACACACTGCTATGTAATAAAAAATTTACGTACTGTCTATAAAAAAAACTACCAAGCTTTTTCGACCTTTTTATTTTTATATGCCGGAACATATAAAACATATTATAATAAACCCTCTTTAAAAAAAAAAAAATTAAAACTAAATTCTATGGCCCACCTTTCATTTCGCATATGATATATATATAACATATGTTTAAAACATATGTATATATTAAACTATCAAAACATTAAAGAACCCTTTCCGTCGGACTTCAAAAGTCTGAATAGATTGAATTTCAAACCAAATTCGCGTTCCAAAATGGGATGCTGACGACTGCCTAATTTTAACTCGAATTCTCAATCCAATGTGACCTATAAAAAATTCGGGTCCAGTTTTCAGGTTTTCAGATTCCCTTCAATTTCATGCGATCCAATATTAATGCTCCACGTGTCCTCCTTTTGAATTTACAAAACTGTCAGGTAAATTTCTGTTTGTTTAATTTCTGGTTGGTGAATTGCGTTAATTTCTGGGTCGTTGTGTTTAAACACACTCAGAGAAATATGGTCGTGGTCACTATACAAAAAACTTGTGAATTTTTTAAAGAATTGGTTACTAAATTTCTCGGATGGCATGACCCCATCCTCCAAAAAAAAACAAGCCGCCGCATCCGCCCTCGCCGCAAAGCACGGAAGTTAAAATTCAACAGCACAGGGTTTAATAAGTGAGGGTGTAAAGGTAACTTTTTGTCGATAGTACTGGATTAAGATCATCTATTCATTTTTCTAGGGTCTTATGGTGTTTGGTTTTTTAGTTTTTGGTTGGGCTTATTGAGTCTAAAATAGTTTTTGAGTGAAAAAATTTCTATCAGGTATTAAAAAATGTTGGTTCTTTTGTCAAAATTTATGAGCTTGTTAGGAAATACAAAACTGAGAATGGTTGTATCTTAAATTTGTGGAAAATAATTTGAAATGAAAACTTTTTGTTTAGGTTATTGGAGCAGGTGCAAACCCCGTTCAAATTACTAGGGGCATTGACAAGGCAATAAAGGCCCTTGTTTCAGAACTAAAAACTTTGTCAAAGGAGGTAAACGCTTGCCTTTTGAGTAGGCTGGTTTTCCTTTTTGCTGATGATTTGGTGTATCTAATTGAATTAGTTGCCTAAGTTATTTTTGGTTGCAAACTCCTTTTCATTTTTCATACGTATCGCCTCGTGGAATACATTTGATTGTGTGGTCTTGTTAGATCTACAACATTTGTAGTTGTTTAGTCTTATGGCCGAGGTGCACTTTTATTATGGGAAATAGTTGATGCAATATTGTCATTTAACTTTACCCAGGTAGCATGTTGAGAAGTTTTTTGTGAAACATTTGGTATTCAAGATGACACTTGATCCTATACATCATCTTGCACTTGACTTCAAAATTTATATTCAAAGTGTGCCAGACAATTCTTGCAAAATTTCAAATATTTATGTTGTTTTAAACCATTCTCTTTTTCATGTATTGGATGCTGAAAATGAGGAAAAAACTTTGGTATGAAACCAACTGGTGAATAATTTCCAGCAAAACAACCACTTCCAAGACATGATTTAGAAGTAGAACATGTGTACTTATGAAGCATAGAAAGATATCCTTGATGCATTGTTAATGTTTGGCTATGGTTATTTTTGGAGAAAATAACTCCTTATTCCTAGAATAGTGATCTTCAATACAAGTAAATTCCAGAGAAGAGAGATCATCGTGTGACGCAACAAAACCGAAATTGACCCCCAAGGAGGCTTCTGTGTGTCTACAATCGTTGTGTCAAGATTTCCTTTTCCCTTGGTGTACCCCGTTCTTCTCCGGCCCCGAGTCTTAATTGACTTCTTCTTTCTTTCTTCGTCAAGTTTATTTATCAAATTCGTAGAATTTTGATAAATAAATACTATCCACAATGGTTGACTTTTAATTTATATTCCCGACTTTATATTATCTCCAAGACTTATAACCAATGTTTAACTTTCAACACTTTGTATTTATACTCCACGTTTCTTTTAATAAATAACTTGTAATGAAATTTCGGCTCTATATTTCACCACAGAGCCTTAAAACAATCACGCTCCAGACTTATGCTAATTATCTGCCAATCGTTTAATTAAAAAATTTCATTATACTCCGGCCCCACCTATATATATCAATAACCAATCAAACACTTGTATCGTACCTGGCTATCCTCCGCACACCTTAGTTAACCTCCGGGCAAGTTCAACGTGCGACCACTGTCCGATGGCCCTTCTCTAAATCAACGACTCTTGGAAATTTCGCTTGGCTTCCAACGTCGGGCTTTAATGTGCGATGGCGCGGGTTAAACGGCGGTTTTCCGAGGGTCATTTCGCCATGTGTCGCATTCCCTATGGAATCGCTCGCGAATAGAAAATACCGCCTACTCCGCAAAAGCGGTGCGATATGGGCAACCCGCTTTTGTGATTCCGCTCGTGGTTTTGGTACAGGGCTTGACCACGGGTGCAATTTCGGTTCCGCTATCCTTTTTTTTGTTAACTCATGTCCAATCCTTGGGTCAAGTTCCAAAAGCAAAACAATTTTTTCTCTTTATTAAGCGGGATTTTAATATGTGTATTATCAAAGAAAACCAACACAAAATTTTATAAGAAAATTGTTCTTAAGTCAAGCCTGCCAGACTTCAAATGGCGATAAACCATAATTCAAACCAAATTCGCGTTCCAAAATAGCCTGCTGACGTCGACCAATTTTGTGACGCGACTTTCTTATCAAATTCGCCCTAATATTTTACGTCCGCATTTCTACCGCGAGCGCTCAAACAAAGATCCGCTCAATCAATTTTTGCCACGTGTCCTCAATAAAACTTGCCCGGCTCCCACTGGCGGTGAATTCGATGGCGTTTAAGGTGATGGGACATGGATATGGCGATTTCATATCATTCGCATTAACATTTAACGCCGTTCAATTAAGTTTTCACATCAAATCTACATTAATTAATTTTTAACACCGTTCAAGATCGACCTCCACCTCTGTTTATCTGACACGCTCCAATTTGATTCGGCCTTCGCCCTCATTATTAATGATCGCAGATTCATCTTGACTACCGTCCTTTGATTGAATCGTGCAGACGGGTCGACACAAAAAATGGCGTTTAGCCATGGTTTTTCAGACAAGCCGGTTGCTGGATTACACTGTCTGGTAACTGCGATGATAAGGAGAAGTGGCCAATGGAACTTCTGCCTAGACTTTGCTGCATATTTCCATTTCTCTCGGTTCTGTCTCTGTCTGTCTTCCTCTGTTAATTGGAATTCTGCTTCTTCGTCTCTCGTGCCCACTGCGCCTGAGATTGCACCCATGCCTCGCGTGCGTCATAGGATGCGTTGCCGCAGGGGGAGCACTAGAGGTCAATCCCCGCGCCGCTCCCCTCCGTAAAGACTCACCGTAGATGACTTCCTACCACAGTCCAGCGATTATTATCAGGGTCGCAGGTTATCCATCACTAGGAGCGGGCGGGCCCGGCCAGGTGCGCGGTCCGCCGACCGTATGATTCCCCTCGCTCCTGCTTCCCCACCTCAGTTCACCTTCTCCCACGATGCGCACCGCGGCAAGGCTCCTTTCCTTGATCGCACCCTCAACCACCCGCGAATCACGGCTTTAGTCACTGTGGTCTTCCGTGAGGAGGCCCAAATGGAGGAAGAATGCACCCGTCCGGTGGGTCTGAGCTCGGAAAAAGCCGGCCAGCATTCGGGCCTTCAGGAGGGGAGCCGTGGCATGCATGTGGAGGTAGCACCTAGCGATCCCGGACCTTCCGAAGGATGGTGCCGAATCGTGGAGGAACCAGCGGAGGATTAGTTTGGTTAATTTGTTTTTCTTGCTTAGCAGGCCCAGTTAATTGGGCTGCTTTTAGTTTATTTTACTGTGCTGGACCCTTAAGTAATATTTTTGAATTCTGTAAATTAAACGTTCAAGACTGGTTTCCCCGTATGAGGGCAGTCTTCTTAATTTTTTGATTTTTTGATGACAAATTTGCCATGAGTATGGCCAGGCAATGTTTTTGACTTCGGTGTAATTTTATTCGCAACGTTAATAGATTAACTTTACTTAGAATTCTCACATGATTAGCGTTTTTCTTGATCTGTTCAAGGATTTTGGGTACTTTAATTTGTATTTAGAACAATGGACGTCGGTACTCTATCTGTTGCTTTATTGTTCTACATACTACTATTTCACTTTCTTATAGATGCCTCGGGCATATTTGAATGCTTTCTCAGATTGTCGATAATCTCCATGTGGACCGTTACCGGATTTTATATCATGTCCCTGTATGTGACATGGGGTATTTTTCTATCATTGTCTGGGGTGGGACTTCCACTTTTCTGGATGGATATTTGGGTTCCAATATTCACATGTGAAAATGTAATGACTTCATGGACTGTTTTACTTCATATAATATATTCAAAACAACGTTTTTTCTCTTGTGAAAAAAAAATGATTAATGTTTATCATTCTACCTTCAAAACTAGCGATGCTGGTCTATGTTGCTAGTTTATTGATATGGTCTGATGGTCTTTTTATATTTTGGACATATCACACTCCTCACATGATTAGCGTTTTTCTCTGTTCAAGGATTTTGGGTACCTTAATTTGTATTTGGAACAATGGACATCGGTACTCTATCTGTTGCTTTACTATTCTACATACTGCTATTTCACTTTCTTATAGATGCCTCGGGCATATTTGGATGCTTTCTCAGATTGTCGATAATCTCCATGTGGACCGTTACTCGGTTTTATATCAAGTCGCTGTATGTGACATGGGGTATTTTTCTATCATTGTCTGGGGTGGGACTTCCACTTTTCTGGATGGATATTTGGGTTCCAATCTTAAGATGTGAAAATGTAATGACTTCATGGACTCTTTTACTTCATACAATATATTGAAAACATCGTTTTTTCTCTTGTGAAAAAAAAAATGATTAATGTTTATCACTCTGCCTTCAAAACTAGCGATGCTGGTCTATGTTGCTGGTTTATTGATATGGTCTGATGGTCTTTTTATATTTTGTACATATAACACTCCTCACATGATTAGCATTTTTCTCTGTTGCAGGATTTTGGGTACTTTAATTTGTATTTGGAACAATGGACGTCGGTACTCTATCTGTTGCTTTACTATTCTACATACTGCCATTTCACTTTCTTATAGATGCCTCGGGCATATTTGGATGCTTTCTCAGATTGTCGATAATCTCCATGTGGACCGTTACTGGGTTTTATATCAAGTCGCTGTATGTGACATGGGGTATTTTTCTATCATTGTCTGGGTGGGACTTCCACTTTTCTGGATGGATATTTGGGTTCCAATCTTAAGATGTGAAAATGTAATGACTTCATGGACTGTTTTACTTCATACAATATATTCAAAACATCATTTTTTCTCTCGTGAAAAAAAAAATGATTAATGTTTATCACTCTACCTTCAAAACTAGTGATGCTGGTCTATGTTGCCGGTTTATTGATATGGTCTGATGGTCTTTTTATATTTTGGACATATCACACTCCTCACATGATTAGCGTTTTTCTCTGTTGCAGGATTTTGGGTACTTTAATTTGTATTTGGAACAATGGACTTCGGTACTCTATCTGTTGCTTTACTATTCTACATACTGCTATTTCACTTTCATGGACTGTTTTACTTCATATAATAGGGTCTTGGGTACTTTAATTTGTATTTGGAACAATGGACGTCGGTACTCTATCTGTTGCTTTACTATTCTACATACTGCTATTTCACGTTCATGGACTGTTTTACTTCACTGTTGTAGGGTTTTGGGTACTTTAATTTGTATTTGGAACAATGGACGTCGGTACTCTATCTGTTGCTTTACTATTCTACATACCGCTATTTCACTTTCATGGACTGTTTTACTTCATATAATATCTTCACTTTCATGAACTTTTTTACTTCATATAATATCTTCACTTTCATGACTCGCGATTTCATATAATATCTTCACTTTCATGGATTGTTTTACTTCACTGTTGTAGGGTTTGGGTACTTTAATTTGTATTTGGAACAATGGACGTCGGTACTCTATCTGTTGCTTTACTATTCTACATACTGCTATTTCACTTTCATGGACTGTTTTACTTCATATAATATATTCAAAACAACATTTCTCGTCCTTTAAAATTTTAATTTTTTTTTTTTTTTTAATGAACTCTGCCTGATTGCCTACCGATGCCTTGTATTTTTCGAAACCGCGACAACCCAGCAACGCCGAAGAGAGACATGAAAATGTTAAGAGCGTATCGCCCAAACGTTTCTGGACCACATATCGTCTAATTACGACATCTTCCGTACGTTTAAAGAGTGACGCTCCAAAACGCTCGACCACGTTAGCTCCGAATCGCGACGCCATAAGCGTCGTGAAGAGCGACGCCTCAAAACGTTTCGGAATACTTAGCTCCGAATCGCGATGCTTTTATAAGTCGTTTCAAGAACGACGTCCAAAACATCGAACCACATTTCACTGGAAGTGCGACAGTTTACAAACGTCGGAGGCGCGACGGTTTGTGAGACGTCGGAAGAGTGACGCCTGTTCGGAACGTCGGAAGAAGTGTCGATAGTACGACACTTTTTACTTGCGTCGGAACGGCGACGGCATGACAAACCACGGTTTGTCTGCCCCTGAACTGTCGCTCTTGCGACGAATATGTGTCGGAATAGCGACGAATTGGCCGTCGGAATTTCCGCCAAATTCTCTAGTGGTTGTTTATATATTTAAAAGGACACAAATAAGGGGCAAGTTAGATATAACACATATAGGGTTGGCTATCCAAGGAATGGAGATGTGTAAGAGAACATTTCATTAAGTTAACGAAAGTTATATTTTTGTCCTTCATGTGAGTTCTTGAATACATCGCAGCCCTGATCACAGAGTTGGGTCCACTCTCCTCACCACGTGCTATGAGCTTTATGTGTGTGTGCTAATTGCATTTCCTATTTTGTATATATCTTAATTGTTGTGATAGTAGATGTAATTGTTGAAATCCTTATTTGTAGTGAATGCATTGCAAGTTTTACAATTCATTGTTGTTAAAGTGATTTATTGATTTACTTAGTTCAACGAATCCACGATTAATACAAAATTGTGCTATTGTCATCTGAATATATTTTGCACGTTAGCCTTGCAATAACCAACATACCCATATTGATAAGTAATGTGGAAATGGGTTTGAATAATCATTCACACTTGGACACCAACAATAGTCTGCATTGGCTACCTATCTAAGTGGGCTGACACAAAGGTTTTGAATGTAGCAACAGAGGAGAAATTATGAGAATTTCATAGGGGGAATGTGTTTTACAATTTTGGGTACCCCAGATAACTAGTCACTGATCAGGGGGTACAGTTCACTTCTCATCTCATTGACAATATTTAGACGAGGCACAACATTAAGCATAGGACTTCTACTTCCTTCCACCCTCAAATGAATGGCCAAGTGTAAGTAACTAACAGATCCTTAGAGAGTATCCTCACCAAGGTTGTGAGAAAAAGTAGAAAATATTAGGCAGACAGATTGGTAGAAACTACTTCATCCTATAACACTGCTTGGAAAAAAAACAACAACATTCACTCCTTATAGCCTAGTTTATGGAAAGAAAGATATGCTTTCAGTTGAGTTTGAATTCGACACATTGAGGGTGGCAGATGAGCTAGACTTATACATCTCAAATGATCAAAATGAGAGGTTGATGCAATTAAATGGATTTGATGAGTTCAACAAGCAAGCACTCCTCCAAAAAGAGGTCACTAAACTCCAAAGGAATGTTTGGAATGAAAAGAACATTAAGGAAAATACCTTTCAAGAAGGAGATTGGGAATTGTTTTATGACTCAACGTTGAAGGAATTCAAACGAAAATTTATGACAAGATGGTTGGGACCCTACAAAGTGGAAAAATGCTATGATAATGGTGCATGCCAGATTAGAAAGATAGATGAGGAATGGATTCCATTTCTTGCCAATGGTTATAGACTCAATATTTACAAGAAGTCCCTGTCAAGGGAATAATTTAAAAATTCCAGAAGTAGGGACGTGTATGTCATGGAAAAATCCATAGTCTCCAATGCCTCCTAAATATAAAAATAATAATAATAATAATAAAGAGGCGTGGGTGAAAACATCTTTTAGGTGCCCTAGGAAAAATTTAGGGTTGAAAACCTCCATAAGGTAGTCCTAGAGCAAAAAGAGAGAGAGAGAGAGAGAGACACACACAAAGAATAAAATTTCCTTGGGTGAAAACCTCTTTGGAGAACCCAATGTAGGCCTATGGGCTGAAAACCTCTATGGAGGTAACCCACTTTCCTTCAATAAAAAAAAATAAAAAAAATAAAAAGAAGTAAAAGAAAAAAGAAAAAATACATATGCATTTATGTATTTCTCTCTTTTGCAGGTTCAGAATTGAAGATGGTTATTAGGATCGAGAAGAGTGATTTATCTTCATTATTTCTTCTTATTTTCTTTCACACTCCATAAGCCACTCCATAATCCATCCCTTCATCCATTTCACCAATAATATAGGCCACAAGTTCATTTTTTTCCCTAATTTGGAATTGCTAAAGGAGAAATAGGAAGCTACATGATTCCTGTAGCACCACTTGAAACTCCTGTAAATGCTACAGGAAACTCATTCATGAAGAAAAAGGGTCTACAAAGGGTTTTTGAGATTTTTTCTTTTTTCTCAGTAAAACTAATTTTATTTATAAAACATAATAGTACAAAACTGCGCTAGTTTCAGCTGTCTGAGCGTAAGAATTGGGCTTGATGTACATGCTTAACATAAACAACTGAACTGCCCTGAGTGGGAAACCAGTTCTTTTGAAATAAAGGTCACCGCCCTTAGAAGGGAAACCGGTATATAGTGCATGCATTATAATTTAACAAGAGATAGTAAACTAATATAGCATACAGCTTTTACAGCTAATGAGGGACGCAAAAAACCAAAAATTCCTCCAATGAAGTTGAATATCTGTACCATAGTAGGCTGAATGAGGTCAAATTCACTGTTTAGAAGCTGGGGAGGCCAGTTCTTCCATGATTCTGCACCAATACGCGTCTTCTCCATCTTCATTGTCCTTCTTTGGTGCACTATCCTTACTGAAGAAGTCCACCTGCATGTTTTCTTTTCCAAGGATGGATTGCCTAATGCCAATGGGGGCTGCAAGAGCCGGAACATCATTTTTTTCCGGAGAGGGTTGAGGGCCAGGCAGAGTAGGGGCGGAGCGGGGGACAGTAATAGGAGTAGAGCTAGCAGATTCTTCACTAATAGTGATAGTAACAAAAGCAATGAGGACGGGCTTGTCTAGGGAGCAGTTGAAGCAGAATTCTGCTCTCTAAGAGGTTTGGCGGAGGGTCGAACTAGCAGGAGCATGAATAGTAGGGGAGGCAGGCTGAGAGATGGGAGGACGATGTCACACAGGCTAAGCAGAGTGGGTGCCCCCAGGATGGAAAGTGCAGCCCCTCTGACGTTGAGAGTCCGAGTAAAGGCCCCAATCGACATCCTCCACAGAAGAGTCAAAGGTCGAACTGGTGGAAGGGCGTGGGCTGGATGAGCGACCTCTGCTCGCCCCTCGAAGACATCTCATTCAATGCCAAAGCCGAGGCATCTCCACAGAGCTTTGCAAGGGGTGCTTGGGGCAGAAGGAGCAGACAGTGTTCGAGGGAGACCACTAAAAATCAACAAACTGAGAATGCAGACAAGAATTTAAATGACAGAAGTTACTCTGAGTGAAATGATAACCTGGAAGAGTTTCCAAATAGCCGAGGATGGTGTAGTGTTGCCCAGTCTAAGTGCGAGCACTCATCTCAGCACAAGCAGTTGGGCATGCTCCACACACAGGAGACGGAGGGCCGCATAAAACACAAGAACTAGACGAATTCTCCAGAACAAATTCCATATCAAGCTAAACCAACGAGGTGAGGTGGTAAAATGGCGAGGCGAGTGGGATGAATGCTGTTTAGACTAGCATAGTAATTGCATGAGTTATGACGCCGCAGGGGACCATATGGCCATAACATGTGAACGCCCTCAGGACTTGCCAGGGGACTAATGTCCCATCATGCCAAACCAACATCCACATCTGGAGGGTTTCTGAGCTTTAGTCTAGGCATGATAATATGTTTTTTTCCTATGCCTACAAATCCCAATACCCTATTTAAGTCCATGTGCAAGGTTTCCCTATCTAAACCCTATGTTGCAACCTAAGGAGCTAAATCATTGAAATTTTTTCATAAGAACCATTTCTCTTGCATACCGTCTGCGCAATTCATCCCATGACCTCCTCCATAGCCTGCATAACCCATATCCCTCCATTCTTGAACCAACTAAAGAAGAAAGAAGTGAGGAACAAACTGCTACATGTATCAGATATTTTCCTATAAAAAATATGTGTGGCACAACAAGGACAAAAGATGAGGAAGATCTGATGCAGATAACTCTAGGGGACCACCAGCAAACTCCAAAGGGACAAGCACAGTAGCCATGAAATCTTAAGCTCTCCATGTAGCACCTACAAAAGAAATAAAAAAAGAAAAGGGTAAGCAACTCACCCAGAAAAATAAGTAGCTCACTTAGGAAAATATTCTCGCTCACAAAAGGAAAAAATGTATGAAGATAAAACAAATAAAAGCATCAAACTACCACCACTAGCTCCAACTCCTTGCACCAGCTCTTGCAACACTTCACCAACACTAGGTAAGCTTAGGTATGGCCTCTTAGCCCTTGTTGTGCATCCATAATGTCAAAAATAATTAAATTTCAAGATTTAGAAGTTTAAAAGGAAAAAGGTGGCCAGTTAACTTGGCCACCTTCATAAAGTGCAACTGAGAGAAAAGTAAAAGTGCATGTTGCATGGGCATGTAAAATCGAGTCAAGTGATGGTGGATGAGTATGAAGGGAAGTGATCACAAGGTTAGTAATGATTAAATTAAGTTGGGGCCAACTGTCTCTAATAGGAAACTCAAGTTGATTATGGGCCACCACAATGCTCCAAATTTGGTTAAAAAGTCTAATAAAGGTAATATTTGTCTCATTTCCACCATTTCATTGAGAATTTCGAATAGTGGGAAGTGTAGGAGAGTATTGGGATCCATCAGTGGAGAAACATAAAATTTTAGGTTTACATGAACCATCGTGCTACAGGAAACATCGTTTTTTCTACAAGAAACTTCAGCAATACACTAACATAGCCTTAGAGGGTAACACAGAGTTTACTGTGCGTGGATTGGCTTCCCAAACCCAAATATATCAAACCAAAATAGAAAAGTACCAAGGTAAGTGTACTTTCAACCTCGAGCACGAAAATCCCTCCATGTAATTCAGAATAAAAAAAAGAAAATTATAGGTGACAGTTAAAGGATAAAAAAAAAATCTTGTGTTTTTCTCGGGCCCTCCACATCCAAAACTTACATCTAAAAACCCATCACCACCTTCACCTACAACATTAAAATGGTAGGGGGATTCAACAAAAGTGAGCTTATAGGCATTAAAATAATTAGGCAACACCCTCAGGTTATGGAAATCTGTAGTGTACCTAGAGGGGATAATATAGGGTACAGAGGGAGGTACCCAAGGGAATAATATGATGTATTAATATAAGAATGATAAATAAATGGGCCATAGTTAACAAATAAATTGGTTAACCCACATTATGTAAGGGACCACACGTAGCAAGGGAATAAAGTGATAAGCCCATTGTATTGGATGTATAGTATTGAGAGACCCATGGTAACTACCCATGGTATTGCATGTATGAAACCTATATAGAGGTTAGAGAATCTCTATTGAGAGATGTGAAGGATTATTGTATGGGCAAGCATATGGCTTGTGGAGTGATCTCCTTCTTTAAGGAGTGAATGTATGGTGTTTCCCTACCTCAAGGGTTTTGATATTAATGAAGATCTGAAGTTTTATCTTCTATGGTATTATTTCTTGGGTATATTTTCCATTTCTATACATTTTCTTGTCAGATCTATTACAAGTGGTATCAGAGCACTTTCTTGGGCAAAGTTTGGAGATTTGTTTTTTCATTTCTTTTGTAGGAAATTTTTGGGCGGCGAGTTTGTAGAGAAGATCCAGAAAATTTGGTTAAATTTTTTTTAGAAATAAATATCAGATCTGGATTTCTTACGGAAAAACTCCCAATTTCAAAAATAAAATCAGTCGAATTGGAGTCCGGATGAGGGAGTTATCACTGATTTAAAATCAACCATTTTTTCAGAAATTTTGTGACGCCGGGGCAGTTGCAGTGCAAATCTGTGTTTCCAAGGTTCCTAAATCGGGATTTCAGCCATATGGTTAGATGCAGAATGGCTATTCCATTTTTGAAAAAAATTTATATTAAGGATTCTGAGTTATATTGACCGAGTAATGTCCATTTTAAATTCTTGCCAAAGAAATTTTTGGGCGGCGAGTTTGTAGAGCAGATCTGGAAAATTTGGTGAAAATTTTTCAGAAATCAATATCACATCTGGATTCCTTACGGAAAAATACCCAATTTCAAAAAAAAATCAGTCGAATCGGAGTCCGGATGAGGGAGTTATCACTGATTTAAAATCAGCCATTTTTTCAGAAATTTTGTGACGCCGGGGAAGTTGCTATGCAAATCTGTGTTTCTAGAGTGCCTAGACCAGGATTTCAGCTCAATGTTTAGATGCAGAATGGCTATTCCATTTTCGAAAATAGGTTATATTAAATATTCTGAGTTATATTGACCGAGTAATGTCCATTTTAATTTTTTTCCAAAGTAAGTGATTTTCTTCAAAACCCTTACTTTATTTTATGGATTCTCGCAAGATGAAGTTTACAGGATAAGATGATGGCCCTACTATTGAAGATTTTTTACAACATCTCAAGGCTCAATATCGAATTTTTTGGATATGCTTCGTAGGGCTTCATATGAAAGATGAGGTAAATAAATGGTGGACCTCACTTGACAACTCAGTGAGGAAAATTCCCGAGAAAAAACTTGAAAAAGTCCTTTTGGACAAGTGGTCTCAAGCCGGAAAGAAGGATAGCAAGAGCCATAAAGACTTATTTTCTACTAATATTTCCATATTACGGGTTCATGGAAGTATTCAGAAAGTGAACATCATTGTGTCTATCATTCCTAGCTGCAAGCATAATTGTATCAATGTGAATTTGGCTAAAAAATTGCAAGTTCCAGCAAAGCATATTGAAAACACACAGGTTGATAATGAAGATGTTCAAATTTATAAAGATTTGAAGATTTATATGGATAAGTATGTGTTGAATTCTGATTTTTATGCTTCAGATATGGCTGTTGTGGATGTTGTTTTGGGACATCCTTGGATGGAATCCGTTGGTACTGTCAATTTTAATGTGCAAAAGAAATTCATGAAGCTCTGGTATAAAAAAAAGAAAATTACATTACACGATATTTGCATTAGGAACCATGCAGAGACCGAGGAGGAAGAAGCAAAAATATCTAATGACACAGACACATCAGATGATGAGCCTTTCATGGTAGACAGCCAAACACAGACATCAAAACAAGTACCAATAAAGGAACCAGACACCACTCCATCACCAATCACGGAGGAATTAAGGAAAGATATTACATCAGTTAAAGCTTCAACATATCACCACCCGCATCACCCAACAAGGTGGCAACGAATTAGCAACAAGGACAACAACCCCTGGACGACACATAGAGAGGTGCGACGATCCACTAACAACACATCAACAATGAAGAACCACCAGAACCCACTTCCATCTCAAGCGAGTGAGGCACCGACTAGATCAAGTGTTCACCTTTCCCTTGGATGGCTAGATGCACATGAATGGTACCAATGGAATACTCTTTTCAATAGATCTTATTATTTGTGTTCTTCTCATGTTACGGGAACGAAACATGTTTAAGGGGGGTGTAATGTAGTGTACCTAGAGGAGATAATATACGGTACAGAGGGAGGTACCCAAGGGAATAATATGATGTATTAATATAAGAATTATAAATAAATGGGCCATAGTTAATAAATAAAGTGGTTAACCCACATTATGTAAGGGACCACATGTAGTAAGGGAATAAAGTGATAAGCCCATTGTATTGGATGTATGGTATTGAGAGACCCATGGTAACTACCCATGGTATTGCATGTATGAAACCTATATAGAGGTTAGAGACTCTCCATTGAGAGATGTGAAGGATTATTGTATGGGCAAGCATATGGCTTGTGGAGTGATCTCCTTCCTTAAGGAGTTAATGTATGGTGTTGCCCTACCTCAAGGGTTTTGATATTAATGAAGATCTGAAGTTTTATCTTCTATGGTATTATTTCTTGGGTATATTTTCCATTTCTATACATTTTCTTGTATGGTTAGAGACTCTCCATTGAGAGATGTGAAGGATTATTGTATGGGCAAGCATATTTCTTGTGGAGTGATCTCCTTCCTTAAGGAGTGAATGTATGGTGTTTCCCTACCTCAAGGGTTTTGATATTAATGAAGATCTGAAGTTTTATCTTCTATGGTATTATTTCTTGGGTATATTTTCCATTTTTATACATTTTCTTGTCAGATCTATTACAAAATTTCCTACAAAAGAAATGAAAAAAAAAATATCCAAACTTTTCCCAAGAAAGTGCTATGATACCACTTGTAATAGATCTGACAAGAAAATGTATAGAAATGGAAAATATACCCAAGAAATAATACCATAGAAGATAAAACTTCATATCTTCATTAATATCAAAACCCTTGAGGTAGGGCAACACCATACATTCACTCCTTAAGGAAGGAGATCACTCCACAAGCCATATGCTTGCCCACACAATAATCCCTCACATCTCTCAATGGAGAGTCTCTAACCTCTATATAGGTTTCATACATGCAATACCATGGCTAGTTACCATGGTTCTCTCAATACCATACATCCAATACAATGGGCTTATCACTTTATTCCCTTGCTACATGTGGTCCCTTACATAATGTGGGTTAACCACTTTATTTATTAACTATGGCCCATTTATTTATCATTCTTATATTAATACATCATATTATTCCATTGGGTACCTCCCTCTGTACCCTATATTATCCCCTCTAGGTACATTACAAAATCTTCTAAAATCACCAACGGTTAGGGTTCTTAGAGCTACTGAAAGGCTATGATGATTATATAGATAAAGAATTTGTAGTAGCCCTACAATCACATTCAAAAGAAAGAGAAACAATTGCGATTAGAGGACTAGACATCACTTTATCTCCTAAACTGATAAGCAGGGTTACCACCTTTCCCTTAGGAGTCAAATGGGTCAAGGAAAGAATGCCTAGCACTACAACCAAAAATAATTTCCTCTCACCTCGAGAAAAGTATATTGAAGATAAAAATGGTGTGAGAAGAGAGAGCCTTCCATATCCCTGCGATGAAGTTTCCTTCCAAATCATGAAATTCATCTCTTGTGAGGGAAAATTGAGTGTGTTTTATGGGTATCACTTGAGGTTGTTAAATGTACTTAGGTTCCAAGGAGAGTTTCCACTTGAACACGGAATAAGTGTTTCTCACTTACTCTTAAACGCCATCACTCATATGTGCCATAAAGTGAGACAGAGGAAGTATCACCACTTGGCCCATCATGGCCTGATAAAATTAATTATAGATGATGCTTTGAGAAGGCTAAACCTACCTGTGTCTTGTTCGTATTTTATAGACATGGATAGGGAAAAATTTATAGCTACCCAAACATGGAAAAACTCTTATTCTAGCACTAGATAAGAAGAAGTAGAAGAGGAGGAAGAAGATGAGGAACAAGAGGCATAAAATAGAGAGGAAGAAGAGGAAGAAAACAAAGATGAAAAGGAGGAGATGGAAATTGAAATAGAGAACATAGAGATAATAGGAAGAGAACAAGAAGAAACTAATGGAATGGAGGAAGAAGAGACCAAGGAAAAAGGAGATGTGGACCCTATCATAGGCCATGAAACCTCCCCTCAAGACACAAGCATGTCACCTAAAATCACACACCTAGAGGTAGCTATCACTCTAACTGCTTTGAACACACTTGTTAAAATAAAAAAGAGGAGGTGGACACCTTTGTACTTCAAAACAAGGAAAAGTCAGAGGGTGAGACAGGGAAAACCATAGACTCCCACCAAGAGCCCTATCAACATTGAAGATTCACCACAAAAAGAGGAAGAAATCAGATTAGAGGAAGGAAGGGTACAAGAAGTCACTTCACCCATGACAACCCATGTATCATATATAAGAAGACATTCAGCCAGGTTGGCATCCCACACACTTCATTCAAGCTCCACTGACCCTTCAAAGAGTAAAAAGATTGAAAAGCAAGAAGAAGTGATCCTTCAGCAAGAAAAACAAATTTTGCTATAGGAAACTCTAGAAAGCACAAATTTGAAGAAAAATTCCTTGGTTGAGGAGTAAAACAAAGCCACAAGAGTACAAGAGATTAAGGAAGCTAAGGGCAAGTCACAAGAGGAAATACATGAAGAAAAAGAGCGCAGGAAGAGAATAAAGAGGAGGCCACCTCACCAAAATCAAATCCCAAAGATGTTGAAATGGTGTCAAACCCGAGCTCTCAACCCAATATCATCTCTTAATACAACTACATTGAGAGGGGTAGATTAATTCCTCAAAATTTCAAAATTCCCTTGTTTTATTAGTTGGAGGAAGAGACAGAGCGAGCTCATCATTGGATGAAGCCTGCCATATCTAAAGAAGTGTTTGGTATAGGGATCAAGGAGGGAAAAGTAGCTGAATTGGAGAAATATTTATCTTATGTGAGGCTCAGAGAGTCAGTTTTGAAGGAGCGGCTTAAAAAAGCACAGGAAAAGAATGTATCACTACAAGAGAAGCTTCAACAAAAATGTAAACAAGTGACCACCATGGAAAATTTGTGCATGGAGGTCATTAAACATAGTTATCCTTCAGATTCATATGCAATTTACATTAAGGAGCAGTTTCTCATCTTTCAAATTGAAACTTCAGCCTCTCATGGATAACTACCTTTCCAAAATTGTAGACAATTCATTGATTTCTACAATCAAGCTAGAATGGTTGACAAGGAAAAGAAGGCAGAATTTTATATGCATAACCTTGTGTTAAAAAATTCAAATATTTGGGACCCCAATCCTATAATGGGGGATATGAAATTAATGGCTTTAGCCTCATGGATGGTGAATGAGGAGACAAGAGAATGAGAGATGATGAGGGTTATGAGAATAGAAAATAGAGAACCGTTACACATTAGGGCATAGTTGTTCAATCCTAGTGGAGTCATCATTAACCATATGTAGATTGAAAGGGATCATGAACTATCTAAAAGGTACCTCCATACGCAAGCTCAATCAATACCCCACTTTGATGATGTTTCTATTATATTAGGAGATGATTCCATTATGGATAGTAAGAGGAGATGGAACAACCTCCCTCACAACCTTAGAAACATGGAGTACCATATCCTAGAAATATTAAGAGGTGCTTTGGAAAGGGGAACATTGTAAAAGAGGGTCATGTAGGCAAGAAAGATTCACTGTCTTGGTCTAAATCTCATTCCACCCTTGCCGTTGGGGCTGAGTGATGGGAATGACCAAGATGAACATAACAAAGAATGGGAGGAAGAAGTAAAGAGTGATGGGTTTTACCCTCCTAAGGGGACTCCAACACTTCTTCCTTGGGAATTCAAAGGGACCATCAAGGCTTTAAAGTAAAATTAGAAGGAGGATTAGTTTCTCAGACGATGAGAAACCATTTAGTAGGGGGGTGATGATAAGTTCCATCATTAAGTACATTTGGAGAGGTTAATGGTCACCTTTTTGCCTTATTAAATATATTTTATTGTATTTTTTAATTATAGTATGGTCTTATGATGCTAGAATAGGTGGTGATTGAGGATAACATACTTTAAGTACCTAACATAAGGTTAAATGTGGGAAAATCATGAAGATATGGAACTTTTGTGAATATTTTGTCATAAATACTTGAAGTACACAGCAAGAAGAGATTCTAGGGAGTTTTCCACCCTCCTTAACTCCCAAAGGAATGCAAGGGATCCTTGAGATTCCCTCCAAGAACTTGAAATCAAAGGAAGCCAAGCAAACTCAAAACTAAGTGCACTCAAAGCCATACTTCACTTGGATTCAAGTGAACTCATCACCTATTTTCTAGGGAGTAGTTGGTAGCTACCCTTTATGTTAAATAGATCTTAGCAAGAGCTCATTAGGATTCAAATTTTGGATAAAGTCATTAGGCCTTTTGTTATTATAATAATTTTTTGAAGACTTTCATCGATGTAATGAGACTATCTACTTTAAATTAAATGAGTATTCATAATTTGCCTTACTATTTTTGTTCTAGAGAGCTAGGATTGTGGGTTAGGGCCCAATCATGTGCTACAACATCTCTTGTGTAATAATTCTTTCCTTTCATGTCATTTAGCTAGTTTTGGCTTATGAATGGTTAGCTAGTTTGTTGGTATTTTAATTTACTATTTTAGTTTTCTTCCATTTGTATTTTTGTATAGATTTAGTCTACTTACATGAGTGCTATATTAGGTGACAAACTCCATAAAGCTGTGAGTCAAGCCTCCACCTATCACCTCTTCAATAGAGCTTTACGAGGGTAGACCCTCCCCATAGGCCAAAAACACTTTTTAGTTTATGATTTCTTGGAATATATGGGATTAGTTGTTTTAATTACATGAACATGTTTAGTATGTTGTAGTAGATCTCTGCTTCTAACATTAGAATATACTTGCTTTAAAAATTAAACTCATCATTTCCACTTTCTTTACCATCATTTTTTCAGTATTTATTGCATGAATAGGTAATTTTATTGTAGTAACAAGTAGCATATCCAAGGAGACATCCACAACACCTCTACTTTTATCTCTAATCTTCCTTCAACTCTTTGTTCAACAAAATCATCGTCAACCCTGTTTTCATATTTTTCATCCCTACACCCGGAGAAAACACTAGGGGTGCAAGACATCTCCCAAGAGCCTATGAGCTTGGGAAAGGAGTGGGCCACCTCTTATACAATTTCATATGTCTTCACACAACATTTTCTACCCTTTTTATACCTCTTTTTGGCCTTGGATTGCCCTCGGCCCGTTTCCTATAACAATTCAGAACTTGCATGTAGCACTACAGGAAACTTGTAGAAGCTCTTGAAACAACATCTGTGGGCCCGTTATTCAGCCGAGAAAAAACCATGCCCACCTTCTAAACCTACAAGAACCACTCATAGACCTCCAACCTTGACCCCATGTGTTCAATCCTTCCATCAGCCCCCTTCGCACTTCCTTCTCCTAGTTGCAAAACAACACATTTTCAATCATAGTTAGGTCATGCAAGTTGCATGAATAAAGGCATGATAGATAGAGCATAGAGTAAGTATAGTGTGTTTATCCATTTGGCCCAGCTAAGTGTGATTATATTAGTTTCCTTTATGTCACTTCAATTCAACAATTTACTTCATGCAAGACACCTAAGTTGCTTTACAATTCTTATCATAGTCTAATAAGTAGATTTTGCCATTGAAGAATAATTAAATTTACTTGGTTACTATGTTATAATTTTTTATTTTCTCATAGTGCCATGGCTTTGAATCATTGATATCCCAAGGCCTAATTCCAGAAGTGTGACAAACTTCATCTAGAAACCCTAGAAGTAGCACCCTTTCGTAGAGCTCAGAAGAGGATGACATGAGTAGAATGCATCTGTTGTGTATATAGCACTGTCACATCCATGTTTGTACGAACCTCGGGTTGATAAAGTAAATTTGGGAAGCCCCTGGGATTTGCAACATTCTTGGTGCAATACCAGGGCTCACCACATGACACGTCACCACAAATAAGAAAATCTATTCCATATTCGAGGGACATGAAGGAAGCCATGTATTCGTATGTGCCATTAAATAAATATTTGTAGGTGAATAATTTGTCACTAATTAAAACTTGAATAGAATTAATACAAATATTTCTATTATGGGGGCAAGATGTATTCAATTTTAGCCAAACTTGTAAGCAATGTTTGTTGTGTGTTATGAATGTCATTTACTACATGAAGTTTGTATACAAATATAGACATATGTCAGTAATGGGTTTCTAATTAATATAATGATCATTAATTGTGGATGAATTACAAATTACACTTACTTGATAAATAGGGTGATAAGGGAAAGGCATCACCCTTAGAGTATTCCAAAGATGCTCGTGAAGGAGATGTTTACTCATGATGAAAGTTTTGTTTGTTGATCCAATGCAAGAAATAAGGAAGCTTAAATTTGAAGCAACCCATAAAATTAAGTATTTAGTTTTGATTAAGCCCTTACACATATGAGATAAAAGGCAAAATCAAAACTGTGCTACAACAAGTTTGTCAGTATGGGGTCGAAAACTCATTTAATTATCCCAATTATTGGTTTATGACTTATTTTTCTCATTATTTATTAAAAAAAAATATTTTACATTATTTTTTCATGGATTTCGATCATCATGCTATGATAATTGTTTGTTTCATAATTGATAGTAGCGTCGATCATGCACCTATGAGTTAGCCACAAGTCATTGAGAGAGGTACAACTGCTCAACCACCCACAACAGGATCTGCACCCCATGAAAAACATACATCAGGATCTACACATGACACTATGGATGGAGAGCATGATACAATTAAAAAAATTTAAATGAGATTCCTTGTATCTTTCCATGTTACGAGCACAAGATCACTATCAATTGCATTTTTGGTACATGATGACAATGTCCATATAAAAATCTAGAAACTTCCAAGTAGTTAAGGAGTGTTATAAATATTAGATACATCCTAAATTAAATTAACATATAGTTTATGATTTTTTAAACTAAAGATAATATCATTTTGTAGGAAATGATGTATTTTATTACCATTTGTATGAAAAAGCCTTGGAAATATTTGGGTCTTCCATTTACATTCACTAGAAATCCCAAAGTTTCAAGTTAAAAGAGGAACTTATTAAGAGGATGGTTCACGTGTTTGGTGACCAGAACTTAAAAAAATATAGAGTAACCTCAAAATAATGCCTACATTTAAGATATTTTTGGGACTAGTATACGTATCAATTGGAAAGGGCGAGGTCGCATTATCACCCTCAATCAATTTTAGGGATGGAGTGGAAAGCGCTCGTTGCATATGCATGCACCAAGGCACTTCGAAAAGTAGGCAAGTTTCCACGTGAACGAAGAAGGTATGAGGCATGTAAAATAATGTAATTATGATGCTTTATCATCATTGTGACATCTAATTAAGTTATTCAATGCTTTAAATATAGGTCTCAGATACTTCCAAAGCTATTGATGCAGGTACACCCTGCAAACCCAGAATCTTTCCACAACCCTCATGCATATACAAAATGCATCTCAATAACTGCCCAAATAAAACTCCAGCTGTCTAAGCAGTTTACAAACATTATCAACAATTAAGCTCCAAAACTTCCCATTCTGGCAGTCTTAAACACACTTTTACATGCGGAAGCATTTAAACATATGGTTCAAAACCATAACCCAACAATCTTCACACAAGGGTTCCCTCATGAATGGAAACTTCTTCACTCCACAATCAAACTTTCCATGCATTTAGACTCACACCTCAATGGCATTAGAACCCAAATCATACTCTCAATATATGACTCTTTACTAACATTCATTTACATAAATGTTTCTCTTCAACTTAATAGGATGGCCATTCTCTTTTTACCATATGGATTTGGGTTAAAATTCAAGGTTCCAACTTTAATACACATGTGCCCTTTAAAGCTTCTAAGTTTGATATTGCGAGCAAAACCAATGCACTTACGCATGCTTTTTATACTAGAATTTAAAACCAAAGAATGCGCCAATATTTAAAGCTCAACCACACATATCGATTTTATACATCACAATGTTTGATTTAATGCCAAAATGTCGGCGTTCCGATTTTATACTCAACCAGAATTAAATAACAACAATCTTACCTCTCGTCCAACCAGTAAACGCAGGACCTCAATGTTTTTTCACTTCAGGATGCCACTCTTAAAACCCGAATGCTGCATCAATTTTTTTTAACTTTTGCAAAGGTAATTCATAATCAGATCTTCAAGTCTCAGCACCTTCAATACGCGCCTCTACTTTGCATCCATAACCATGCCATCACATTAATCATACATCTGGCCATTAATTATTAATTCAATTTGGCTGTTTACTCCACAGCTCTGTTGTGAATTTTCCAGGTGTGAACTCCAGCGTCTACCTCCAATGCATCATAGTTCAGTGTCTGCTTGGTGTTTAACTTAATGGCGTGACAACGAATCGACTTTTGAAATTACACATTCTCTGACATGGTGGATTGGCTTCCACGATTTTAATTACAGTCAAATTGATCTCACATGCTCCCACGCACAATTGTGGATATCCAGTTTGATCTGAAACCTTCATTCAGCGCAGATATCATTCTAGCTAAAGTTCTGCTCCTTTCACTGATTGAATAGCATCGATGAGATTTCATAAACGATCACAACACTTCATTTAATTCACAAATCGACTTAAAAACTTTGCTATGCACCTCTATCGTTCGGTTCACTATTTAGTCGATTCAAAATAGACACAGTTTTCAAACAAAACTCTGCGCCACTGAAGTAATTACCTCCACGAGACTTTTTCGCCTATTTTATTAGGAATCTATGTCCATCCCATGAAAGAACACATCTCCACCCAATTAGCTGAGCAGTCCCTTAGTTCTGCAAATTGAAGAATGTCTCCCTCTATTTATTTGTCTACTCAGGCTTTGCACCATTGTTGCATTCCAATTTATGCAATGCTGCCAATCAAAGCTGTAGACCGACAATAAAAACCGATTCACCCAACACACTTTAGTTCACACGGATTTATTATTCCAATTAACAACTGCAATTTCAATATTGATAATATCGATTTCTACAACCTTGTGCAGAGCCACATATCAAAATTTATTAAAAGAAAACATATTCATACATAATCGAATTCAACATACTCATATGTATATAAAAACAAAAATTTACAAAGAAATTTCTATTCATGGCCAGATATGCAAATCAATGGCCTTTTTACAAAAGCCCGTAGGCTTGCAAAATTGCTGTCCAAACCTCACTATCTATTTTTCTCTCTATTATATTCTACCTGATCTATTTTTCCTTTGAGCTCATATCAATTTATACAAATTTTAATTGAACCAATTTTGGTTCTCATCCCTTTAATCACTCAACAAATCCTAAATTCACTCTTGAATCCCTAAGGATCCTCTCTCACCCAAAAATAATGAAACCAATTTCTAAATTAAAATCTCTCATCCCTTTACATCCTCAACTAACCAGAAATTCTCATATTTGAGAATTATTTACAATATTTTAATTAAAAATACAGAAAACCCACTCAAATTATTTATAAAAATCTAGTTCTTTTTAAAAACTTAAACACCCATAGGTTTTAATAAATGCAAAGTAATTTTGAATCTGATGCTCCTGCATCAGCTAGACAAGATAGAATAGCTAAAAATGGGAAGCATCATCTTGGCCTGAGTTATTATTGGAAATTGGCCAAAAAAATTATAAGCATATAAAAAAGAACTTGCATCCAAACTATAAATTGTTAACAATTTTAATTTAATATGATAGAAGAAGATAAAATCATGTTCTAATGCAAAATTGCAGGGGACACAGTTCAAAGAGGCTCCCACATAGGAATAACTAAATCTTGTTTTCAAGCACAATATATAAATTTGTGGTTGAATGAAGGACAATATTGGTGTCTTTAGAGTCTTCCAACATTGAACATAACACTTAAGAAAATAAAAGAAAAAAATATAATTTATAAAACATTACTTGTACAATCTATTGGATATTATTTGTTTCCATAAAGTAATGTACTTGACTTTAAAAAACACGAAAGCAATGTACATTTAACACGTGAAACTACTGACGGTGGAGTGCCTGATACTGATACTGATGTTAAACTCAATACTAGAGGTATTTCACGTGTTATAAAAAAATTGTAGTATGGAATAAATTAAAAATATTTAAATTCAAATGGTGTATTAATTATAATCTTTATTTTTTCTACACCAAACCATGTACAAGATTTGGCGAGAGAAGAGGAGGAACATGTGGCGACATCCGAAAGAATTTTTTTTCCCTCCACTACTGAAGCAGGTAAAGAACCCTATACTACTGTTTTTATTAATAAAAATTTGTAGTACTAATAAATTTAAATTTAACATTTCTTTATTATTGTAGTTGATGCTCGACCCTAGTTTTGCTATCATAGTCATATGACTAGGTCAGCAACAAGACATCTTACAACAAAGACCATAACAATTAAAGGTAGCCAATATCTAGACATCCTTGCTAATTAAATGTTAAAAAGGAGAAAGAAAGCTAATAAAAAATGACTAAACTTGTTCATTTAGAGCTTGATTTTTTGAGTAACGCATTTTTTACTAACAGGTTGAATTTCTCACGGCATGCACATATGTATCTTTAGACTATCTTAATAAAAAAGTTGTGATTTTTCCACTGAAGAAAATTAGAATAGTTTTTTTTTAAATCGTTTAGGAATATTTTTCATGATACAAGAAGGGTGTAGAATACCATATATTTGATAAATTTGTGGTATACATAAATTAACACTATCACAAACACTAAGAGCCTATAATCATATTCTCATGCTATACTAAGCCTTTACACAATATGTGCCCATGATAATTCAACCATCTACTAACTTGTATTCTTATCCCACTCCACTATACAATACCACACTCCTATTTTAGGTGTTACATACTCTTTTTTCAATGCATAATCACAACAATTTGTGATTATGATGAGAATTTAAGTACATATGTGTTTAATTTCCATGGTGGGACATATGAATCATCATCCTCAAATTTCTAGTCAAAGATTATCATAACCTTGAATGGGCCAGGAATGGTTTGTCATCATCATCTAAAAATGACTAGACATATGAAAAATTTAACATGTTAGTCATCATAACTTCACATTGTCTCATTGATGAACCTTTCTATAGATTACATGCATGAATTTCTAGAAAGGTGTCTCCTCTACCAATCCTTGGATTGATTGTGAGAGCAAATGAATAAAGTACAATTGAATGATATCTTTTGACAAGATCCCTTACATAAAAATTGTAATTTTCTAATATGTTATCACAATCAATAATAGGCTAGGTGGAGGGGATGCCAAAAATTGATGTATATATTCTGTAGAAGGATCCATCTATGATACATTGCGAAGTGATGATTACAAACATGGTAAATTTTCATCTTTCAGGTGATTCTAAGATGGTGATGAACAATCAGTGCTAGCCCATTCAAGGTTATAATAATTCATGGGAAATGTGTGGAGGAAAATTCATACATCCCATAAGGGACATTACATTCATGTGTACTTAAATTGTCATCATAATCACAAACTATTGTGAACTCGCAACTAATATATGTTAGAATTTTATTAGACTAATATAGATTAGAAAATGCAACCAATATATAGATCCACCCCTCTTGAAGCAGCCTTCACAACGTCTTGAGCACATGACCAGGCCATCAAAAATAAAGGAAAGAAAAAAAAATTATTGTAATCTTTATATCATTAGAAAGATCACGTATCATATCATGAAAACATATTTTTTATGATAAAAAAATTTGAGATGCAGTATTTTGTGTCTATTTATGAATGAATGAATGAACATTATATGTTAGTGAATAATTGTTACATATATCTTTATGTACATGAAGTTGTTTCATACTATGTAAACATAATTTTTATGATAAAATGTATTAAGATGTAATATTTTGGGGTTTTACCAATAAATGAATGTTTTCTATCTGTTGTTTTATGTATCTTAATGTATTACTTTCAACTATTTCCTAAATAGTAGATAGATTGGCTAATTGGTAATTGAGAGTGATGTGGGTGGGGGGCATGAGAGATTCAACCTTCACATGTGTTGAGTCATGAAGGTTACTATTTTAAAGGTAACCTTAATGCTTGTCATTAATTATCAACCGAGGGAAACTCTTGTTATTTCAAGGGTGTAAGAAAAATATATGAAAGTGACATCGGAGGTTAACTACTCTAAATCGATATAAGGAAGATTGTTTAATTCTCGAAGTTCAATCAAACCAACTGTTTGGGCCTCAAAATGTCAGACAAATATCACTCATTACCATACATTTTTCACCTATGCTTCCATTATATCACTCATTATTCACCACCATGTCACTTCATTTTCCCTATTGTTCACCATTAATGGGTCTCATTTATATCTTCCAAATATGATTTATTTTCAAGCATTTTTAAGAGAAATTCTTGATTAAATATTATAAAATAATATATTTTACTTCATATATGGAAAGTGGATTGTTTTTGTGACATGTGTAGGTGCCAAGGAAGCTTCCAAGACACCTTTATCTGGCCTTGAATGACCAATTCGAATTTGATAAGATAAACCTCATGGAGAAGATCATGATCTCATGGAGAAGATCAAGGACGAAAGGGGTTTATGTGTCTAAATGGTTGAGAGATGTATGGAACTAAAGAGAGATTAGTGGATCATCATTATGAGTTTGTTACTCATCCCATTGTATAAATAGGAGTACAATCTCCTCCATTTGTAAGTTTTGTAATCTTATAATTTTGGAGTATGTAATCTTAGAAGCTTAGAGTTGTAACCTTAGAGTTGGTTTGTAATGGAGATTTTGAAATAAAGAATCAAATTTTGATTTTTCTTCTACATCTAAGTCTCCTTTGAAGTGGTGTTCTTATGGAGTTATGGAGGGCCCCCATGGCCTCACTTGCATGCTTATTTGATTATTTTAGGTACAATTTAATTTATGTCTTTGTTTGATTTCAGCTTTTAAGTTTTGTTAGATGTTCTAATATTGGAAAGAGTCTTATTTGAAAGTGTTCTTGTAAGAGAACTGTAAGACCTCATACAATTATTAGATTTAGGTTTGTTTCATTTCGTCTTTTAAGTTTTTGTTAAATGTTTTAATATTGGAGGAGATCCTAAAATTCAGGTGTTCTTGTAAGACAACCTTAGGATCTTGACAATTGTTAGATCTAGGTTTGATTAGTTGTTGAAAGAGATCTCGATGAATATGTTCTTGTAAGGGAACTTTAAGATCTTGGAAAAATTATCAATCTTTCCAGATCTATATATTTTAGATACGCACTTCTAAGTTTACCTTCCCGGGTTGACATTAAATTGAACTCTGATTGACATCATCAATTAGAACCAAAGATTTTGGTGTCGTTGCTGGGGAAGTGAAACTATAAGGATTTAGTAATTATTTTATGCATTTGTTTTTATGGACTAATTTGTGGAACTTGGTGACAACAGGCTCATAAAAGAGTTCAAAGTTTGGAGCATTTTTATTTTCGCACATAGTTAATTTAAATTCAATTTTTATTTTAAACCCCCCATTTCTCACTAATCCATCTACAGATGAGGAATTTGACAATGTTGAATAGGTACTTCTTGGAGAGGAAGGACAATGACCTTGAGCCAACTCTAGGACAGGTTACTCACATACTTGTAAAACATAACGTAAAATTTTAAAATATTGATGTGAGCATGTTCAAACTTTTAATCCGTATATGGCTTCACTGGAAGCATTATTTTACTTAGAAAATAAAACATCTTTCAAGTTAATGTAGAATAGATTTAAAAAAAAAAAAAAATTTGAGATCTCGTAGAATTTCCTTGTAGAATTTTCTTTTAGTCATGTTTTTTTTTAAATATCATCATGAATAAAAAGAGCTACTTCATATTTTCATTTCTATGTCTTGTTTCTATATCACGGGTGAGCTAGGAGCTTGACTATTGGAAAGCTTTGTCTTTCGAGAGTCTAAACGCCCCTGTGACATTGCAGAAAGAGTATAAACAATGCGATGTTTGATTGGAGATCTTAATTGTGTTTATTATCCATACATGCTAACATGCATAAATAAAAACAAATCAAGATATTAGTATGCTCTCTTCCTGTGCTTCGTGTGATCAGGAAGATCAGAAAATATATTGATTTATTCTAATAAAATTACTTTTGATGGAAAATTGATCTGCATGAGAAAAAAAACATCTTAAAAAATATTAGATAAAACTTAGCTTTTTTTAGTTTAAAAAAATAATAAAAATTAAAAATTAAAAAAATTAAAAAATTCCCACATAATAATAATATATATCATATATATATTATTATTTAAAAAAAAACAAAAAAAAATCTTTTTGAAAAGCAGCCATTTTTTAGAGATAGGTTCAATATAATTTTTTTTTTTAGATTTTAAAAAATTAAAAAAGAAAAAAAGAAAACAACCAACTTATTTAAATAAAAATAAAAAATTTCACAATAAACAAAACATTAATAAATACAAACCATAAAAAAAAAAATCAAAACATTATAAAATATATAATAAAAATAAAAATTGAACCGTGTAAGTCAAAGAAGAAGTCATACATTGAATTTCTGAATTATCTGCTTTTGGCTGCAAATTGCTTCGTGCAAATTCTAGAAGAATCCATGAGAGCACAAGACCTGCTCATGGAGCAAAACGTTGCACTTGAGCTAGCTTGATAGGAGGCAGAAACAACTATTCGTGCTCAGCTATAATGAACAATGAGATGCATACTCCGATGCATGCAATTATCGCCCTGTCATGACTTCTTTAGGAGACAGAGTTGACTCCTAAACAACGATCCATGGTTGAGACGATCTTAAGGAGTAGTAATCTCCTTGCAACACTCATCAATGACTTTTTAGATCTTTCAAGGCTCGAGGACGAGAGCTTGGAGCTAAACATTCAGATATCTAATCTCCCTAGTATGTTTCGTGAGGTTCACAATTTGGTAAAGCCAATTGCATCTGTGAAGAATTTTTCTGTGTCAATAAATCTCACTTCAGACCTGCCAGAGTGTACTGTTGGTGATGATAAATGTCTTATGAAAAAATTTAAAATGTGTTAGGGTATGCTGAGAGGAGGCATGGTGGCCCGATCAGGCTCTTGATCTCTGCATCTCAGATTGGGCATGGGCTTTCCCATTGGCACCACTCCTCCACTAGACAAGCCTCCTCACATTCAACATGAACTTATTTGGGATGATGGGAGTGCATATCCAGAACCTACATTGGATTGGATTACAGCCCCCCAAGTAGGAAAGTACGAGGCCCTTGCATGGCTCTGTGGAGGCTTGAGCTTCTTTGGTCTGGTGGGACTTCTAACAGCTTGAAATGATAAAGCATCAAAAATACCTTATACTCCTAAAATATATCCTTTCAAAATTCTACACGTAGAGCTTAGCGGGGACCCTAATGTGAAGAAAACCCAGAAAAATATGATCAATCAACCCAATTTCTTAGAAAACTCTCATCAATCAACCACAACTTCATACATCACTCTCTATGGAGAATCACCATGCTCCCTTGACGCTTCTCTTTATGGATTATAGTGCCCATGAGGAGGATAAGCCCCAATGTTTATAGCAAGCGATGCGCCAAATTCATGAGAGTGTTAACATGACCTTGGGCGGGACAGGGCACAATCACTGTTTGCAAAGAAAATTGCACGTATGCCACAGATCACCGCAATCTTCTTGCTTCCCTTTCAGATTCTAAAAGGGTAAGAACATCACTCTCTCTAATATGTCCTTTCACATTCCTCATGATCAACCAGTTTTGATCATCCAAAAACTTCAATCAGACCTGTGTAACTTGACCTCTTGATCTAGTACGGCCAATTAATTTCACCACAATTGCCAACTGCACACCTGTATCCATGTTTTCCTCACAGACCAACTCTCACTCTCTCTCATGCTCTGGATCCAAATCTCTATCCAAGCTCCACTAGATAAACCTAAAAAATATTTGCCTCCATTCACTCAATATGCCTCCTACGAAAAACCTCCATATGTCGCTTTTTCACACATTTTGCGTCTTGTTTTGCATTTGTTTTGATTTGTTTTGATTTGATTAGTTATATGTTCTTATGTTTGTTATGTTTGTTATATTTTTGTATTAATATATATTAATGGTATTAATTTCATTAATATATTAATATATATTAATATGTTGTTATTGTATTAATTGATATAATTGTAATTTGTTGTAGTGTAATATTTAATATTTGTTATATTGTTATAATTGTATTAATTTATTGTAATTTGTTATTTTTTTTAATTCGTTGTATATGATGTTTGTTATGTTAGTATTAATATATTAATTGTATTAATATATTAATATGTTGTTATAATTGAATCAATTAATATAGTTATAATTTATTGTTATTGTATATAATTGTTCTTACGTTTGTTATGTATTATAATTATGTTTCTGTATTATGATATGATTATTATTATTATTTTATATTTGTTATCATTTTAATATATATATATATATATATATATATATATATATATATAATAAAAATTAAAAAAATTGCTATGTGTTGGATTTGAGGGGTGAATATTGGCATGCTAAGGATGTTGGAATTTTATAAAACAAAAATTTGGTGGCATGAAAATTGAGATAGCCATGAGAATTATAGGAACTAGTTGAAATTGAAATAGTTGGTACAAGTGAAAAAATTAAAAAAAAAAAAAAATTAAAAAAAAAATTTAAAATTAAAAAAGAAATAAAAAAACACTTTCCACAAAATTCACTCAGATTTGAAAATAAATAATGGAACACTTGGAAACAAATTTCGAGGATCGATTTATTAAACATTTGGAGGATTCCATAAATGATGATTATCTTGTTTTGATAGCTTCAAGTTGGCATTAAACTCATAAACATATTTCTGTTGAATGCTTTTATATGACATACTAATATGCAGAACAAAACAGATCTTTCTAATGCCAATCTTTTTGCCGAACATATTTCATCTCACACAAACAGGGAGTATTACTTTTCATGGTTATTTATAAGAATGGATTGATATTAATATCATGATTAAGTCAATTTAAACACTTTCATTATCCATAATATGTTTTATTTGGTACAAAATCTTTGCGTAAGAATCATGAAGGAACTAGCCATTTCTTCTAGAGCACACTTATGTTTTCCTTCTGCCAAGTTTTTTTTTACAGGTTACAGGATAATCAAGTGATCATTAAGGAGATTACACTGTGACAACAATTAGTCTTCCAAAGACTAAATTCATGAAAAATTCTAAAGACAAATCCATGTCTACGACCACTACCTTGCAACTCCCCTTTTGCAAAATATTTTGAATTCCACCAATTGTAAATCCATAAAGTATGACATTTCCATCTCCATTTTTCACAGCAAGAGTTCTTATTCATTCACCATACATTTCCTTTCATCCATTCCTCCAAGAAGCTCACTTACAATATTGTTGTCATTCTTATTTTCCTTGTCATTTCCTTTCCCTTTCATTTCCGCCAATAAAACCCTACTTCTATGTATATCATTGAGTCAAAGTCCTAGAGTCTAATTATCTTTGTAAAAACACCTAGAGGCTTGCATTCCTTAATGGCAAGTACTCTTGCGAATGAGAAATGGGAGTACATTAATATCCCTTGTTCGTTGGATCTTGTAGGTGACTCGACCACAACAACTTTATTCATACCTAAAAAGATGTGTTAGGCATCTTGACTCCCATTGGAATCAATGGTGGGAGTTCTCGTGTTGGCTAGTGGCATTCATTAATGTCCACTAAGTCAACAAATTCTTGTTATGTTCAACAACAAGACGTTTATTCACATAGAAAGATTTTTGCCATTGAGCATTGAATACTTGAAGACCCATATTTTGTAGCAGATGAAGCAAATTTCCTTTCATTGTTTTTCAGTTTGTCATGACTTGAGGACAAGTCAATAAATAAGGTTGGGGGGAGGAAAATGTAACTTCTATATTTTGTATACCTTCAAAGCCTTATACATTTTCAGCCATATTGAGCAGACTCATCAGATTCATCAGACTATCTAGCAGCAGATACGACAATACAGATCCATCTTTCATCCACAACTTGTAGAAGAAGCTTCAAATCAGAATTTTAGCAGCTAAACATGCATGACTGATCCACTTCTGTAGGTAAGTAAGGTATTATTTTTTCTAACCTTTAATCTTGAAATTATTTTTAGATGCTAAAATGATGATATTTGGAAAATATTCCACTATTTCACTATTCCCTTTCTCATTAAAAATTGTCAAAAATCATTAGTTGGGGAGGGGGGAATTTCACACTTCATTTTTTCTCTCATTCATATTACATCTTAACCCACATAGTCTTCCCACAATAAAAACTACTACAAAATGATGAGCATATTAAATGACTTCTTAAAAATGATGAGCATATTAAATGACTTCTTAAAATGATTGATCTCAACAAAGTAAATAATGATTGTAACACAAGAACCAATCATTAAACAGAGATCTCAACAAAGTAAATAATGATTGTAACACAAGAACCAATCATTAAAAGATGCAAATTCTTTACAAAAATAAAAGTTATCCAAAGAAGTGCAAAGTTAAAAGGAATTCCATGATTGAAAGATGCTTGTTACACAAGAACCAAACATCTTGTAAAAGGAAGCTCATCTAAGAATCAAATCAAATAAGTCATTGTAGTAGCTTGCATGAGGACATGCAAGAGCTTCAGTTGGGGAGTATGTTTGGGCTTCAAAATGTCATACAAATATCACTCATTACCATAAATTTTTCACCTATGATTCCATTATATCACTCATCATTCACCACTATGTCACTTCATTTTCGCTATTGTTCACCATTAATGGGTCTCATTTATATCTTCCAAATATTGTTTATTTTCAAGCATTTTTAAGAGAAATTCTTGATTAAATATTAGAAAATAATATATTTTACTTCATATATGGAAACTGGATTGTCTTTGTGACATGTGTAGGTTCCAAGGAAGCTTCCAAGACACCTTTATGTGGCCTTGAATGATCAAATTCGAATTTTATAAGATAAACCTTGTGGAGAAGATCATGATCTCATGGAGAAGATCAAGGACAAAAGGGGGTTATGTGTCTAGATAATTGAGAGATGTATGGAACCAAAGAGAGATTATTGGATCATCATTATGAGTTTGTTACTCATCCCATTGTATAAATAGGAGTACAATATCCTCCATTTGTAAGTTTGGTAATCTTAGAATTTTGAATTATGTGATCTTAGAAGCATAGAGTTGTAACCTTAGAGTTGGTTTGTAATGGGGATTTTGAAATAAAGAATCAGATTTCAATTTTTCTTCTACATCTGAGTCTCCTTTGAAGTGGTGTGCTTGTGGAGTTATGGAGGGCCCCCATGGCCTCACTTGCATGCTTATTTGCTTATTTTAGGTATAATTTAATTTATGTTTTTGTTTGATTTCAGCTTTTAAGCTTTGTTAGATGTTCTAATATTGGAAAGAGTCTTATTTGAAAGTGTTCTTGTAAGAGAACCATAAGACCTCATACAATTATTAGATTTAGGTTTGTTTCATTTCATCTTTTAAGTTTTTGTTAAATGTTCTAATATTGGAGGAGATCCTAAAATTTAGGTGTTCTTGTAAGAGAACCTTAGGATCTTGACAATTGTTAGACCTAGGTTTGATTAGTTGTTGAAAGAGATCTTGATGAATATGTTCTTGTAAGGGAACTTTAAGATCTCAGAAAAATTAGGAATCTTTCTAGATATATATATTTTAGATAAGCACTTCTAAGTTTACCTTCCTGGGTTGATATTAAATTGAACTCTGATTGACATCATCATTTAGAACCAAACACCAACTTGAAAGTGAATTATGAAATACTTCAGACTATTCAAAGGAGATAATTATGTTCTAAGCTTATGCATAAATAACTACTCAAGACTGAAAATAATAGATTGTAATTGAACATCACACTTTGATTAATTGAACGGATACCTTAATGCATTGAACAACAATCAATTATTCTAGATTTTACAATGGAATTCTATTTTAATCAGCTAATAATATTCATCAGAATTAATTATCAACCAAGCACTCATAATTATGATAAGAAGATCTAAACATTAACTGCATGCATAATTGAACAGAAACCATGTTGAAACTAGTCTAACAATTTGTAAAAGCATTGATTCCATATAAGAGGACATGAATGATAAATATAGTCTAGAAAAAAGGAAACTATGACATCTCATGCTTGCAATTAACCAATTAAATTATAATGTTATGGAACGAAATGAATAACTAGAAATGAAAATTTTGTAAATAAACGTATAACACAGAAGTAGTAGGAGAACTCTCGAGGTTGGGCCCAAAGCCACTAGAATCCTACTGTTAAGGAATACTTAGAAGTTGTTTATTCCAAAAATGCAAAATTCTTCATTAATCCACAGAGAAATACATTAGTACAAACTTGACGATTCTGTCTGAATACGTTTATTACAAGAATATTATATTACAGTAACTTTCCTTCATCTTTTTCATCTTCGACCTTTTATAGCTTAAAGGAAAATTCAAAAGTAGTAATGGATAATTCTCATTATGAGACCCTGCTACTTTGTGGCTACCGACTAAGCACTCCAAGAGTGGGAGTGCATCTACATCTTCTTCCAATTCATGGGAGCTGATATGATTCTGTTTGGCTTCCTTGTCTCTTGTCTTTTGGTCATCCGACCAATAGTTTGGTTTTTTTGCTTCCTTATCAATAAAGACAGTGAAAAATTAGTTTTTACATTATTAAACACTCCTTTTATCATTAGTCCACTCTCTCTTATTTTTGCATTATTTTCCTTTAATTGATTGCTAAGATGAAGGGAAAATATATAAAATTAGATAACAAATAATGGTAAACATGGTGGTGAAACGTACCTTCTTCTTGGCCCAACATATTCCCCTGCTTACCTTTCTGCAAGTCCGCATGCCAAAGAATGGTTGAGTTGTAGCTGGTTTAAATAATATGCAAGGTATACCTCTTCTTTGTAAAGTTTGAAGCCATGTCTCTGTTTAATATTTGAAAATACTAAGTTTGAGTGCCCCTCTGGTCACTCATAATTGTGATGATATTTTTCATGGGGGCACCAGATGACGAGGAATTTGTATCTCCACCCTATGCATGTAGGACCCATGTTCAAAATTAGGTTGATGTATAAGAGGAACCTAGAAGAAACAACTTTGAAGTTCCTATACCCAAATGGCTCTATGTTCTACACATTATTTATAGAGGCTAGCCATCTCTGTTTGGCTACTGCTAATGCTTCTTCCTGAATGTTCTGGAAGTATGCCTACCCATTCTGCAGAATATCCCTGTGAATAGGTCCCAATTTGGATATCATCCATTTTCGCTGCATGAATTTCTTATGTTGGGTAAACAAGTACAGGGGTTTAGTAGGTTTCCCTCTGACCCATAGATCTACACCATGCTCCCTTTTCTGAAAGCTCTTGTAGGCCTTAGCCCATGTAGTTTGGTTCTTTGCAAAGGACATAAAGGCATGCAATTGAACGTCTCCTCTGAAGGGGTTGGGGTTACTGTCCCTATCCTCCTCTATAAAAAAATTGTGTAAATATAATTCACACAAAATATGTTGGACCTGCTCATCCTGATCATTGCAACATTGGATTCCATGCCTTGAAAACCTTGATTTTCAACAATAAATACAGTTCTACTAAGAATGAAGCATAGTTAGTGGCTGGTGCCCTACAAGTCAATACATCTCAGTCGAGAGAGAAAAACATACTCATTTTCTCTTTAGCTTGTTCCACTTGCTCCTGTTCTTTCTTCACTTTTGTCCTTTATTCCTTGAGTTGGGAAAAGGTTGCCTCCTCATTTGTAGAAAGGAATTTGAATCAATTTAGTAGTGCATGATGTTCCTGTAAGGGTACTGCTTCCTTTCTACACTAGGTCAATTCAACTTGGACTTGAATTATTTCATTGTGAAGCTTTTGATTAGAAGCTTTTTCTACTATGGGAGTGTAGGTAGGTGTTACCTCTATTTGGGTCCCTGTATCTTCTATAAGTTTCAGATTAGTCTGCACAGAGACTTCAACAGTGTGTATCAAATTTGTTTATATATAGGCTTCAAATTTATCAATTAACTCAGTTTATACATGAAATTCAGTGCTATCTATTATATCAGTCTGTATAGAGACTTCATGATTGTCCAATAGATCCATCTGTACAAGAACTGCAACAATATCTATTAAATCAGTTTGTATAGAGGCTTCAACATTGTATATTAAATCAGCCTGTACACAAATTCCAACAGTGTCTACCATTTGGGTACCCTTGGCAGCCAATTCCTTCTCAGGATTCGAAGGTTTGTTTGCTTCTTCCGACTGTTTCCTTAGTTTTTTTTATCATTTTTCTCAATTTCTTGCACTTCCTGCTCATTTTCCTTAACTTAATCTCAGCTGATTTTTATTTTAGCAAAGTTTTGAAATCGATATCAGAAATGGTTGTGCGAGTTCTAAGGTTATTAGCAATGTTGTTTTCTTCAAGAATCCAAGAGGTTATTTCAACATTAATGTCCTGACTAGGTGAAATGATATTTCCTTTAGTCGGCAGGGGAACTATCTCAATGTTTTTTTTTTGTTCTAATAGAATAGTGTCCCCTGATTGGTTTCCAACTTCACATATTCCCTCTTTCTGGTTTTCCCTACTCACCCATTCATTTTCATAGGGAGATAAAACTGTCAAATCCTAGAATTCATCATGGTGAGGTAGGATTTCACTATGGCTAGAGCTGCTAGCAGTGGCAGACTAGTTCAACAGGTTTCTATGTTCCTTGGATTGTTCATATGGGCTCCCAATTTCACGAGATGATCTCATTTGCTCAAGTACTTGAGCCATTTCTTCTTCGTAGTTTTGTAACAACATATTTTTAGGGATTGAAGGTGGTGTGTTGGATGATCCCACCTCATATGGAAATTTGGAGGTGTTTTGTTGTAGTTGAAACCTTTCAAACCATCTCTGTTTTCTTGGTTCTGTGGTCACAACATGGGTTCTCTTCCCTCTTGCTCTCCTAGGTATTGCTATTCTAGGGAGTTCAATCTCTGTTCTGTCGGGTTTTTCTTCAGGGGCAGGCAGGGCAGGATTAACAAAGGTGTCCTAAGTTATCTGATGCTTACTTAGCTCATGAATGATGATCAATTTAATCAAGCCATGCTGACTCACAACTGCTTGGTGGTTTTTGGCTTTTCTAATTTGAATAGTAGTATTGTGCAATACAAAATTTAGGAAAAATGGAAAATTAACTGAAATTTTTCACTTGAGAATAGGTAATAGTTTAATTTGGCAGGACTTTACCACATCCTACTGTCAGTCGCATGTGATATATCTTTGAATGAACACTGTCATTTATTACCAAAGCTACTACAAGAACACATGATTAATACCTTTCCCTTTTTGTTCCAATGGTTTTCCTGGGTCTTGGTACACTGAGATTTCTTCTTGTAGAAGGACATGTTTTTTAGTCCATCTTTCTACTTCTATTGGTAGTCTGGAGACCTTAGAAATGATTTCCTCGGTGACTAGTGTGATTCTTCCTCTGACTATGGTATTCCCTTCCTGTAGGTTTTACAGGAATTCAACTGTTGTCTTTGTACTACACCCTTGTAGACTATATAGATATGAAAGCCTCCCAGCTTTCTTGAGAATGGTGTGAGCTTATTTTGATACTTGGAAAGTTGTGGGTTCATTTTGGAGATAATTTCCACCCATGGCTACTGTGTTATCCGAACTATTTTCTTCTTCTATATGCATTTCTTACGGCCATGTTGGTTAAAACGTTGTAAACACTCCATGAACTTATTTTTAAAATGTACATGCAACTTCATGTTGTAAATGAAATGATATTTTAGTCCCATCAGCGTATCCAAAGTAAGTCACATGTGTAGTTCGAATGCTTATTCATTATGGATATTTGTACCCCCTCCATTGGGAAAAGGGAGTCCATGACCTTAAGCTCAAGAGAAGCAGAAAGATTGTAACAATCATGAATGCACATGAACAAAATATCAAAAACTAGTAATCATAAAAAATGTTTGAGAGAAGTGTGTCCATGGCCTTGAAGCTCAAGAAAAGGGGAAATATTGTGTCAGTCAGGAATGCACTCGAAGCAAAGGTCAGAGGTTGATAATCATAAGAACTGTACATCACGTGCAAATGATTGAAGAAGGGGAGAAAAGAAGAGTAGCAATTATTATGAAAGGATGTCCTATTTTTATGGTGTAGCATGATGGGAGCATGACAAGTGACGGATTCTGATTGGTGCTGTCATCCCTCAATTCAACATGAAAACATAATTCACTCATAGTTAATTATGCGCATAGGTAGTAATAACACTTATTCAATTAGTGCATTTATTTCAGGAATGGATCAATAGGAAATAGGGCATATAGAAGTAATTGGCTATTGTTATAAAAATACTTCAATACCACAAGAAAAGCCACTTCTGCCAGTATGTGTTCATAGCCTCAACAGGGTTGCTATTTTAATATAGAAATGAGCTAGAATCCTTTATTTAAAGGTGGAAATTTTACTTATTTTATGGAGAGAAAACTGTGCTGGTGTGGTGACCAGATAGCCATAGTGCCATTCATAGGGATTGTAACAGAGTGATCAAGTCAGCTCATGATAAGAAGTCATATCCTTCAAGCAGTTTTAGCTGTCGAGAAGGTCACTACCCTGGTGTGTTGTCCATTGTGGGAATTTCACATGTTAAACCCTTATGATCATGTTAGTTTGGCTCATGATGAGAAGCCCTATTCTCCCTTAAAAATTTCCACATAGACATAATGTTTTTCTTTTTGAAAAGTAGGCATTTTGCTTCTTTTATTGAGAGACCACTGTGCTAGTGTGGTGGCTAGATCATCATAGTGTCATTCACGGGGATTGTAACATAGTGATCAGGCCAGCTTGTGATGAGACCTCATGTCCTTCAAGTAGTTTTAGCTGTCGAGAAGGTCACTACCCTGGTGTGTTGGCCATTATGGGAATGTCACCTATTAAACCCTTATGATCATGGTAGGTTGGCTCATGATGAGACCACCTATTCTCTCTTAAAAATTTTCACATAGACATAATATTTTATTTTTATTTATACATGGAGGGAGGCTCATTAAATCCTTAAGAGATAGGGATGGTGTGAAAAGTAAAAAGAATGCCAATACAATTAATACTCTTTATTCCTATATCCTCATGTCAAGAAGAATTATGACTTGAGAGTGTATAAAGATATATCGGCATAAGACTATGGAAATGAATTATGTAATAATATTTTTGAACAGAAGATATCCAACCCTTCATTACGTAGATAAACCATGTCAGCTTCTGGAGTAGATATTTCCATAAAAATTTCAAAGGATGAGATAATTAGTAATATCACTGCTTTTCTCCTCTTCAGGTGCCAATTCCTTTCCAAAAATGGCTTTTATAATGAGGATGTGTAAAGGGGGAGTAGATATTAGAAAAGAAATCATCAGAAGACAAAAATAAACATGCTTAGAAAAGACATCAGCTATTCAATTGGATTGAACATCAGTTGTTCAAAGGTTTGAACAATAGAAATAAACACACTAAAAAACACAATCATTTAATTGAATTGAATATCAAGTTTTCAATTTGATTGAACAAAAACTCTTCAATTGAATTGAACAACATCTATTCAAAGGTTTGAATAGAAAAAAATAAAATCATGCAAAAACACAATCCTTCAATTGAATTGAACAACAGTTGTTCAATTCAATTGAACAACAGCTGTTCAATTGGATTGAACAACGGTTGTTCAAAGTTTTGAAAAAAAAAAATAAACACACTAAAAAAACACAGTCGTTCAATTGAATTGTATAGAAGTTATTCAATTCCATTGGACAGTAACTGTTCAATTGGATTGAACAGCAACTTTTCAAAGGTTTGAACAACAAAAAATAAACACAATAAAAAACACAACCATTCAATTGAATTGAATAGAAGCTCTTCAATTTGATTGAACAACAACTGTTCAATTGGTTTGAAAAATAGTTCTTCAAAGGTTTAAAAAGCAAAATCATGCAAAAACACAGCTATTCAATTAAATTGAACAGCGGCTATTCAATTCGATTGAATAATAGTTGTACAATTAGATTGAACTGCGGCTATTCAAAGTTTTGAACAGAAAAAATAAAGACATTAAAAAACACAATAATTCAAAGTTTTGAACAACAAAACATACAAAAGAAAGGAAAAGAAAAAAAGAAGAAAAAAAATGCAGTTTTAAGCATGAAAAAGAGATGGAATGTACAACAATGAGAAAAAATATAAATTATAGGAAACATATATAGAATATTTTTGAGAGGAAATAACAATTTTTTATGAACTTAAAGCTGCATGACCATCACCCCCTGCGGCTAAAATTTGGATGGTGGGATCGTCATGCACCTGCTGGTAGAAAAAGTCTTTTGTAAGTGGTTTGTCATAGAGGCGCACTCGGTTCCCATTATCCTGAATTTCGTATCGACTGAGCCAACTTGTTTGTACTTACTCGGGAAGTCTTTGAATATGGAGTCGTAGAGGAGTGCCCAATCTCCTTTTTGGAATGTCTTCCTTTTGAAAAGGTTGTCATGCCAGTTAGCTCATTGTTGTTGAATAATTGCAGTACGTTGTAGAGCAAGTAGTTGTGCTTCATCTAATTCATTTATTTACTGGAGTCTTGTAATTAGGACCTCCGTCAAATCCAACCCCACTTCCTGGGTTGTTCTCAGAGTCTTTATTTTAAATTCAATAGGAAAAATTCGTTCCCTTCCAAATACCAAATGGTACGGAGAATATCCAGTGGTGTTTCACCATGTTGTGTGGTAAGCCCACAAGGCCTCTAGTAGTCTAGTAGCCCAATCCTGACGATGTGTTGAGACTGTTTTAGTAAGAATTTCCTCAAGGAATTTTTTGGTGCTTTCAACATGCCTATTCGCCTATGGGTGGTAGGGAGAGGTGACCCTATGGGTGACATGGTGGTTTTTTAGAGTGGTCATGATTTTATTTCCCACAAAATTTTCCCCTCCCTCATTTAATACTTCTCAAGGTAAGCCATACGGCACAAATAGCTCAAAAATAAAATTGATCAAAGATTCTTCTGTAGCTCTTGATAAAGCCTGTCTTTCTACCCACTACATCACATAATATGTGGAAGCCAGTATGTAGGTCTTCTGATTTGATGGCGGGTTGAATGGTCCAACAAAGTCTAGTTCCCACTGTTCAAAATGTTAGACAACTAATTGTGGCTATAATGGCATTTCATCATATTGGACAGGGTGGCCCATTATTTGGCAACTATCGCCGGCTTTCAAATATTTCTTGACATATTTAAAAGTTGTAGGCCAATAATAACCCCTTTGCAATAATTTGTTCCACATCCTATGATCTAAAAAATGGCTAGGCCCCTAGGATGTCATAATCCTTGTCTTCTTAGATGCATCTGCATATATGCATATCAGCTCCTGTATGAAAAATATATCCACCAATCCAGGAGAATCTATCACTGCGCTGAACAATCAGCTTTTGTTCCTTTGATGTCAAGTGTCTTGGAAGCTTTCCTACTACCATATCATTCACTAAATCTATGTACCATGGCGTTTTTACTACTATAGTGAACAAATTCTCATCAGGGAACTGATTTTCCACTGCTAGTGGGTCATTTGACTTTGGAACTCTGAGCAGGAAATATGCAACTACGTTCTCCTTCGCTAGGTGGTCTTTGATAGTTATGTCAAACTCTTATTAAAGAAACAACCAACGAGTCACTCTTCAATTTGTAATCTATTTATTTCCTAAGTATCTAATGGCAGAGTGACCGGTATATAGGAATACTTGATATCCAGTTATATAATGTCTAAATTTCTTAATAGCATGAATGATAGCCAAGAACTCCTTTTCAATCATTGTATAGTTTAATTCGACAGGAGTAAGATTATTGCTAATATAGTAAATAGCATGGGGCTTTTTATCTTCTTCTTGACCAACAACTACCCCTATCGTTGTGTCAGATGCATCTGAGGAAACGTGAAAGGGAATCTACCAATTGTGGTCATGTAATACTGGTGCAGTGGAGACCAATTTCTTCAAATATGAAAAAGCAGTGTCACATTTATGATACCAATGGAATTCAACATTTCTAGTTAATGCATACAACGGTGCAGCAATTTGTGAGTAATTATTTATAAACCTACGTTAGTACCCTGGATATCCAAGGAAGCTATGTACCTTTGTTTGAGTACAAGGTGTGGCTAATAAAAGAATTACCTATATTTTTGTCAGATCTACCTCTATTCTAGCTACAAAGCTATACTGCCCTAGTATTACTCGGTTTATCATCATGTGACATTTTTAGTTTCTCATAAACAATATCATATAAATACATCGTTCCAATACTTTTTCTATTGTTTGTAGTGCTTGATCAAAATCATCTCCATATGGATTAAAGTCTTCCATGTAAATCTTGAGTCCTTCATTTATTAAATTAGAAACAATTATGAGTATCTCTCTTTGAAACGTTGCTGGGGAATTGCATAACCCAAATGGAAATACCCTATAGGAAAATGTACCCCAGGGGCAGGTAAAGTTCATTTTATCCTAGTCTGCAGGGGCTATCTAGATTTGATTGTAACCACTGAAACCATCAAGGAAAGGGAAGATTCATTTTCCTGCTAATAATCAAGGACCTAACCAATAAAAGGGAGGGGGAATTGGTCTTTCTAAGTTTCTTTATTTGGTTCTCTGTAATCTACACAGATTCACCACTTACCATTCTTCTTAGGAACCACTACTAGAGGAGAGACCCATTTTCTACCTGAAATAGGATAAATGAAGTTTAAATCTAGAAGCTTTTGCAATTCATATTTTACAATGTATTTCAGATGTGGATTTAACCTTCATTGAGGCTTATGAATAGGCCGAGCATCCTTTTCAGTATAAATGTGATGTGCGCATAGTTGAGGATCTATAACATTCATGTCTCAGTAGACCCAATCAAATGCTCCCTTATATTTCTGTAAAACGTTAATGAGCTTTTGTTGTTGGCTATTATTCACACTACCGTTGATATTTAAAACCTTTCCTGTATCAATTTCAATTTTTATGTTGTTGCGAATGACAGTCATGGGTATGTGTTGATTATAAATGTCTGCCAAGGGTTCTTCCTGTGTTTCATTATCAAGAACTAATTTTAACAATTGGCATTTTAAATTTTCAGAAGTAGATGGCTCATTCATGAAGTTATTGATTACATCGTCTTTAGTTTGACCTTTGAATTCAAGTGCTTCAACCATTTTCAATGGTGAATGAATGTTTTGTTCCAATTATGTATCTGGTTGTTTGTGAATATTTACAGTGGGAAGACTTGGTTTGGTAGGTGGGTATAAGAAAATAATTTTTATGGAATCACCTCTATAAATGGTCATGCATCCTGTCCGAGAGCCTATGTAAGCATCGTTTGTTGTTAACCAGGGTAGTCCTAGTATCAAGGGGTGTCCATCTAACCTAATTTTTGGGTTAATAAATAAAAATTCTACCGGATACTCCCATGATTCCATAGATTCTAGGATGTCTTGTAATATACCTTTTGGTTTGATAACAGATATGTTAGCAAGTTCTAGCAAGGTAGATATGGGTTCCAACATTGTTATACCTAACTTATCGCAGATTTATGTAGTTAAGATGATGATGGCCTCCCCCAAATCAACTAATGTGTTTGAAAAGTAGTGGCCAGAGATTTGTATAGTAACTATGGGGTTTCCTAGATGCTCGTATATTTCTCCTATTTCTTTACCCAAGAGTAAGTCTGACAGTGCTCCCATTACATGAACATTTACTACATTTTTTGCTTTCCTCACCTTTTTTTTTTCGCACAGCTCTTTAATTATCTTGGCATAGATAGGAATGTCTTGTATAGCCTGCAGAGGAGGAATTTTAATGCAAAGGTTTTTTTAATTCCCATAGGAAATAAAAGTTTGAAGATACTATTGGTTTAGGAAATGTTAATCTCTTAGGGAATGGAGGGGACGAAATAATAAGGTTTTAAAGGTCTTTTTAGTCAGTTGTGTCCCTCCCCTACTCTATCTATGTTTCTGTCATAGTTATTTTTTTAGGTGTTGTTGGAATTTCAGACTCAAGTTGTGGCAGGGTCGTATCTTCTTCAGGTAAAATAACACGTCATGATCTCATCCTCAGTTAATTGAATTTATTATGTTCAGTTTCAAGGTTTAGGTTTTTGACAATCTGTATTAACTGAACTGGTCTATTATTGGGATTAGGATTGGGTTGAGCTGGTAGTTGAGGACACATAATAGGCTGAGGATTGTGTTGGACAGGGTATGGAGCTGGTAATGTAGGTTGATTTTCAGCCCCTATCCCCATCAGTAAATTGGTCATTCCCAGGGGTCGCTGCCAGTTTGGAGACCAATTTGTATTCTATGAAGTGGAAGCGGGCCACTGGGACTGATATGGATTGTTCTGTGAGTAAGGGGGAGAAAAAAAAAAACTTGACCAATTATTACCTGAAGAGTGTTGTGTTGGCCATAGAGGCATGGAAAATGATTAGGATGGCTAGGAATAAAAAGGTGATTGGTTATGCCATCATGTTGGAGGGTTCTGTTGATTAAATTGTGGAGGATAAAAGAACTAAAGCAGGTCTTTTGGCATACATGGTCGTGCTTACCAATGTCAATGTTGATTTATTACATAGACTGGTTCTGTCTCTTCTTATACCTCTTTAAAAACCTCTTTCAACCCTGGAAGTGAAGGGAAAATGTCAATGGTGTCGTCCTTGGTACAAATAGCACATGTCTGTACCATGTCTAATGGACATTCCCGCTGGTTGTGCTTCTTTTGACAACGTGGAACAAAGACAACCAAGTTCTATTCTGCTATAGCTTGCTTATTCTTGGCTTGTAGGACATCTACCTGCGTTGTGAGGGTGCCCAAGATATCAGCTTTAAAATATTCCAAAATATTACTGAATTATGCTCTGGTCATGTTGCAACTAGAATGTTTATAGTTCCTTGTAGTTGAATCCCACCTGGTTGGTCTACTTTGCATACTACCTTGATAACACCTGATGCACAATGCAATAATGTCATCATATTCTTCTTGATATATGTCCCATTTTCCCATTATATTAAGTTTTTCGACCCAATCTTCTTTCATTTATTTAATCATTGTTGATTTTAAGATATATTTATATAGTGTAGTATATGAATATCTTTTCAAATTATATTGAAATATTTCAATGTATTCTTCTAATGTCTCAGTGTCTCTTGTAGGCATATTGAAGATTTCGTCTTTTAGTTCTCGAGTCTAGCATTATTCTTGATATTCGTTAAGAAAAGATTTTTTCATCTGATCCCAACTATTAATGGCTCCTATGTTGATCCCCATAAACCAACGTAATGATGTCCCCTTCAAAGTAGATGGAAATAATTCCAGTTTCTGAGGGTCAGTCATGTAGTCTTATCCCCTACATAACACATCAAATTCAAATAATAATGCATCCAAATCTTCCAAGGTCATCCCATGGAAGGTGGGGATGTTTTTTAGTGTAATGTCTTTCATAGGGGCGTTTACGGCCAAATCAACAATGGGATACTCTAGTGTTGATGTTTGCCTCTGGTTTTGGTTGTTTCTCATTTGATCAAATATATGCCAATAATATTCAAGGATTTCTTGTTCTGGGGGAATAATTTAAGTGGAATTGGGGAGTGGATTTGGAGGAGGCCTTTCATCACTTCCTTGATCTGGGATACTAGGCATCTCTGTCTCAAACACTTTCTCAGGGGATCTAGGCTCTAGAGTTTTTACTTGTACTACACTGCTGGTTTCTCCCTCTCCTTCCTGCAAATTGAAAGATTCTCCCTCTCTCAAAGGGTCAAGAGTTGCGTGCTCAGTAGTCTTAAGCCTTTTTTCAAACCCTTCTGTTTGATTGTGAATCTCAGTGGGGGTTGTAGATGGTGAGGCTGCTACCTGAGGGACTATAGTAGGACTCAAGAATGGTTCTGGGTCCTAAGGATGCCTGGGATTCAGCCTTCTTAATTATTATGTTTATATATGTTTTTCTTCCAAGGACCAACGATCCTTTGGGTTTTGTGGATTTAAGTGGGGGATTTTCATCTAATCCTATATTTTTCTTCCTAGTCATAAAATAAGAGCACCTATCCTACTAACCTCTGTACAATTGCTGAGAATCAGGCTAGAGAGAAATCATTTTTCTTGCTGACACGCACATTATTACATCTTGTTTTCAATACCCAATTCTTTCATAGAAAAAGGAAAAAGAAATAAATGACATCACTCTGAAACACTCTCCCTGGCAACAATGCCAAAATGTTGGGTCATGAAGGTGACTGTTTTAATGGTAACCTTAATTCTTTTCACTAATTATCAACCTAAGGAAAGTCTTGTTATTTCAAAAGTGTAAGAAAAATATATGCAAGTGACATGAGAGGTTAACGACTCTAAATCACTATAGTTAAGGAATATTGTTTAATTCTTGAAGTTCAATCAAAGCAACATGAAAGTGCATTATGAAATACTTCACACTATTCAAAGGAGCTAATTCTATTGTAAGCTTATGTAGAAATAAATAATCAAGAGTGAAAAGAATAGATTGAAATTGAAAAACGCGCTTTGATGAATTGAACAACTACCTTAATCAATTGAACAACAATCCTAATAAATTGAACAACAATCAATACTTCTAGATTTTGCAATGGAATTCTATTTTAATAAATTAATAGTATTCTTTAGCATTAATTATCAACCAAGTGCTCATAATTATGATAAAACGATCCAAACATTAACTGCATGCAGAATTGAAAAAAAAATGTGTTGAACCTAGTCTAACAAATTATAAAACCATTGATTCTAGATAAGAGAACATGAATGATAAATCTAGTCTATTGAAAAGGAAACTATGATATCTCACACTTTCAATTAACCAATTAAACGATAATGTATGGAACAAAATGAATAATTGGAAATGAAAATTTTGTAAATAAAGGTATAGCACAGAAGTAGTAGGAGGACCCCCAGGGTTGGGCCAAAAGCCACTAGAAGCCTACTACTAAGTAATACTGAGAGGTTTTTTATTCCAAAAATGCCAAATTCTTCATTAATGCACATAGCAATACATTAGTACAAACTTGATGATTCTGTCCAACTACGTTTATTACAAGAAGATTATATTACAGTAATTGTTCTTCATCTTGTTCATCTTCGGCCTTTTATAGCTTAAAGGTGAATTCAAAAGTATTAATGGATGCTACTCATTATGAGACCTTGCTACTTCATGGCTATCGACTGAGCACTCCAATTGTCGACGTACCTCTACATCTTTCGTTGATTCATAGGAGCCAATATGATTATGTTCACCTTCCTTGTCTACTGTCTTTTGGTCATCTGGTCAACAGGTTGGTTTTCTTGCTTCCCTATCAATAAATACAGTAACAAATCAATTTTTACGTTATCAAACACTTTTTTTATCATTAGTCTTCTCTGCCTTATGTTTGCATTATTTTCCTTTAATTTATTGCTAAGATGGAGGGAAAATATGTAAAATTACATGACAAATCATGGTAAATATGGGGGTGAAACGTACCTTCTTCTTTTCCCAAAAACGTGGTTGGCCCTATTTAGTAGAGAACAAATTATGATTGGATAATCTTGGTGGAAAACACCCTCAATCCAACAAAGAAACAACAAATTCAATGTTGACTTTGTTGTTTCTTTGTCAAGTGGAGGGATGTTTTCTCCAGGATTAAACTACTCCAACAATTTATTCTCAAAATTAAGAGGAGCTCATTCGTGTATCCATGCGCGTAATTATTTTTAACTATTATTTATTCATGCAATTAAATTTAATATTTGATAAAATTTAACGTATTTTTTCCTCGTTGGTCTCATGAATATGTCTAGGACAACTAGTTTCAATTCAAATGTTGAGGTGGATTAACTATTTGAAGAAAATAACTCAAAATGGTAAGGGTTTATGTCAGAGATTTTTTATTTTTTTTAATATATTTCCATTGTATGTCTTTCTCGAGTGGGAGTTAAATTTTTATAGGAAATAAGAAGCTTTTCCATGAAAAAAATTATTGTAGTATTTATCTTTCTTTGAAAATTATGTTTTTATTTGAGTGAAAGACTATAAACTGTCATATTTAATGTTGGGAATAGGAGGAACTATTACTCTGTTAATTGGTCATAAGGAGATGGTAGGATTATTCTTCTATTTTATTAATTATTTATCGCATATAAGTTATCTTTCCTTTATTTTGATGGTACTTTCATTCTCATATCTGGATTCGAAATATTAACTATGGTAGGAGTCATGATATGTGGAAAAAATCATTGAATTACTACTCAAATTAGCCCACGAAGTGCTTTTCTACGAGGTGTGTGATTATTTTTTGTGTTGCATTTGATTTCAAAAACTTTTTTATTTCTACACTACAACTCTTACAAGACCATAGATCTTGAGAAAAATTAGAGCAAACTGAATTAGGGTTTCTTTTATAAGGTTTTCTCTTATTATATTGAATTTTGTTGTGATATAATGCTAGTTCATCATCCTCATTAATTTTTTTTCATCATCAAGACAATTCAAATAAATAATATCAAAATGTAAACAAGAACACCAAAAGTAGGCTTCAGGCCAGGGAAAAACCCCTCAATAGGGAAAAACCCAAAAAATTAGATTCTTATACAAATTCAAGGAATACTTCCAAGGCCTTTGATCAAGACAACTCACCAAGTGATAGGTCAGTCACCCAAAAAATAATTCTTCTCTCTATAACTAGGTATGCTCCATTTCTCTACCTCGAAATTTAAACAAAGATGGTTTTATTCCCATATGTGCACGCTTTCCAAACAGAGAATTGATGCACAAGACAAAAAAATAAACCTTCCTTCTTTCCTCACTATCCTTCAGCTATTAATTGCTCTAAAGTTTCCTCAGACTTCTTGAAGAGACCAAATTACTTGTGTAACTCAAATGAGGTCCAATACCTCTCCTTTGTTGAAAATTCTAGGGCATTATGTGAGTCACATCGTTCAATTTTATTTCTCTTATCTTGACATATAATTGTGAAAATATATGTTGATTATGTTAGTGGTCCTTTCATCAAGCAAATTCCAACATGAATATCACAAAGAAAAGAACAAAATATGTAAGTGCACAACCAGGGAAGAACTCTATGAAGGAGAAAGCCTAGTCTACTCTTTCTTTAGAAGATTAAATCAGGTTGAGACATATTTAACACTTTGAATAAAGAAATAGACGTACTCAAACCACTAGACTAGTGCCTCCTTAATTTTCCTTTGCAATCATGTTTCTTGGCTCCTTCTATTTTATCTTCAAAATTTAGACCCTCTTTATGCAATAGTCTCATCCCTCCTACTTTATAAATGCATAATTTCCTTCATAAATCTTGTGCTTCATTCTGGAACAGTCACAACCCTTTCTGTAATCATCTCTACAACAAGGAACTCGAGAATCCTTGTAATTGTTTCTACAATTCAGATTTTCGGCTTCCTCTCTATAATAGTCTTATAATACTATATATGTCCTCTCAGTTTATTGAGATTTTAATAGTTTCTCTTAGTTTAATTAATGCTTCACTTCTTTCCTTGAAAAAGTTAAATAGTAGGTTATTTATACTTATTCGTCATTGTGCATTTGATTTGACATGAACAATTTGACTTGAACCTGACTTGTAGGCTTGTAGTGAAGGTCAACTTGATTATCTTATGTTTCAAGCTCATATTTAAATGATGAATGGTATTCAAACTGGGATAAGGAATTGAATTTTTGGAGGAAATATTTATACACATTTTTTTTTCCTTTCTTCACCTTCATTAGCCCAAGAAGGGTCTCTTACAAAAATGACTTTCAGTTTTACTCAACAAAAATTTAGCTTCACAATGGAAAAAAACTGTATTTGGAGGAAAATATTTAAGCAATTAGATTTAAGAGGCATGCCCCTTACTCGCTCGATGTTGTCATTTCTATAATGGGTATGCAGTGAAAGGAACATATATTGTTAACATAAGGTTTCCTTGTAAAATGATCCATTTTCAGGAGTTGATGATAAAATTTGAAAGAGATGAAAATTATCTTCATTAGTGAAGTATAAACCCCTTGTAAATATGTGGAATGAGCTATAATTCTTGAAAAACATCCCTTTCAAGATGTTTGGTCACATTGCTTACTTCTGGAGAGGTCCCAAAATATTTCTTAATTAAGCTTGTAATCAATGTTGCAGGATATATTCAGAATGAACTTAAAGATGAAACAAAAGCTTGGAAAGTTCTAAATAAATATAGATATTTATATGTTGACCAAATGTATTATAATTTTATCATATGGAATTCCTTTTAATGAATGAATTCTTATTGGATTTTTCGAAAACACCCGTGGGGTACAATGAATGAAATGTGAAGAAACAATCTCAAAATAGGTATCTGGAGTAAGAACATGCTGCTAGGGCCATTGCCGTGGAAATTTTGTGGATAGATATAGACATAAATCCTATTAGAGGTTACATAGAACCATGCCAATAGTTATTCCCTTGATTCTAGTAGGAAAGAGAGAGGAAAATCATGTAAGCCCAAAATCAATCTGAAAGAATATGTGTTCCAACTTATCCAAAATATGGCAACCCAATAGATGAATGAGCCCATGATGGGATAACACCTCATGTTTACCCCTTTTCTTTCCTCATAAGTCATTGCATTGATGGATTTTAGGAGGAAGTATGTCACATTTATGGTCTCTAGAAGTGTGGTTAGTGTCTATTTGGTATATGAGTCTGAATTGGTAACCATAAACTATACTTAGGCTTCCTTCATAGGAGATGTATTCTAAAAATATGACATGCTACCCCATTTGTACTAGTGTATGTTCATCCAATCCCTCATTTCAAGAGCACCAAACTTTCCCATTGTGGAGTCAATGAAGCTTTAGGTTAATGAAAATTCTTGAAACCTCATTAAGTATATGTAACCTCTCATGTCACTATACATAATCAAAATGTAGGATTCTTCCTTTTTGTAACCTTTGTAAGTACATTATTATACTACTAAATAAATCCAATTTTTTTAAACATGGATTTTACCTTTTAAGACATAATATAGATACTTGATCCATATATCCTATACAAAACAAATGTACTTGGGAATTTAAATATCTGAAATTTCTTATATCGAAAATTATTGATGAAGTTTAGATCTAGGTGATAGAAGTTTGAGACATTTGGATCTCATGTCACCTCCACATATATGTTTATTTCTTTAAAATTGGATTATTGAATGGGATGTGGGGACCACATTTTAGACCTTTAAATTTTTTATATGTTGATAGAATCATAAAGTGGAACATTCGTCATGGAAATTTGGATAATTTGGGTTTTCACTTTGAGTTACCTTTTTTATGAAGTCCAGATCTATTTTTCATCAGCTATTATTCCTTTGATGTGAAAGTCTAAATGGAACCTTAAATTTGGTATTTAAATAATCTAGAAAATATTTTCTCTCATCTTGATGAAAAGAATGGATACTAGTTCAAATTTTTACATACTGGATTATAACCAGAACCTTGAGGTTGGAACTTGAGTATTGAAATATGAGAATAAATATAATTTTGGATGATTTTAAAAAATCTGGATGTCCCACCTGACTGTACTCTTTGAAAAAATTACCATTTTTTATAAACTCATAAATGTAATCGCAATGTAGATAGTTATTCAACCTTTCCTTGTAGGTGGTATCTGAAAAAAAAATCTTTGTTTGGGTTCTTCTCTTCACTTTATTTCTTATCCTTAAGATCTTGAGTCATTATTTTCTTCCCTTTTTTATTCAGTTAAAGGGATGTGGGTTGCTTATTCTTTAATTTTCTCAACAGTATTCCTTTAAAAAATCAAAGTTAAAATAGATTTATATAGAAATTTTATACCAGCTTAAATAATTTTAGTTAACACTGCATAAAAATCAAACGAATATTTTTACTAGAGAAAAGTGGAACCATAAAATTACTTCTTAGATTAAATGTTAACTTAAATTTGGTGGTTAAATATTTTGAAGCAATAGAATTCAATTTCAGTTACTTTGCCTAAGGTGGATTACTATTGAAATTAAAAATTATGTCACTTCCATTTAATATAGGATAAAAGTTAAATCCACACTTAGGAATATATGTAGGTATATGAATCTTGATAGGTATTCGACACACATATATACTATGGATTAAAAAAAATATAATACTTGTGTTCTAACTAGGATTCTAATGTAATGTATGATTAAAAATGTATCTAGTATTTAATAATCCATAAGAGCATGATGAAAGAGGGGGTCTGTTACCCGGATTAATACCTCTTGCAGACAAGAGTGATTGACCTAGTATTCCAACAAGTAAATAGAAACATAGATCCATTGAATATCTCTTTCTCTATATTATTTATATATAATATTATTACAACCTTGAAATAAGGAGGTTATGCTCCTACCTTTCAACCAAGACGTTTGATGTAGCCATTTTCCTTTCACTCCAAAGAAATTATTCAATGCTAAGAATAACCTACAATCGCAGGAAATACAAAAGATCAAATAACCTGCAATATATAATAATGATAAATATTAATCCAAATTAGTGATCAATGAAACTAACTATTTACATCATTTCCATTAATTCAGAAATAAGACAATGATAAAAATAGATCCATATGTATTATCAGAAATTGAAAAGAGCAATCTTACAACCTATGCCTTGATGTTGTGCAAATTTCTCCTGTGTGTTTGTGCGATAATTTCCTTTAGTTTGATAAGCCTTCCTCTCTAGAATGACCAACATGAATTCATATGCAAAAAGGTGTAATCTTAAATGTGGCAATAACAACTTACTAGTCCAAAAACCATGAACTCTATGATTTCTCTCCAGCTTAGAATATATACAAATCAGTATCTACCCTCCAACATGAAACTTCAACTCAATTTATAGAGAGATTGAGGTAGCTTTAGATCCATTGAGAGATGGATTAGTTCCCTCCATCAAGGTATTAGGGCTCCTTTAGCAGGGGGATAAGCTCCATGAGTAGAGGGATAAAGCTCAAATTGGCGTGAATCAAGAGGCTTCTAGCTAGGATAATATTCGACCAACTAGGCTTATATAAGTTAATTTTTATATTAAATTTCTATTTATGGGGGTGTGCAAGATTCAGTGGCGAAAAGAATGGCAGTCTTCACGGCTAATGGAAGAAGCATCAGTGTATGCACAAGAAAAGGCTATAAAAAGTGCGTAGGTAATATTTTAAAGATTTTAAAGAGATTTAATCAAATTTCCAAGACTTGGTTGAGGAACATGAGTTTCATTTACTTCTAAGGGAACATGATATGGATGGATATGGATTCATATAGATAGTCAAAGGCCATGGTGAAAAAATAACGTGTAACAGATTGCCCCCTAGAGTGAAAAGTCTGAGAAAGTTTTCTAAAGAGTAAAGCACTTTATCATTCCAAAGATTTGATTGGAGACATCAGTCGAAAAACCTATCAAAACATTCAATGCAAATATATATCATCACTGAGGTAGGCATTCCCATACTTAGATAAAAACTCACTAAATTTTCTGGTACATATATAATTTTATCATTACATCAAGAGTAGACATAGTATGGGTGCAACCATTTTTCATAAAAAGTATATTGTATCATGAATATATAACTCCTCACAGCCTCGATGGTTGAAAATAAATCTAGGGTCTTGATTTATTCTTCTCTAACTAGTACAAATCTATCCATGTGATTGATTGTGTCGAAGTCGAACATGGAAGAAACCACTTGATTACCGATCAATGATGAGAATCCTTAACAAGCATGATAGAAACCACCAATAATGAAAATGGCTCTCAAAGTATTTCATCACAATATATGAAGTGTGAATGAATGATTTGCAGTTGAACACTCATAGAATCATTCGATTGAAGGTCAATGATGAGAACATATCGTCGAAGGAAATAAATTTTCCATTAGGGCATGCATATTCCAAGGTACTGATAGGATTCTAAATCAAATTCTAGATAATGAGTTGATGTCAATAGAAGGCGATCCATTGCAGGAAAGCCTACGAAATGAAACCTAATCAAGTTTTGAAGAAATTTATTGGAATGAATGACTCAGGGATTGTCTACACGAAGGGAGACAAATGCTTGCAATAAATGTTAATTTGAAATTTCTCTTGAAAAAATAATGACACTGTAAATGGTTTGAAAGCATTTGACTCAAAGATAATAACCAAAAACTGGCTTAATACTTTCAATGTGGTTTGATTAACAATAAGAAAAAGGATTACCAAATGCAAGTACAAGTGTGACAAAGTGTTCTGTTGAATATCAACATGTTTCTTTCTAGAACAAAGAAAATGAATGAATTATTTTTCTCACATTTTCAACCACCATTATTGGCAAGTACCTCTTTATTTTTTTCAATCTTGAGGAGGATAATATTCTCTTGTCGTGTAATCTCATCCTTTGTATCAGTCCATCTTAATATTTTTTAAACGAACCCTAAGAAGGAATGGTTTGGTCCTATCATGATTAACAGGTCTTGTACTATTTAATTTTAATGAGTCTAACATAGGATTAACTCGATGTTTTTCAGCTATAAGCAGTCAAAAGAAAAACAAAAAAAAAACATCATAGTGTTCCTTTTCGTAACTTTAGTATATCAAGCCCTAGAAAGGATAAGATAATGTAGGAGAGAACTCTATTGACCATCATTAGTCAAGATATACATTTTTCGTAAATAGTCTAATTCAGTCTGTAAAAGGGTTGAAATTACACTGAATAGAAAATTGTTCATTCACTTTAATGAGTTCGAATAGTCAAGTACTCAAAGATATTTTCATGTTTAGAGAGTCCAAAAAGGTCTTAAAAGAGGTCTCAAGGGTTTCTCTTTTTCATATTTCTATAAAGCCCGAAAATGTTATAAAAGTATACTCAATTTCAAAATGATTCTTTCCAAACATAACTTGTGTAGGAAACAAAAAATTATTTCGACAAAATAATTTTGACATCTAGCTGAAAATAAACAAAATAAATTATTTTATTCATTTAAAATTATAAAATAATTTAAAACAAATCATTTTCAACTTTTAGTTTTTAGAGTAGAGCAAAAAGCGTTTTTGTGCTAAACCTTCCAGAACAGATATCAGGAGAACCAACCAACCATTTTGAGAACCGTATGTGCCAAATATTCTAAATCATCATTATATTTATTTTCATTTGTTAAGTTTTTTATTTTGAGATTTTAGGGAATTTTTTAGGGGGAAGAAAGGTTTCAAAAATCCACCCTTAGGGGTGCGCAGCTTTTTGTGGCAAAATCTGGGCACCCCGATGATTTTTTAATAGAAAAATCATCAGGCCGCCATGGTTTTTATGTGCGGATCATGTGCAGAAATGCACTATGTACACATAAAACCTATGCAAGCATTGTGGGGTTTTGAAAAACATGTTTCTATCCATAAAAAATGGCTCAAATTCCCCCAAGTGATTTCTAATGATCTTAATTGATGGTTTATAGGTTATTAATAATGTTAGAATGGCAAGAAAGGGAGCATGAACTTCCAGATAACACAAACATGGATTATCTGGGAATAATTCTCACATTGAAAAATTATGGCTTGTACAAATTCTGGGCGATTCTCAGCAGAGGTTGAGTCGATGACCTAGCTAGTGAGTGCTTGGGATGCTCGAGATAAATGTTTCATCATTGGAGATAATAAGCTTCTGATCGAGATGGACGATATGTATTTCCTCATTAGATTACCTCGTAGAGGGAGAGACATTTCCTTGTTTGGGACAAGACCAAGTGGTCTTTCCACTGCATCTTATATGGCTCGATATTGTAGCCAAGATTCAGATTTGAAGGATGGTCGCATTGATATCCAAATTATTGTGTAACTAGACCTAAATATCATTGTGTTCATAGTTACCAAGTTGTGTGGGAGTGCAGCTCCACATGTGGCTACCAAATCACAAATGCAGAGTATAGTTGAATGTTCAGAGGGAAAAATTTTCAACTGGTGTAAAGGAGTGGTCGTTAACATGAAGGGCCAAGTTATGGGAGATAAGAATGGGAAGTTGAAAAAATTCAGCTATGGAGCCATTCTTGTGTCTTTCACTTTGGAGAGGATCCCACTCCTCACACTTCAATAGTCTCTAATGGATCCCACAGGACCTAACGAACCACGTATGTTGAGATGGGTAGCATTGATGGCTCACCATGGTGGCAATGGTGGTGTAGTGGTTGACTATACTCCTCAGTTCTTTATATATATTAGGAACTAGATCTTCATGATTGAATATTTTCCTTACGTAGGGATGGATTTTAGAGATGACCCTGACATATCACTTCCACCAGGAGGTATATTGGGATGCATCAGGTAAAGGAAACCATTTTGAATTTTTTATGTTTTCTAATTTTTATTTGGTTTTCTATTATCCAATACTGATAATAAATTAAATGCATATGTCATCCCATCATGACCAATAGCACTTCATCTTTTTTATAGGTGGCATGCACAACTTATAGCAGGGCCACCACAAATCGACATGGCAGAGATCCTTACAGATCTCTAACACAACCTAGTGAGGTTGAAAATTGATGTTGCAGAGACATGGACAAATGATATACCTCGCAGTCCTCAAAGACATGTGACTGGTGTTCCAGGCCCATTCAGGAGATAATTGTGCATGGTGGCATGTGCTATAGTTTTCTATCATGATCATCATCATGCATATCTGATGGTCGATTTAGATTGAAATTTTGTTTTTTGTATCAATATATTTAGATCATAAGGTGTTTGAAACCTATGATCACAGACGATGTAAAACCTTTTGGCACACAACCATTTTTACCCAAATTATATTTACTACTTCCGATCTCTAATTATCTTGTTCAATATTTATTAATTACTATTTTGTTTTACTTTTATTGTTTCATATGTCTATTTAAAACTTGATTAGCCAATGCATGAGACAATGGGTTTAAATTTCTTGAAATGTCTTAATGTTCAATATAATCATATTGTCTTTCCAAGAGATGAACCCTCAAAAAAATTCTTAACAAGGGTGGATTTATGATAGCGTAAATACCATTTAAATGTAATACAATGAGTTTTGAATCTAACATAACAATAAAACGTCGAGTAGAAAATGTGATGGAATTAGATAATAGCCCAATGGCCGCACTATATTCCTCAATATTGTTTGTTTTCTGATTGAGGCATATCCCATGAATAGAGACTAACTCATCAATGGGCGAATAGATGAACCATGCCACAGAAGAGATGTTCCGTGTACTACAATAGGCACCATCAGCAAAACCAATGTAAGTTTGAAGGAATTTAGACATCTGCAGTATCAAGAGTAATCAATATAAGCAACAAAAGAAGTAAAAAATTGTCAAGAAAAAATAAATAATCCTAATACACCCTTTTCTAATCTAAGGCACACTGTTCTAAACTGTATCTAATGTACAAAGAGGATCTTCACATGAAGAATCATGCATAATATCTCTTGATATAAATGCCATTTATGGGTTTATCTAAAAATATGATCTCATAATCACTTAACTCATAGGATCTTTTTCCAAGCATGCACATAACAATATAAGGACCATGCCACATTGGTTTGAATTTTCCAGTGCCTAGTTTTTCATGAGCTTGATTGTATACTATAACTAGGTCACCTTCAGAATATATATGAGGGTTAAAACTTTCATCATACTGATATTTAACACATTTTTTATGAGCCTCAAGAGCTAATGATTAAATGGTTATTTGAGTGATGGGATTTTGCATTCAATTGGTAGCACAACTTGAAAACTATAAACAAGTTTAAAAGGAGTGAACCCTATGGCTTTTTTTGCAGAGGTACAATATGCCCATAATGATGAAAAAATAATGGTATGGAAGTTTTTTTTATTATTTCCGATAATCCGGTTAATCATGTTGGTTAAAACCTTGTTGACGGCCTCAACTTGACCATTAGCTTGTGGGTAATATGGTGTAGAATTGTCATAACGTAGGCCAAGTTGATCAAAAATTTTGGTCATCAAAATGTTTCAAAAATTACTTACATGGTTCATAACTATACCTTTAGTGACACCGAACGGAGAAATCATGTGATTGAACATGAAAATTGCTACAATTTTTCCATCATCCACGAGTGTAGGCGTCGCCTCCACCCATTAGGTAAAGTAATCTACAACGAGAATAATAAAACCATTTCCCATGGTCGAGTGAGGGTTACATGTGGAAAAATTGATGCCCCATTTGGCGAAAGGACTTACACCAATAATTTGTTGAAGAGGAGATTGAGGTCCACGCACCTTTCGAGCAAACATTTGGCAATTGTGGCACTTTCTAACCACAAGAATATAGTATTTGAATAGTGACAGCTAGAAATAGCCAACACACATTATCTTTTGGGTTATGTCAAACCCAAACATATGACCACCACATGCTATAGAGTGGCAATCATTCAAAACCCTATTGGCTTCTTCATGATTTATACAATGTTGAAAAATTAAATCAGCACCACGACGATAAATATTATTGCCAATAATATTATATTGTTGAGATTGGTATTGAATTCTCCCTCGACCTTATCATGAAAGCTCTGGTCCAAAGGTTTGGGTCTGGAGATATAATTATTTCCCCAAACCAAGGATCTAACCTACGGATTAGAAATAGAGATTCATCAGCAAGATTATTTTTTGCCACCATTTTAGAGTTGGTATTGGGACAATCACACATAAGTTTAGAAAATACTAGTGATTTATTAGACTTGAATTTCTCGAACTCCAAATAAAACTCTTGCAGTATAGTGATCCATTTAGAGTATTTTACCTTGAGAAATTGTTTCTTCAAAATATACATCATCAGGTTGAAATTAGATATCACTATGGTTTTGTGTAACAATATTTAATGACAGAAACACTAGACAGCTTGAACAACTGCCAAGGCCAATTTCTCCACATGTGAATACTTGATTTCCCTCGGGCTGAGATTCCGAATAAGGTAATAAGTCACATGTTCATTTTTAAAATCATCCTCTTGAACTATCTCCATTCCAATCGTGGAATCAGACAAAACTTAATACATAAAGTAATCTTGGTCATAATCAGGCAGATGCAACAATGGTGCATGGGTCAACATGTGTTTAAGCACATAAAAAGCGTTATCGATAAGCTCATCCAAAATGAATGGAACATCATTTTTTAACAACCAGGTAAAACCTTTATCTAACTCCACATAGCTTAGGATAAAATGGCACAAAAGGTATTCTTTCCCTTGCAAAATTCAAAGTTGGCGAAGAGTGGAAGGAGGAGGTAGATTAATAATAGCATCAAATTTCAATGGATCGAAACGAATGAATTCTTTTGAAACAATGAACCCAAGTAAACATCCTGATTGTACACAAAATAAACATTTCTGTGGATATAAACGAATGTTGTAATGCCTACATCTCATAAAGATAGCACATAAATGTGTAGGATGATATTGTCTATGTAAAGAATGAGCAGGTAAGTCATCCAGGTATGGTTGTACAATATGTTTGATATCATGAAATGCATAAGACATAGCTCGTTGAAAAGTCACACCAACATTTTTTAGTCCAAAGGGTAATTTACAATATGCAAACATGCCCCATGTACATATAAATTTTTTTTTAGGTTGATCAGCAGGGAGTATGTTGATTTGATTGTAACCAGTAAAACCATCCATGAATGAGAATATTTCATTTCCAGCACAATCATCAATAATTTGGTCAATATAAGCATTAGTATAATTGTCTTTAGGATAGGCCTTGTTAATATCCCTATAATCAACACATACTCTGATAGTCCCTTGTTTCTTGGTTACAGGAACTATGATAGATACCCAATCTGTCAAAGGAATAGGATAAATAAATCATGCATGTAGAAATTTTTCAACTTCAACTTTAATTTCAGCAAATTTCCATGGATGTATCAGATGTAATTTTTTTCTAATAGTCTTAGCATCTAGGGATGTCTTAATTTCATGAATAACAATATTAGGATCAATACCTGGCATTTCTTCATAAGACCAGGAGAAAATGTCTTGGAATTCTTGAAATATGGCTTTGTAGAATTGTATCTCTCCAATCGAGCGAGAAGAACCTATATGGATGTTCTCAATTATTTCTTGTTTAATTGATATGTTAATAGGAATTGTGGGGGAAATATTTCCTAGATTTTTCTGATAATCCAAATGAAGAATGGACATAGGATTTTAAGGTTACTTTACATAATCAAATTAAAATATGGATGAAAATTAGTTCTCGAGTTTATTAAGGTTAGGTGGAAAAGAAGATCGATGGTGGAGATTGTCCTATGGTAATTCGTCTCATGACAAGATTTCTCAGATATTTTCATCAATTGAAAACACTTGCTAAAAAGGATCCGAAAATGATGTCAAAGTTGAGATTGATAAAGAAGAATATTTTTCACTGAGCACATTCATTTGATTAGTATAAGTTGATGGAGTATCAGAACACGATTTTACTGCTACATATGCAAATTCAAAAGGACTTAAAGGAATATTGTCGCCATAGGATTCCAATTTTGATTCTAAAGGCACATTTCATCTGCCATCAAATGGAATTGTGCTTGATGTAATCATATTGATACTGGAAATAGTTCGTCGTGCATTGGGGGAAGGTATAAATAAGCTTCCCATGAGAGCGGAATCCTTGACTAGTCCTACCCCCACATCTTCATAAGGGATAACTATTTTTCCGACATGTTGGATACTATCTGTAGAAGTAGGGTTTGAAGTGAAGTAATAAAACTAGTCGATTTTAACAATATTTCCTTTATGAGGAAACATTATCATTCAAAAAACTGATGAAACAACAACATTCATAGCATAGGACCAAATTCGACCAAGAAGAAGGTTGTAATCAAGAGGATCATCCACAACTTCCACCTCAAGTGTTACAGTTTTTCCTTCTACTTCTATAGGAAAATCCTGGAGTATTCAGAATGGAAAACAACCTCCTCCATCAAATGCTTTAAGAATGGTTGATGCGTGGTTGATTGTTGAAGAACCAAGATTTTTCCAACAAGCGAAGGACATAATGCACGTAGATTCTCCCTCATCAATTATTGTGCAAAAATCTCACCTTGATTTGACTAATACTAGAATATGAGAAGCCATTTGATGTGGGAGTCTAGGTAAAAAGTTTTTGAGACCAAAGACAATAAAATTTGAGTCTTGGGTATCAATCGATCCTATAGTTGATAATAGTAATTTCCTCTAAGATGGATAATATTACAACACTTTGAGGGTTGAAATTGCTGAAGGGGATATGGCCAAATCTTCAGCAATATTGTTATTCTGGGTAGCTCTCGCATGTGGATTGAAAGCCAATTTTTGAAGTAGAACTTTGGCAGGTAGTGTAATCACTAAATCAGGATTAGGTTACTCAATTTGTAATGTTTCATAAACTGAAGGAGTTGATACTCGTGTTTTATTGGATGATTCAGTTTCTTACCCATTGCAAGACTCTTAGATGCATAGTATTCAGATAGTGTTGCAACCATGACCTTGGACATCATTAGGATATTTTCCAACGAATTGGAAGATCCAATCATTTTTCTATCTTGAGATGGAAAAGGATATTTCAAGGCAACATGTGTGGGTGAACCTTTGAAAATTTTTGATACCTCGGGCCGATGTGGGCATTCTTTGGTGTAGTGATCCTAATAATAGACAAGACAAGGATAACAAGGTTTCCGTTTTTGTCTAACATTGGGTTTTTTCACCTTTCTCTTTGGGAGAATTTTTTTGTTTACTTTTAGCCTCCCCCTTATTCTTATTTCTGGATAATTTAGCTTTGGTTGTATAGGAGTCTATGATGTAAATCTCGGTAGAAGTTTCTAGGGAAGTGTCTCCTTTAGGTGAATTTGGTAGAGTTATGATTGGAGAAGTATATTTAGATTATTTCTTCTTACTCTTTGTCATATTAACTATACCAATTACACCGTCTGCAGAATGAGAACTAGGAGGAGTTGCAGTAAGTTGGCCTGGGCATGGTAAATCAGGAAGTTTTTCATACATAGTCCCAGACTGTGTGTAAATGAGGACTAAGTACTGTGCCTGAGCAATGACCTTCTCTTCTGTTACAACACCTCCCTTAGCTACATATTCAGTAATCTTAGGAAGCAATAATTTAATGAACCATTCTGCTAGAATTTTATCCAGAATGAAAACTTTAACTAAATGTTGTCTACATCGCCATTCATGTATGTGATATGAAATGTAAGTATAAATACTCTATTTTAATGAAATCAAAGGTTTTGTTTCATTTTAATAATAGACTGGCAACTGAAAATTAGTTAGGCTAAAGCATTGAAATTATTGAAAGATCCACGTGGTAACTCAATGTAACACTTTATAGCTAAACCGATAAAAGTTCTATGAAAATGTCTCAAACGAATGGAATCATCAATTGAGGAGTTGGATGCACACCACATATGATAAGTCATCATGTGATTTGAGGGTTATTCTACTTATTTTCTTTCAAATTTAGGAATATCACTGGGAAATTTTGTGGGCATTGTTGGCCAAAATGTAAGATAATAAATCGTATCATTTGTAAGCCGAGACAAGTGAAATAAATATAAATTTTCAATAAATGGTAACCATCAGTTAGGGTATTTCTTTACAAATTGATAACCTTACGGAAAAATATTAGTACTTGGAGGAGGATATCCAAGAAAAACTAGAATAGATTGAACAGTTGGGATTGGAATACCTCTAGGGTATTCAAGGTTAGCCATACCAAAATAAGGTTCAGGTGGTATTTCATATCTACAACCAGGGTATGGTTGGCTCTATTAAAGTGGATTTTTTCCCATTTGTCAATATTGAAATTTCCCTTGAAATGGTTGACTTTGAGCAAAATACCTTCGAAAGGTTTGACCCGTAAAAGGTAGACTTAATTGAATCGTAGTTGACCTAGGTTGTCCTACATAGGTTTGAGGAATAGAGTGAATTGTAGGTCATTTTTGATGATTAATAATTTGAGGGATTTCCTATGTAACAGTTGGTGTTGTTGTTTGAATGGTGGTAACAACAGGGGTTTGAGAAACTTTAGGGACAGGTGTACTCGGTTGTTCAACAAAAATTTGTGCAGCAGATTAGATAAGAGTACTTGGAGTACTTTGAACAGCTTGTAGAATACTCTACACAGATACCTGTGGGATAATTTGAATTTCACTATAAACAGGCTGTTTGACTTTAGTAAAACCAAATTGTCTAGCTGTCTGAGCAGGTTGATTATAAGGTAATTGTAAAGTAGGATACAAATATTGTTGATTCAATAGAGGATTACACACAGTATTAATTACTTGGTAAGGATATCCTATCAAAGGTTATGATGCATAAGGTTGTCCATAACCAGTTTGAGGCATTGGAACATAAGTTTGTTAATTACTAGAAATATTTGGTCCTAATACCAAGGGATAAGTTCCAACAAAATATTTTCCTCCTTGAAAGGATGGGTAATCTTCATAAGGTTGTTGCCCTTGGAAAGGTAGCTACCCTTGGATAGGTTGTTGCCTTTGGAAAGGTACCTACCCTTGAAGAATTTTTTCCCCTGGAGAGGCTACTACCATTGGAAGGATTGCTACCCTTGAAAAGTTTTCTACCCACCAGGCGCTATATAGTCACCTTCAGAGCTAGCTTGAGGAATACTTACAAAAAAAATATAGACATGTTCGGTTTTAAAAGGTTTGGTGGTAGATTCATAGAGTCAAGTTGATTTTGTGAAATTTTTAGAAGATAGATATAATCCTGAGAAAGCGCGAGAGAGCGACTTGCACCTAGTAGGAATAGATGGGCCGCCGTACAAACATGTTTCTCGTGATGAAGAAAACATATATGACTCAATAGACATGTTTGGTGAAGCCATGTAACTACCTCTGGGTATAGAGTGAAAAGGTATGTGGTGCGGTGAATGATTATAACCTAAGGTATGCAGAAGGTCAATAATTTGATGATACTAAGGATCGAGTCTAAAAGGAACGAAAGGGTAATTTTTTTCACCAAACCTTAGATCTAAATATTCTTAACACGGTGGAATTGCGATATCTTCTTCCATGTCAAAAATATCTTTAATACTAATTAGGCCAAGAGAAATATTATCATTAATAAGAAATTTTACTTGAGGTGAACGAGGAAAACCATGAGTCAAGGTTATGATATTCAAAGGTGACTTAGACGAAGTAGGTTCAGATTCAAGCTGAAATATTTTAGGTTCAGTGAATTGGGTGTCTGAAAATTCACTAGTAACAGATTCAACCATAATTATTTCGGAAATTTTTGGTTTTTCTTGATCTTTTTCAATTGTATGAGGTTGATTAATTTCGAAATAGTGAGTATTACAATGGATATTTCTCCTTGTTTAGTAGACCCAGTTCCTGACTGTTGAAATCTTTCAATTTTAATTTTTTTCCAATTGACTGGGTCTATACTCAAGGGGGTTTCCCCTAAATTCTACGTGAATGTATCAGTAATTCAGCCATAGTTAATATTTTAACACACGAAATCATAAAATTTCAAAAGAATATGCCTAAGTTTGCTAAAAAAAATAAAGCAAATGAACACATACCTAGAGAATCTAAGAGACAAAACATACACAAACAATATATTTCTAGAATAAAAGAACTAAAGAACTATTTTGTGACAAAATCCATCCTCACAGAAATTAACGTGGAAAATTGGCAGTTGGAACAGTTATCCTAACAACCTTCTTAATGAAACAGTCTGGTGCAAGTAAATCCACTATGCCATCTCGAAGTGAAGAGTAGCATCTAGAAAGTCCAAGTGAGTCTAGTCAATGTCTGCTCCAGGTACAGTGGGACCTTCCCTCCACCATGACCTTGGGAAAAATCCTGAATATTATGGCCACTAAGGTCACCAACAGAGACAATTTCACTTAGGGAACTGTCTACGATCCGATATACATGCAACGGAAGAGTATCAAGCTCAATCCTCTTGAAATCTCCTCAACATGGTAAATCTGATGTTTTCTAAAATGTGACCCCGCACTCCTCAACAATGGTTAATCCGAGGTTTACCATTTGTATTACATGCACATCATCTATCTTCACCAATGTAGTAGGTACGATTACCTCACTAGGTCTAACATGACCTTGTGCTTTACTCTTTTAAGAATAGCTTCCAGAGTACAAATGCAACAATTTTATTTCCCTACCGCAAGACGCTACTTGTTTGTTTTAACTACTTTGGAACATTTATTACAACTTATTCCAAAGAACAAGCCTAAGCTAAATTGGTGTAATGAGCCCTAGAAAATGTAAAAAATATCTAGATTGATTTTATCAAGTGATGTATTAATTTGGCTATTATTAATGCAAAGGGGTATGGAGATGAAACTTGATGATATTATAACCTAACTCAAAAATACTCTAAATGCATCGATGTGAAAAATGAAACTCTTTTATTTCAATGAATTCTAATTAGGATAAAGTTGAATGATTTTTTAACTCAAAAGTACAATTTCCTAAAACCTCAAATAAAATTCCTTTTTGTCAAGAATTGTTTTTATTAAGAACACAATTTCCAAGCATGATCAATGTGTCATTTGTGAAGATAATTCCGTTGATTACAAATTCAAAAACTATAATTTTGATATAAAAAAAATATCTCAAAAGAAGGAAACTTCTAGAACCCTAAAAAGTATAAGAACTTCAAAGAAAATCAAATTTATAATTATAAATCGTAACTAAGATACCTATGAGTGTCTTTCTAATAATTTGTCTTAGTTTTAATCAAACTAAAAATTTTTCCACTTAACCTAGCAGAAATTAAATCATGAAAGACTAACCTGAGATAAATCAGGCTTCAATGATCCACAAGCTTTTCTGTTTTGAATCAAATAAGAAACACATATTAAAATAAGGTAAGGTTGGAAATAATCCTGGTGGCTCAAGGAGACAAGAACATAAAACCATTTATCTTAGGAAAATGAATGTATGTTGGAACAAGGTCCCTTAGGATTTCACTTTTTCATTATATAATAGTATTATTGTAGTTTTGGGTCATGCACACTACACTATGAAGAGTCAAGGGGATTTGGGGTGGGTCAAATCCCCTTCATGAGTTGCGATGGGGCTAAAGGGTAAATCCAGGAGTCTCAAACCACAGTTTGAGGACCTTAGTATGAGAAAATGCTAAGGTATAAGTAGAAGTCTAGATCAATTCAGATGAATAAGTTTTTATGTATGTTTTGATGAATGATTGAGCTCTGAAGAAAATTTGTGTAAGCGTCTGTGTCTAAAATTCTCTTGCAGGCTGTGTGTGAGGTGACCTTAGTATGGCTGTGTGTGGACCCCGCTGGCTGTGTGCGCGGGTAGATCTAAATAATTTTAATGGTTTCTATGGACTGTAAAGGGTTTTTTAGAACATATTATGAATAAATATATGTTTGGGTAACTCTGAGTACTAAATACACCTGTAATCCATTTTTGCAAACTGTTTTGGCATATGATTTTTGTTTCATGCTTATGATGTATATTACATGTGATTGGATCAGTTGTGTACCTATTCAACTATTGAAATGAATGTTAACTGCATAGATAAATTGATTTAGACATCAAATATTACCTTAGAAGAGTTAAACGGATTATGGATATATTATCTCTGCACACGCATGATTAACCTGTGATAATTAACTTGTGGTTTCTAGTTAGGGTTTCTCGTGCACAAGTCACTTTGTCTAGTAAAACGGATATAAAGACACCCACTTCATTTAATTCTCTCTCAGGGTGTAGAAACATGGTTCCATCACCGCCCCATACTAATTTGGGTGAGACTTTTTCCTGGGCAAGCACGTCATTTCCAAAAGGGTCAGTAGGAAGAGGGTTTTGTTGGTTACGTGGTAACTCTGAACCTATGTTAGGACCCCTCAAGCCAACAATTGGTTCCTCTATCGGGACATGGATAATTTTGAGAGAGATTAGATGTTTTGTTAACCATCAAAGACTGAATTAGAAGACGGGTTTCAACAAAAGATACATGAATTTTCCATCAAGGAGAACAAAAGTAAGTAGTTGTCTGCTGAAGAGTGGGAACAGAAGTACATTTTCATAGAGGTCCATGAAATATTCTTTGTGACCTTTTCACATGTATTATAGGAGTGGTTATTAAGATCATATGAGTTTTAGACCTGCTCGAAGGATGATAATATCACTCAGTGGAATCCTGAGTCAATCGAGAAGTTAGAACATATTGATAACTGCATCACCCGTATTGTAGACCATTGGGTTGACAATGTTCTGGGTTGGTTTGTAATAGAGTTTATAGTAGATCAATTTGTGTCATATTCTCAAATAGAAAAGAGGTTCTTCAAGGGACTGAGAGGTAAGTTTATATGCTCTCTGCATTTGCTAATTAAGATGCTATTATGTGAAAAGGGTATTCTCTACAGTCACACCAAGTGAATGACCCCAAATGAAGTTGAAAGCAGTACGTAGAGCGGAAAATAATTTCACGTTAACTAGAAAGGAGACAAATCTGTATACACCCCTCTGAGAAACCCAACTAATAGTGATACAAGGAGTGGTGAGGCTATGCAGGCTAGAGGTAGCCCTCCAGCTACCCCACAATCAAAGTTGCATAGGGGTAATTCATCTCCTACTCTACCTCCTCCACCACTAGGAGTTGATATGGATGCACATATGAAGCTACCCACCTTCAATGGTGGAGTTGATGAATACATGGAGAGACTCTGGTTTGTTGTAGATGCACTATGCACTGCAAAAAATGTCAACACTGATGTTGTCAAGAGGGCGCAACTAGCTATAGCGCTTGAGGGTCATGCGCTAGATTGGTTTATGGGATATCTAGCTTAGAATGTTGATCCCACTATCAATGAAATCAACAAGGCCTTTAAGAAATAGTTTAGAAAATAAAAGTCCTACTCACAATGTGTAACATAGCTAAAATAAATCCGACAAGAGCCAAACAAATTTTTCTAGGAGGCAGACCAACGACGGAAGCGCACTATCAGTGATGAAGGATTTATCTATGATGATCATCAACATAAAGACCGTTTTATTGCCATGCTCCTACCACACCTGTGTGGCCCTTGGAATCAACATAAAATTGATTCTCAAGCTGAGCCTCTTGAATTTTCCATGAAGCTGGAAGTCGCGCCCACAATTGATGACAAATTCAGAACTATAAAAATCCAAAATCAGTTAGAAGTGTTACAGTTGGAAATTCAGAACCTATTCAGGGCAGAGGTAAATAATTTGGCATAGATGTATGGTGTATATGATGTAAGGGTTCTAGTCAAACAAAATATTAGTGTATCTTGCTTCAAGGTTACATCAAAGTGGCAGGACCAAATCCGTTATTACCCGGGGATGTTGCAGGACCAAGTGGTACTCCCACACCATGGTGCACTAACGGTTAAGTGGTTGGATGGAATGACATAGATCATTGCCCTCGATTAGGAAGTTGTGTACTAGAAATTAAGTAGACATGGTGTATGTTTTTCTCTTTGGTGGGCCATGATGAGCACCGCATGTACAATGCATCTCCTCAAAGGTACGGGAATTACCCTATTTTGATGGTTCTAGAAATGATGTTTTATTTTTGGAAAATTTGAAAAGGACTGTCATGAAAGAGAAAAGGTTCTAGGAACTCGATCTTTCCATGCACAAAACTCTAACACATTGGTGGGATACACAGAAAGGGAACTTCAAGGATTAGGAGGAACACATAAAAATGAAGTGGTTGCACTTTCAGCATCCCACCACCCCACCAATTGAGATTTTTGGTGGCCGAGGTGATCCACACAAACACTTGGGTACATGGGTAGAGGATTGGGACAAGAATCCCATGGCTGAATGGGTTCACATGTTTCTCCATACGTTGGAGCCAATCTCTACTGTATGGTATTTGGAGATGGAGTTGCACCGAGGGAATCTCAATTGTGTTACAATGAGTGAATTTACTACGCCATCATGGGAAGCACAGACGCGAGATATTGTCAACTGTAGAAATATTTATGTGGAAGATAACAGTGAAGATCAAAGAAATATCCATATTCCAGAATCTGAGGGGGAGGGCATAGTTGCAGGGCCCATGTTAGGAATTATGGATGTGACTAAGCCTTTAAAATTAAAGGAAGTCAAGATTTTGACGGAGGAACAACCCAAGTTGGACAAAATAGGTGATTATTGGGATGATGACACAGTGGAAAAGGTTGCAGAGCTGTTGACAGAATATCAAGAGCTATTTCCCATGAAGTTTTCTTAGCTCAAACGAATTGTTGGAGATTTGGGAGTTATGAAAATCACTCTGAAACTAGATGTGTGCCCCATCAAGCAGTGACCATACAGGTTAAATCCAAAATATAAGTAGAAAGTTAAGGAAGAATTGGAGAAAATGGTTGCTGTAGGAATTATCGATTCTATGTAGTAGTCTCATAGGGTGAGCCCGATGGTTGTTTAGGAAAATAATACTAAGGGAGAAATAAGGATTTGTGTGTACATGTGAGAACTGAATGATGCATGTGTGCATGTCCCTTTCCCTACTCCATTTTCGGATGAGATATGGAAAATGTGGGAGGACAAGAGGCCTACTATTTCACTGATGGATTTTCAGGGTATCATAATATAATGATTGCAGTAGAAGACCGACGTAAGACCCCATTTGAAATTGAATGGGGATCCTTCCAATACACAGTCATTCCTTTCGGGTTGAAGAATGCACCTGCTATATTCTCTTGCGTATTAGTAGCTGTATTCAAGGATTTCATGCACAATTTTCTAGAAGTGTAATTTGATGATTGGAATTTTCTTGGACTGTTAAAGAAGCATGTGTCTAACCTGTGCCTAATGCTATAAACTTGCAAGAAGCATTAGATCTCTCTTAACTTGAAGAAGTGTATATTTTATGTTCCTCTTGGAATCTTGTTTGGACATATTGTTTGTCAGTAAGGGTTGATGGTAAATCTTGCCAAAATTGTAGCTATTATTAACTTGGAGGTTCCTACCTATGAGAAACATTTGTGCTCTATTTTAGGACACGCGATATATTATAAGAAATTCATTGAGGGCTATGATCTAATCATTACACCCATGGAAAATTTTCTAAAGAAAGATGTCCCCTTTTTCTGGGATGAAGAATGCCAAAAGAGCTTTGAGATGCTAAAGGAAAATATGGCTTATGCACCTATCTTAATATTCCCTGACTGGTCCAAGGTGTTCCATGTTCACATTGATGCATCCGACATTACATTTGGAGCTATCGGAGCGCAGCTAAGAGAGGGAAATATTGATCACCATGCCACCTTTTCAAGTAGGAAGTTGTCTAGTGCAGAGCACAACTATTCAACCATAGAGAGGGAAATATTGGCTATGGTATACGCTCTGCAAAAATATAGACATTATCTTCTAGGAGAGCACTTCAAGATGTTCACTGACCACTCTGATTTGAAGTACCTGGTAGACAAGCCTATGTTGTAGGGGAATATTTGTAGATGGATTTTTCTGTTTCAAGAATATTATTTTGAAATAATTGTTAATCCTAGTAGATTGAATACTGGACCTGATCACTTATCATGCATCGAGAATGGGGAAAAAATGACCAGTCTCGAGGAGGAACTATCTACTTCTCATATATTCATTATTAAAGTGGTTGATGAACACTTTGAAGATACCATTCATTTTTTGAATACTATTAGTGTGCATGCTGAATACTCAATGTAAGAAAATAAGGAGTTGGTTTCGCATGCAACAGACTTTACATTGATTTATGTTCAACTGTACTAGTTGGAATGTTCAACTGTACTAGTTGGAAGCTGATGAAGTGTTAAGAAGGTATTCCTTAGAACATGAAAGATAATAAATATTGGCTTAAGCTCATGGGGGAGTGGCAGGAGGCCACTATGCAGGGAGAGATATTACGTAGAAAGAGTTTCATCCTAAGTTATGGTGGCCCACACTGCACAATGATGCACATGCTTATTCTCGAGCTTGTGATGCATGGAAAGGAACATGAAAGCCATCATGCTAAGATGATATTCCATTACAGTGATAGATGGCCCTTTAGGCTTCTAATAAATGGGCCATAGACTTTGTTGGACCTATTAATCCTTCTGGGAAAAAGACTTGCATGCGCTACATTATCACTGCCACAAATTATGTAACTAAAGGGGCCATAGCAAAGCGATTAAAATATTATATTGTAGATACTCTTGCAGAGTTTATTTTCAAAAATATCTTGACTAGATTTTGGTGTCCAAATATATTGATGAGTGATCGGGGTACGCAATTTGTCAATCAGACCATTGAAGCTCTGATAGAGGAATTCCAAATACATCATGAGAAGAGTTCTCCCTATCACCCTTAAGAAAATGGTGTGGTGGAAGACTTTAAAAAAATCCTGGAGAATGTGCTCACAAAGATGTGCAATGCAAACCAGAATGATTGGGATATGTGCATCCCTTCTGTGTTATGGAATTATAGGACTACATGCAAGAATTTGACTAGTAAAACACTATTCAGGATGGTTTATGGCTAAGAATAAATCATGACGATGGAATACATCGTCCCAAGTCTGTGCATCCCATAATTCATTAATATGGCTTAACTAGACATCATGGAGAAATGTCTATCATAATTGGTAGCATTAGAGGAGGATCGGTTTATTGGTAAATTTCATCAACAAGTACAGAAGGGCACTTAGAAAGAAAAAGAGAAATAAGTAGAGAAGGAAGTTGAGCTTGAGCTGGACGTTGACCTCAATGGCACAGATGGAAAAGATAGTACTGGAATTGAGTCCCCTACAGGTACCAAGTGAAACAATGAGAACCAGAAGGGCAAGTGCAAGAATTGAAAGGGATCCAAGGCATGAGGCATGGAGGAACCTGCCCTCATGAAGGATGACTTGGAAAAAATCATATATGTAGTTGCATACGCCTCCAAGGATCAGTGGACTGTGCTCGAGGAGCTATAGAGAGCTATAGTGGAGGCAATGCAGATCAGGTTGCAGGTAATTCAGTTAAAGAGAGATATCATTCAAGAGAGCGTGACTTAGGTGAGGCCAGATCAAGCGAACCCGAGCACTAGCCAGATCAACAAAGAAGATGGCCGAATTTGGCCATTCCCTAGAGCTGCAGTGACGATGGAGCAACTCGCCTTGCATGCACAGGTCCAAACATGTTCAGAGGTTGGAATTGACATGTATATGCTTCACACCAGGAAGCTACATGCTATACATACGATCATGACCGATGAGCTTTAGTGTCATGAGGCGTGCATGCACCAGTAGCTCATTAAGGCTGATCATAAGGTTGAAGCATGAACATAGGAGTCTTTGCAGCGTCAGAAAACTCAATAAGAAGCAATGGCATAGCACAAATAATTGGAAATCTTGATTTATCACATGTGTGGTAATTTTCCTAAGGTTTCCATACCTACCTATGTTGTGCCCCACGCTAAGGTCGAAGGATTAGTGGCTATGTTGAAGGCCTCCTGCTCCAAAGTCCAAGCAGTCAAGGCTAATTTTGAGCAACAAATTGTGGAGTTACAGGAAAAGCTTCAACCAGAGACTTCATTGGAAGTGAAAGCATGGTGTGTTTCCTTAGTAAAGGAGGCTTCAACAAGTATTGTAGCAACAGTCACCAACGGCACGAAACTCCTGGACGCAGCCATGGGATTATGGAATTTTGTACAAACCAATCCACTTGTCAAGAAAATCTCACATGAAATGCATGCAAAAGAGTAGAATTTGATGAGCTTTAGGAAGCGCTACCCACACTCGTGCCTTCTCAGAGAATGGTGTGCTTGCAGACGAGCCAAGTGTTGCATGATGAGGTTGAAGCCTTCTGAGACTGGAAGCACATTTTGACCACCCACATGAAGCCGTGGGCTGATGAAGCAATCAAGATATCATGGGACTTAGATTTTATCATAAATAACCTTATCCATACATACCAGAGTACGAATCTCACAGTAGAGGGTCTTACCTCTCAAAAGTTGGTGGACACGGATCAGAGTGCTACTAATCATAGTGCGGAAGTATTTGCACCCTTCACTAGCACCATCGAGGAGCTGAAGATAAATATGAAGACCCAAGCACCTCTGTGACTCGAGACGAGTCAAAAGATTATGTTGGGGGTGTGTTGGAGTAGGGTCCCTTAGGACCGCATTTTGGGATTAAATAATAGTATTTTTTGTAGTTTTGAGTCATGTGCACTATGGTATGAAGAGTCAAGAGGATTTGGGGTGCGTCAAAGCCCCTTCATGAGTTGTAATGGGGATAAAGGTTAAATCTTGGAATGTCAAAACATTGTTTGAGGACCTTAGTATGAGCATAGGCTAAGGTATAAGTAGAATTCTAGATCGAGTTAGATGAATAAGTTTTTATGTAATTTTTTATGAATGATTGAGATCTGAAGTGAATTTGTGTAAGTGTCTATGTCTAAAAGGCTCCTGCTGGCTGTGTGTTTGGAGACCTTAGTTTGGTTGTGTGAAAATTCAACTGACTGTGTGTGCGAGTAGATCTGAAGAATTAAAAGGGTTTTTGTTGATTGTAAAGGGTTTTAGAGAACATATAATGAATAAAGATCTGTCTTGGTAACTCTGAGTACTAAATGCATGTGTAATTCGTTTCTGTGATTAATTTCCATGTGTGATTTTTGTTTCATGCTTACTGTTTATATTACCTATGATTGGATCAGTTATGTACCTATTTGACTATTGAAAAGAATGTTAATTTAATAGATATATTGTTTTAAACGCCGAATATTACCTTGTTAGAACAGTTAAAGGGATTGCAGATATATTTTCTGTGCGTGTGTAGGATGAACCTATGATAATTGACCTAGGATTTATGGTGCGCAAGTTAGTTTGTGTAGTAAAACAGATATGAAGACACCCACTTCATTTAATTCTCTCTAAGGGTGTGGAAACCTAATTCCAACACCCCCCCCCCCATACTGCTTCAGGTGAGACTTTGTCCTGCACAAGCAGGTCATTTCTGAAAGGGCCAGTAGTAAGAGGGTTTTTTTGGTTACACGCTAACTTCGAACTTGGGTCAGGACCCCCCAATCCAAAAATATATCTTCCAAAAGGAAAAACAAAAAACAGGTAAAGGTATATGATATGTTGACTAGATTATGTACAATGCAAATTTCGGATGGTCTCTCCTAGTTAGAAATATTTGGGTTCCATGTGGAGTTATTTGAAGGTTTCAATGATGTTATTGAAAATTGATTTGTTTTTGCAATTTCTCTAAATACAGATTCTATTGGTTATATACCACTACTAAATATGGATAATCTGATTTAACGTTTTAGGATTCAAGAAGCTTTTTAACGGCCATTGTTGTGGATTTCATGTTTGGTTAATTATGGAGAGATGTCTTGGAGGTGACTCACATAGGAATTTGGAGTGATTAATGAAAACATATCCATGTAAAATTTCCATAATTTTTGTTGGAGATTACTTTTATTGATTTTCTATTTTACACGTTGCACAATGCAGTTAAATGTCAATTTTTTTCCGTCCATTTGTGGATTGTGTGGAGTATTTTGTTATATATAACGTATTTTTATTATATATTTTCAATACTTTATTTTTGGATTATCTAGATTATGGACAATTCGTAAGTGAAATTTTTTATTCCAACAAATTTTTATAGAATTCTGAAGTAATTTCACGCGAAAAAATGTCCAGAAAAGCTCAAAAATGGAAGGAAATAAGTATCGCAAATAAATTTACCAAAATTCATTTTTTAATTAGTATGTATCAAAAAATTTTTACCTCATGAAATAATGTGGAATGAGGTGAAAAATGTACAAGTACAACTCATTATGACACAAAAAATAAATTAGAGAAGTCACAATTCCATAAGTGTACTTTTGTACATTATTATAACATCCCCCTCTAAATGTAGAAATGGTTTTTCTAGAATTATTAGTTACTTTTCCAAATACTTGAAAGTTCATCTTCGGAAGATACTTGGTAAAGATGTCAGTGCCATTTTTAGTTGTCTTACAATACAGTGAGTTAGTGAGCATAAGAGTAGAAGTTTATCAAGATGTAACAAGAGATGGAATACTGAAAATTGAAATTCTAGACAGGAAATGTAAACATGGTGTGAATGAAAATTTCCAAAATAGAAAAAAGTAACGTTGGTGAACTATGTTCAAATCCCAGTGATGACCAAAAACATATCCAAATGGAAGGTGTTATTTTTTCATTAAAGTGAGGAGTAAGCAAGTTCTTACGAGCTTCTGAGTTGGATACAGAGTGACCTATCAATGCTTTGGGGGTATCTATGGAAAATTATCTAATGAACCAATACTATAATGGAGCACACAATAATAAAGGAAAAGTGGTAAATTTCAGCTCAACAACCTTTAAAAAAAAATATTAACTTTATTGAAAATAAGCACATAATTAAATACAAAGAAGTAGCAGACCAAGTTATGGATCATAGTTAAGGATGAAAAACTATGGATGAAACATTAAGAGAAAAAAAAGGTCTAGGATACCCATATATTAATGTAAATGGTTACATGTAGACCACCTATCTAAGAGGGGTATAGGTGTTCTTGAACCTTGATGTCTATGCTTCTAAATTGTCTTCATTTAGAGAGAAAGTAGTGTTAGTGTTGATGAAGTTATTTCTTCTTATACCTATGATGGTGCCTCCAGGCACTTGAAGGAAGGCTTCACCAGCCTTGCACTTTAAGTAGACTAGGTATATTCTGCTAGCATCCTCACCTTGTAGGTCAGGAAGAGGAAGAGGAATATTATTCACAACATCATCTAGCTACTTTCAGGCTCGATAAGGTTCTTTACAGAAACATCGTGTGTGAGGAGAACTATAACCATTTTTGGAGTCCATGCCAAACTTGTGAAGAATAATGGTTATTCTAGGGTCAAAGTGTCCATGCCTAGAAATATCCATATTATTTTGGGGAAAGCAAGAGAGTCTCGTAGAAAATTATGAATGTAGGTTTGAAATTCAGGAGTGGTAGCCATGAATAATGTCTCAAATACTAAAAATTTTTTGGAGGAAGAAACGATGTCCATCTAGGGGTTTGTGGAACCTTTCATGAAGTTCCATGGTCGAGGAAAGTAGCTTGATATGATGAATTTAGATTTGATACCTATTTCCATAAAAGGAATGAAGATATTCCATTGATGCATTCGACATGGGAAGGAAGGGATACCTTTGTCATTTCATGGTGAAGGAAAAGATCCAGTTAGATGCAATTGAGGGAGGAGTGATGTAAATTTATATCATAGATTGGGTGCACATTGTGACAATCCTAAGAGGTAACCTACATGTGGATATTGATGGTTGGTTGGTGTGATGACCAAGGGTGGTGATTGGCCAAAAAGGACCAAATGCGTTGTGACCCTTGACTGGTTGATGGGGTGCACAACCTAGTGCTTTGTAAGAAATGGACCACTTGTGAATTGAGGCTATGACTCTGAGATCAAAGGATGAAATTCATGATCAGGGGAGGGGTAATAATAGGGGTGTAGGAGAAGAGAGTTGACCCCGACTATGCTGACGGATGGAGAGGAAGACAATGGTAGGTTGGGTGCTAAATGAGGCTACACATTGAACATTGGGCTGTAGGTGGGAAGTTTTATTAAGAGCAATTATAACATTGAACACGATGAGGTTGGAGATTAGGGGTTGGACCGAGAGAAGGGAGAAGGTGCCAAGGAAGTTATAATAGTTTGGCACACTCTAAGGTTTCGATTGACATGTAGCTCTATGGAACAATGGCACGTGGGAAAGTGAAAGAGGTTGGAAAAATTAGTATTTTCTAGTAAGATGCAACATCTCTCAATGTGGAGATCCTTTGGAGGCATTATTTCACTTGACCAATTTCATCTCGTGGAGACAGGCGTCATGTCACAGGTCACTCTGAGTGTAAGAAAAATTATACATAAGTAAATTTTAAAAATTGTAGGTCTTAATCTGATAACTACATTTTGGGATCAACATTTGCAAAATGGAAACCACCCCTTGGTATGGGTATGTGGGCCTAGGAACATCACATTTCAGCTGTTTAATGAGGATACAACAATGTAAATTTGTCTTTTATTTTTTTGGATGTTATTTGTGTTGATATGCTATTTTGTAGATCAAATAATGCGCTTCAATGTAATTTTTTGTTATGTATCTAGGGATTGTGTAGAGACATTTTCTATTGATTGTATGAGTGTGAAAATGGTCATCTTTTTTGTATTGCAATAACTTAGTTTTTGTTTATATATATGTTTTTTTTTGTAATATGGAAGGCTGATTGTAATAGTTTTAAGGTTTTTTAGTATTTAAATTTACTTCATGTATAAGGTATCTGAGCATAAACACTTCAAATTTTTGAGAATGTGGGATGGGAAACAATATTGAAAATCCAAATTAAAATTGAATTGAAATTTGGGGTAGAAATTTTAAGGAAGAAGCAAGTGTTTTTCTAAAAAGCCTCGGTCACCTAGTTCTCTTGGCAATGCGAATGAATATGACCAACAATGGTATCGACATAATAAGGATGTATTAAATGCATGCAGAAGAGTCGTGTACCAAGAAAGGAGAAGATATTAAATAAATAATCAACATGATGGAGTTGACAATGGTAAGCATGGGAATATGAGTAGTATCATGGGAAGAATATTTTCTTGAAATTTTTCGTTCGTGCAAATGTTGAACATTCTAAAATTTGTTTTTCGAAGAAAAAAAGTCTAACCATTATGTTATTTGCAAGCATTTTTTTTTGTGAATATACTATTTTTGCAGGCGACAAGAATGGTTTCTATGTAGACAACGAAACAAATGGAGTATTAGAACATGGGCACATTCATGGCAATGAGAAATTTTCATATTTAGATTTAATTGATGGTAGCAATATGATTTGTGACATGGTAGGGAATTTCAGTCACTCTTGTGGCAATGTTGGGTCGATCATTCCTTCTAGCAACTATATAGTGAATACCACAACTCCACCAGATTCTGTTCATACTTGGTCTCTTCGAATATAACAAGTTACTGAATTATATTTTGTTTTGATAAGATTTTTACATGTCAATGGGATATATTAATTATTATGTATTTTTTCTTCCTTGATTTATCTATGCATAAAAATGTTCGAAATAATATTGGTGGAGAGACACAGGCGAGAGGAAAAAATATTTTGGGCGTTGTTCAAGTTGGATTTTGGGAATATGAGTTGTTTTTTATAGTAATCTGCTTGCTGGTATGGTTGAAAACTTGTGAAAACCTATTGTGAATGTGGGAGCAAGCATTTATGGAAGCAAGTGTGTAGATAATATTATGATTGATAGACAATATATGGAGAGTCCCTCTCATCAGATAGGACAGGTCATGCTAGTGGATTTATTTTCCTCAGATTTGTGTATTTCAATATGTATTTGGAAATTTTTACTTGCACCTTCTAATATGTTTTTTTTTGTAAAGAAATATTTGAGTGAATATGATTGGAGAAGTAAATTATTCAAAAAAAAAGCAACCTTTTTTGGTTCATCGAGTTCAGCTCCATCGATGCATTGGAAAAGAAAATTTATGTGTTTTTTCTATTAAACTTGCTAAGTTGGAATTTCTTGTATGTTTCATTTTCGCATTATGGTTTTTATTTTATGTAACCGGAATGAATGAAACTACAATGAATATATAAGAATGAACTCCCATGAATCTATGGTAAGAAATATTCAATCCAATGCTCAAAATCAGCAGGTTGTATTAGTTCATACTCAATCTGGATTGTTGTTTCATAGAGAAAGAGGAAGTGGTCGCCATCATTTTAGCAGAGAGAAAATCGAGGTGCATAAAAAATTTTGTTGCAGGATTGATAACTTGTTTTTTTTGGAAATTTTTCGAGTTTGTAATGAATCTTATCCTACTATACAAGTTGTGAGATGGCATGAAGTGCCCATTTGTAAAATATGTAAGAGTGAGAGAGGTTGACATCAATTCTCTTACTTTAATAACATGGATCCTAGTGAGAAACCTTAGTTTCCAAGAGTTTTGATGTAGGGTGAATAAATTTTAGAAGTACGAGTGAATCCAATATTTCAAGTGACACATGCTCATGGTGGAGAGTATGAATATAGTGTTCATATGATTATTTTTCCACAATACATACCTTTGATTGCAAAGAATATTCCACGATATGTAGAGAAACCCTATTTTTTTATTGTTAGGAGACATGGTGGTGAGTTGAAGTAGCATGATTCTTATGTTAAGCGAGAACATGTTCTCGATGCATTGGTATACAAAATTAATATGGATAAAAATTATAGGTATGTTGAAATTGATATGGATTTTGTTGTTTCTCAAATAGAACAACTAACTAATGTGTGTATCAGGCTAAAATATGTTGATATTGATATGGGTGAAACAACGAGAGCCAATGCAAACATTGAAATGTCGAGGGATGGTGGTTTGCATTGCCATCTATCATCGTTTCTTTCTTGCATTTATAATGAGTGCAAGGAATATGAACAGATAAGAACATTCATTGAAAATGTATATTCTAGAAGTGATGAAGTAGTGGAATGGAAAAATATTAGCATATCCTCCATCAATGAATATAACACTGAATTGTTTCTAGACATGGTCTTCCCAAATTTGTTTCCGATTAGTGATGTTGATTTCTTGCATCCACATATTTGCAATGTTGAAATTCATGAATAAGGTTTGCATCTACTTAGGAATTATGATCAAATATCTGGAAGGCATCCTTGGTTTCAGTATTTCCTGTTGAATATGATTATATGTCATCATAGCTAGGGAGAAACATATTTCTTATTGAAAAATAATATCCATGAGATTGTACCTACAACTCTTCAACAATTCCACCAACAACTCGGGCATCTTACTAACAATAAACTAGCTGATAAATTAATGCACTTTTGTTGTTGTATTTGGGCTACAAGTGCATATTGGGAAAATTTTCATTATGAACTGATTGACATGATCACGCAATTGTGATTCCAAAAAATTTTTTCACGTTTAGTGCGACTAACACTAAGTGGCCTGCCTTGCATTACCTTATGCCTTCAACGACATCTTGTGATTTGTAAATTGAACATGTGAAAAATATTGAGAATTTTATGAAGTATCTGCATATAGTTTCTTTGTACATGCACCAAATATTTAATATATTTCATAAATTGGTTCTTGAAAAGTAGCTTGGAGCTAAAAAAATTATGGTAGAGGTGAGTAGTTGTTTATTTTGACGCATTGTTTATGTATTAGGAATGATGTGTATGTTATTTTGGTTGGTTTGATATGCTAACTACAAGTTTATTTTTTTTGGTAGGAAAGAGTGGAAACACAAGGGCTCAGCACACATTGACGATTTCATGTGGCTTCCACGAGCTCAAAATACGGAAACACTAGATTGGACCAACCATTCGGTTGTTGTTCAAGCCAATTCCTACTTTGAGAAATAAGTAACAACATCAAATCTGCACGACCTACGTCATCGTGATGTCATGGTTCCTCGAAGTGTTAATGATGACCTATGAATTTTGAAAACTTGACATATTTTTTGTCCAATACTAGTGAAGATTATAATCATTTGGTCAACAGAGTGAAAAGACACATAAAATGTTGTGTTGATTCCTATTTATGGAAAAAGGGTCCTCTTCTTTCATGTCATTATGATGCACCATGGAAGATGCATGTTGACTATAAAATATACATAGATGAAAAAGGGAGAAATAAATATGAAGTAACATAAAATGATGACAACTTAAATTTCCACAATGTGGACATTCTTATTGTTTGGAAAGAAAATGTCGATTTTCAAATAGTTCCTCGACATGAAATTTTGAAATATATTATAAAATATTCTTTGAAGGTAGAAAGAATATCTAAAAATTATTATGAGATGTTGACAAGGGTTGCAAGTGAAAGTGGATTTGATGTTCGTGTGTTGTTTGCATATAGAAGGTTTCTTGTAGAAACATTTGTTGAACATGAAATTGGTGCACAAGAAACATGCCATACGTTGCTAAAGCTACTTCTTGTTCTCTACAATCACAAATTTTTTGTATTGAATGTTGGAAAGAAAGTGTTCCAAATATTGTTGTTGAAATATGATGAAATTTCATACAACAACAATTTTGTCTAGCTATATCAGAACCGCCCCCATTTTCTAGAGCATTTGTATTTGAAAAAAATGGATAAATGATGGAGTTATGATGGAAAGTAGAGGAAGGAGCCATGGATACCGTATAAGGTGCATGTTATTGTTCTTGTGTGTCATGCTTGTATGCTATTTTGAACAATGGGTCAAAAGAGTTTGAAACATTTTGCTCGAGTGAGTTGCTTTTGTACAAGAAATTTTGTGAAATTACTTTATATTTATGAAATTCAAGAAAAATTACCTTAAATGGAGTAGTCTAATATATCGTGCATGTCATGTTGATCGAGGTACTTTGAAAAATGAAATTAATGAAGAGGATTTCAAGCCCCTTGTTCATGAAGGTAATGTTGATAGAGATTCTGAAGAGTGGCAAGTTAGTTTGTGGATTATTCTGAGCTTAACAATATTGGAATAATGGATTATGATATTTATTATAATTGGAAGGAAATAGTGGTTTCAGATGAAATTTTGGAATAGGCTATCCATTTTATCAATGATGCTCAACCAGTGGGTGTTGTTAATGTCGACTCAATTCAGGAGATAATAGTGTCACCTTTATGAGCTTTATCTAGGAAAGAATGAGTTGATTTTGATATCATTTTATGCCACTTTGTTGATGCTTAATGGAACGATACTTTTAAAATTCTTATTCAAGGAATAGATATGCTGGAGTAGGGTCCCCTAAGTCTCGCTATTTTTGCTATATTTTGTAATAGATTAGTCGTGCATAGGGGCTATAGGGCAGGTCAAAGCCCGTCATGAATTCTAATGCGCCAAAGGGTAGATCAAGGGGTCACAAACCATGGTTTGTGGAACAAAGAGTAGTGCAGGATAATAGTGTAAATAAGAAGTCAGTTTTTGGATAAGTCTAAACGTGAATGATAGATTTGGATTTTGTGTGATATTTTGTGCAGATTTGTGTGGGTAGAAGGCTCCTGTTGGCTGTGTGTGTGGAGACCTTAGTCCTGCTATGTGTGGAACCTGATGATTGTGTGCATGGATTTTGGAAGGGTTTTGTTTGAAGGATTGGAATTGATATTAATAAAGGAATGTTGTTGCGGATATCTGAGTTCTATATGCATATGTTGTTTATGTTATGAATTTTTCTGCTTCTTGTTTCCACTTTCTCTACTATTTGCAAATAGATCTCTTGTGCAACTATGGTTGGATTTATATGAATGTTTATTGGATAGATCTGATGGTATAGGGATTTGATATTATTTTCTAAGGTTTATTACTTGATTTATATATGTTGTATTAACTTGCACAAGACATTCTACATACTTGACCTAAATATGTCTGTAAGGGTTTCTTGGTTAGGGTTGTTGTTGCAAAGGTCTGTTTATGGTTATTTTGTATCTTAGGGCACCCACATAATTCAAACCTACCTCAGGGCATGGAAACATAGTTCCATCACCCCCCCCCCCCATACTGCTTCGAGTGATACTTTGACTTGAACAAGCAGGTCACTACCAAAAGGGCCAGTAGTAAGAGGGTTTGTTAGTTAACCTCAAACTCCAAACCTAGGTGAGGACCCCTCAAGCCAAGAATGGTTCCCTTTCTAGGATCAGGAGAATTTTTATAGAGGTTGGGTGATGTTGACAAGTCACTGGTAGCCATTAAATGATGAAATTGAGGACTGGTTTGAAAAATAGATTCAGGAATTTTCACGAAAGAAAAAAAGAAGTAAGAAAATGTATGTTGAAGAATGGAAAAATAAGTATATATTCATTGAGGTGCACAAGTTCTTCTTCGTAACCTTTTCACATGAATGATAGGAGTGGTTGGCAAGGTTAGCAGAATTCCAAACCTGTTGGAAGGAAAATTAGGTCAAACATTCGACCCATAAATTAATGCAACAGTTGGAGAAGACTAATAATTCCATTATCCGAACTCTATATCATTAGGTTAATATTGTCTTGGGCAGGTTTGTAACATAGTTTTTATTCGATCAGTTTGTGTCTTGCTCTGAAGTTGAAACGATATTTTTCAAGGGATTGAGGGGTAAGTTCTTACAAACTTTGCCTCTACTGATTAAGATGTTACTGTGTGAAAATGGTATTTTGTGCATCCACACCGAGTGAAATACCCCTGATTAGAGAGAAATAACTACATGTAATGGTAAATACTATTGGGTCAATTAGAGAGGGGATAGATCTATAAACAGTCCTCTGATAAACTCACCTGATATAGACGGAAAAGGGGCTACACACACTAAGAATAACACTCCTTATATGCCACCATCAAATTTGCGTAGGGATAAGAATTATCCTACCCTACCACCACCCCCACCTGCAGACAATATGGTCGTGCATATGAAGTTATGCACCTTTAAGGGTATGGGGGATGAGGATGTGGAATGATTTTGGCTTTTGGTGAATGGGGTGTCGACTACACAGAATTTCAATACGGATGTTTTCAAGAGAGTTCAACCATCTATGGCCATTAAAGGTTGTGTGTTAGATTTATTCATGGGATACGTTACTCATCATGTGGATCCAATAGTTCAGGAGATGAAGGATGCCTTGAAGCAGTAGTTTGAAAAGACAAAGTCTTATTCTCAGTGCATAGTATAAATGAAAGATATTAATTAAGGGCTTACAAAATTATTTTGGGAAGTTGATCAGTGACTGAAGAAAACCATCAGTGACAAAGGATTTTCTTACGATGATGAGAAACATCAGGAATGGTTCATTTCCATGTTATTGCCACATATGCGGGGGCCTATGGGTCAGTAAGAGATTTATTCTTGGGAAGAAGCCCTGGAAATTGCTATGAAATTAGAAGTTTCTCCAAGGGATGATGCTCAATTTGGAGCGCTACAAATTCAGAGCCAATTAGAAGCTCTGCTCTTAGAAATTTTGAATTTATGAAGAGAGTGGGGTAAAGAAGCTATCGAAGATGTCTGGTGCATACACTGCAAGGGCGCTGGCCACACCAAATATCAGTTCCCTCTGTTGTCAGATTATACGCAAGTTGGGGGACCAAGTCCACTGCATCCAAGAGATGTTGTTGGGCCTAGCACCCCCACACTATGGTGTGTTTTTTTTCAGGTGGTTAGGTGGCATGATAGAGAAAATTTCCCACAGTTAGGAGCCTATGTACCAAAATTGAAGCAACCATGTTGCATATTTTTCTCTTCGATGGGTCACGATGGGCACAATTCTCGAATGTATGACATGATGATCAACAAAGAAAACCTTTACAGAGTGCATGTCGACCCTTCGAAACCAATATCTCCCTCCGGATGAGGAGGATGCCCAGTAAGAGGATAGGGAGGGGGGAGATGTGGAGGCACAGGTTGAAGGAGAGGAAAAATAATTTGTTACAGCTATGGAGATGTTGGACATTATGCAAGAGACTGCCTGAACCCTCTGCAAAAATCTTGCAGATATCGTAGGAAATTTGATCATGTAATTGAAGACTGTCGTGTGTTGATTTCTAAGATGAAGGAAAAGTAGTAGATGTCGATGAAAAACATACAAAATGTTAAATTTGAACCACGTGATGATGGCACAAGTGTAAATGTAACTACACATAGTGGTATTGCCACTAGAGGAAAAGAGGAAAAGGTTGTCGCAGAGCCCCTAATCAGAAAGGCATATGATAAGAAGGAGGGCCTCAACCTGCAAAAATAAAAAGAGCTTTGCATCAAGACCAGGAAGGATTTTTCTGATGGAGGAGCATCCCCGTCAAGGATTCCCATGGAACCAAAAGATGATGATGAAGTTAAAGTATTCTTACAAGCATGCATTAAGCTACTATGGAATCAATAGGTAATAGATAATCTACAGGCCCTCATAGAAAAATGTAAATAAAAAGAGGTGCGTCGAATAGAAACCCAGGTTGTGAACAAGGTTTATAATTAAAAGAAGTGAATTGGTAAGGAGATTTGCATGATTGTGCAGATTGGAGACTATGAGATGGATCAGGTCATCTTAGATTTCATGTCTGATGTAAATTTCTTACCTAAGAAAACCTGGAAGAATATGGGAGAGCCAAAGTTGGAATGGTCCACCATTCAACTACACATGGCCAATCAGCAAAAGGTCATTCCACCTGGCAGGCTTTCGCAAATTGTGGTAGACATTACAAGAGTGAAGGTATGTGTAAATTTCTAAGCAATACAAAATGTGGATGAAGCAGACCCCTACCCTACACTGTTAGGATTGGATTGGGGCATTGATATGGGAGGCAACATAAATCTGAGGCGCAAAAGTATGATTTTGAGAATAGTGGTACATGGGTGATAATCCCACTAGATCCATCAGAAGGAGAAGGATACACAAAACTAGTGCGTGAAGGGGATGATGTTACCCATATCTATAAACTAATTATGCAGGACGAATACTGGATCAACCCTACAACTAATGGCATGTTGAGCTGAGAGAAGGATAGCTCCTATTTTTTTTATTCTAATGGAGAAATGGAGACCTGGAAGAATAGGTTGCATGATGTCTGTACACTGCACTACCTCAATATCACAAGGAAATTTTGATGCATCTCATCTACGTTAAAATAACCACCATAATTTGATGGTTCTAATAGTGTCAAATAATTTCTGTAATCATTAGAAAAAGTTGTCCAAGAGGAGGAAAGTTTGTGGGCACTTGATTTGGCTATGCACGCAACTCCAACATGTTGGTGGGAGAGGTAGAAGGGAGCCCTCCAGGACTAGGAGGAATGTAGAAAATGATGACGCTACACATTGAACCTCCAGACACCCCAACAATTGAAATCTTTTATGGTCGGGGGGATCTGCGCAAGCACCTGGCCATGTGGATGGAGGTATGGGATGAAAAAACATGGAATGAATGGGTTCATAGGTTTTTCCACTCGTTGGGACTAATACCTACCACCAGGTATCTGGAGGTTGAGCTACATTACGTTACTCAAGACTAGTTTACAATGACTAAAGATTTCTTGGCAACCTTTGGCTTTGTGGGTGGCTCGGAGAAATTGGATGAAGCCTTACAGGATATTGATGCTCTGGTATTTGATGAATCATGGCCCCATAGGGAGTGCGTTGCGGTGGTCTGGGATGCGAATATGCAAGAGGTCATCAACTATATAAACCTATAAATCAAGGATAATGAAGATGACCCAAGGAACATTAATATTCTGGATTTTGAAGGAGAGAGCGTAGTTGTAGGACTTGCGTTAGGGATGGTGGATGTTACTAAATCTCTGAAGTTGAAGGAAGTCAACATTGGGACAGAAGAGCAGCCCAAGTTCGCAAAGATTTGGGAATACTGAGATGATGATATAGTAGGAAATATTATCGATCTACTTACAGAGTATCAGGATCTGTTTCCTAAAATGTTCTCTGAGCTGAAGGGAATTGTAGGGGACCTCGGTGTTATGAATATTACACTGAAACAAGATGTGCACCCTGTCAAGCAACGCCCATATCGCTTCAACCCCGAATATAAGTAGAAAATAAAGGAATAATTAGAAAATATGGTGGCTACAGGAATTATTGAACCGATCGAACAATCTAATTGGCTAAGCCCAATGGTGGTTCAGGAGAAAAAGACCAAAGAAGAAATAAGGATTTGTGTAGATATGTGCAATTTGAATGATTATTGTGTGCATGACCCCTTCCCTACTCTATTCTCTGATAAAATACTGGATAATGTTGAAGGACAAGAATCTTATTCATTTACTGATGGATTCTTAGGGTATCATCATATCTGAATTGCACCAGAATACCATAGCAAGACCACCTTCACCACTAAATGGAGTTCTTTCCAATACACTGTCATGCCATTCAAATTGAAAAATGCACATGCAATCTTCTCACACGTGGTTGTGTTTGTGTTTAAGGAATTCATGCATAAATTACTGGAGGTATATTCTGATGACTAAACAGTGTCTAGATTGGTAAAAAACATGTGTCGAACCTCTGCATGATGCTTAACACATGTAGGAAGCACAAGATTTCTCTCAACTTGAAGAAGTACATATTCTACGTACCTTTTGGGATTTGGCTGGGGCATATAGTATTTCAACAAAGAATGATGGTAGACACAACCAAGATCCTGGTTATCATTAAATTAGAAGTTCCTACCAATGAGAAACAACTGCACTCTGTCCTAGGACACACTAGTTGTTGTAGGAAGTTTATCAAAGGGTTTGATCTAATCACTGCACCATTAGAGAAGCTGCTAAAGAAGGATGTAGAATTTTTCTGGGATGACGAATGTCAAAAGAGCTTTGAGCTTCTAAAGGAGAAAATGGCCATTGCACCTATTTTTATATTCCCAGACTGGTCTAAGGTCTTTCATGTACATGTGGATGCATCTGGTATAGCACTTGTGGTTATTTTAGCAGAACCATAAGAAGACGATATTGATGACCCAATCGATTTTTCTAGTAGGAAGCTCTCCGGCGTAGAGCACAACTACTCAATTACAGAAAGGGAAGGATTCACCATGGTATATGCACTTCAAAAATATAGACACTATCGTCTAGGATGGCATTTCAAAATGTTCACTAATTATTCTTCTTTAAAATACCTGGTCAATATGCCTATGTTTGGGCGAAAGATCTTTTGATGGTTGTTGCATTTTCAAGAGTATGACTTTGAGATGATTGTGAAGCCTCAGAGACTGATTGTTGGGCCTGATCATCTGCCATGAATTGAGAATGGGGAAGAACCAACTAGTTTGGAGGAGGGGTTACGTAATGCGCAAATTTTCGCTACCAAGGTGGTTGGTGAGCACTTCCTTGATATTATTCATCTTTTGACCACAATAACAAAACCTGCGGAATATTCAGTCCAACAAAAGAAGGATTTGGTTACGCACACAGCTGATTTCACACTGATTTCAAGTTAGTTGTATAAATTAGGAGAATATGAACTATTAAGGAGGTATGTGCTGGAGCATGAGAGACAAGATATCTTGGCTGAGGCTCATGGAGGAGTGGATAGGAGGCTACTATGCTAGGAAAATCCACTGCAGATAATTTTTTTTGTACTTGGTTATGGTGGCCCATGCTACACAATGATGCACAGGAATATTGTCGAGCTTGTGATGCATGTCAGAGAACAGGGAAGCCTTCGCGCAGAGATGAAATGCCCCTACAACCACAGATGGCCTTGCAGGCGTTCAAAAAATGGGTTATCAATTTTTTGGACCAATCAACCCACCTGGAAGGAAGACTGGAGCATGTTGTATCTTTACTGCAATTGATTATGTAACTAGGTGGGCATAGGAGAAGGTGGTTAAGGACTGTACCATAGATACTTCTGCGCACTTCATCTTCGAGCACATTTTGACCATTTTTGGATGCCAGAAGATTTTCATGAGTGATAGAGGTATGCACTTTTTTAATGAAATGATTGAAGCCTTCATAGAGGAATTCCAAATCCATCACAAGAAGAGTACCCCTTATCACCCACAAGAAAATGGCACAGTAGAAGCTTTCAACAAGATTTTCGAAAATGTGCTTACAAAGATCTCTAATTCCAATCGAGATGATTGGGACATGTGCATCCCTTCTGTGTTATGGGCTTATAGGATGACATGCAAAATTTTGACGGGGAAAACATCTTTCAGGATGGTCTATGGGCAGGAAGCCATCATGGAAATGGGATATATTGTCCCAAGTTTGCGCATCATAGCATTCAATAATATGGCTGAGCTTGAAATTATGGAGGAATGGTTAGCGCAAATCCTTGCCTTAGAAGAGGATCGGTTCATTTCCAACTTCCACTAGCAAGTGCAGAAGGCATGCGAGAAATCCTAGCATGACAGGCACATCAGGCAGAAGGTGTTTGAGGAGGAAGACAAGATCTTTCTATATGATAGAAATCTTGCGTGACATCCAAGTAAATTCAAAAATCATTAGTTGGGGAGATATGTTGTGAAGGAGATCACTGATGGTGGTGCAGTACGCCTGGCCACGCTGTGCGGAGAGAACCTTCCCGATTACTTCAATGGAAGCCCTCTGATGCCATATAGAGAAAATATGGTGTCGAACAAATGATTATATGGCCTGAGTATTAGAATAAAATAATCTATGTGCAACAGAGAGGGAGGGAGTAGGAAGGTGTGACAAAAGCATAGGTGTGATGCGCAGTTCAGGAAACTAGTTGTTGGAACAGTGAAATTGGGTGAAAAAGTGAATTTACCATTGGATGGAGTAGATTTCTCACATTTAATGGGGCAATCTTGGAGGAATTTTTAATGTTTCCTTGAGTGCAAGTGAAAATTAATGAGAATCCGACCATTTTTAGTTTGTTTGGCTTATAAAAAGGTGAGCGCGTGTCTCAATTGGTTCCATTTCTATTTTAATATTTGGTGCCCTGTGATTGTATTTAATCTCTATTATCCCATTGTTTTTAAGTTTTGTATTTCTAGTCACAAATTTCCTTTTGGCATCAGTAATACCGAGCTCATATTCTTTCCAATAATGATGGCCACTAACCCTGCAGAGGAACATTCAGTGCCACTAGCTACCTCTACGGAGATGGGCTCAAATGAGGTCAAATAATTTGTCTCGGAGGTGCACCAATTTGTCTCCACTCCAATGAAAGGGAAAGAAAATGGAAAGATGTCGAAGTTGGATACCTCTAAGCTGTGCACCTCTGCGAGGAATGTATCATCCCTGCGGCAAGCCGCTAAGGACTTATCCCCCTATCGTTGATCCATCTTAGCACCTGATGAGTGTTAGACAAGAAGCAATGTTCGTAGAACATGTTTCATGGTGGTCACCCTATGTTAAGTCGTGGAAGCCCTCTACGCATAAGAAAAAAAACATCAATATTGTTTGCAAGTATCTATAGATGCTGTTGATTCCTTAGGATGTAGCTCTGATTCTAAAAATGTTTGGCAAGATCCCTTAGCTAAAGTTTGATGATTATGATCTCGAAAATGAATGAACATTCTTGGAGCTTGTGTTATAGAATTACTTGGAACGGGTGTTGTACGATGATTCACAAAATGTGGATCCGATGCCTTAGGCACGAGGGTTGCACAATGTGGGAGTCCTCAATCTGATTAGGATTCCATATTTTGGGAGGTACCCCATCAGTAACATTTGTGCGCGCCAACTGCTGCCCTTGGTCCACGAGGGTTCCCTCTGGATTTAGGGGAGAATTCCTATAGATTTCGCATTGATCCATATGTTCGTCACCCTACCAAAGAAGGGGCAGCAGTGTCCATGGAGAAAGTAGAGTTGTGTGCGCCTATCCAAACCTGCCCTGAGGTTGGCATCGACCTTGCAAATATGTCGAGTGGGCAGCTCCATGTGCTATAGATCTTCTTATCAATAGAACTACAAAACAAAGAGGTGTGTGCATGGAATTATATCAGCAAGGCCTCGCAGATTGTAGCAAAAAATATGGCAAAGTCTACTCATGATCAAAAAGTGCAATAGGCAACCATAGCTCATCATACAGTGCTAGAGAGATTCATTGACAGTCTATGTGGAAAGATTAAAGACGTAGTCATCCCGACCTCCAAAACGCTACAAGCCAAAATAGAGAGAATTTTCACAGCCCTCAAAGCTTCCAAGTCTGAGATTCAGTCACTCAAAGAAGATTTCTGCATTGTAGGTGCAGCTGCAACCTGAGACCCCTCTGGAGTTGCATGCACAATCGGTTGACTAGTAAAGACAAAATTTTCCAGCATCTCCACAGATGCTGAGAAGGGTTTGGAAATCCAGGAAAAAGCCATGGGACTATGGACATATGTGCAAATGGATCCATTATTCAAGAAAATTACACAAGATTTGCATGTCAAAGAGCAGGAATTCAAAGATTTGCAGGAGGATTTTCCTACAGTCATCCCTGCTTAGCGAATGGCAGGCCTTCAAACCATTCAGGCGTTGCACGATGAGGTTTAGGAGCTCCTCCACAAGAATAAAATCATCACAAATCATATGAATCCATGGGTGGATGAGGCAATGAAACTATCCCAGGACCTTCATCTGGTGGTGTGGAACCTGGACCAACCATTGTAGAGTGTCACTTTGGCCACTGAAGGGTTGAATTCAAAAAATTTAGTGGAAACCATGCAGAGTGCAACAGATCAAAGCGTACATGTCTTGGGACCATTTGCATCTACACTCAAAGAGATCCAAAATAAAATGAAAAATCCAGTGCTACTATGACTTGGGACAAGTCACAAGATTGTGTTGGGGGCCTGTTGGAGTGGGGTCCCCTAATTCCAACCATTTTTTCTATATTTTTTAATATATTAGTCGTGCGCAGGGGCTTTGGGGCGGGAAAAATCCCCTCATGAATTGTAATGAGTCAAATGGTAGATCAAGGGGCCGGAAACCATGGTTTGTGGACCATACAGTAGTGTAGGATAATAATATAAATATATGGCTAGGTTGAGTCTAAGAAGTCATTTTTTTGATAAGTCTAAACGTGAATGATAGATTTGGATACTGTGTGATATTCTTTCGGATTTGTCTAGGTAGAAGGCTCCTACTAGCTGTGTGCACAAAGACCTTAGTCCTACTGTGTGTGGACCTTGCTACCTATATGCGAGGGTTGTTGATGGGTTTTGTATGAAGGATTGGAGCTGATATTAATAAAGGAATGTTGTTGTGGATATCTGAGTTCTATATGCATCTGTTGTTTACGTTATGAATGTTTCTGCATCTTATTTCCAATTTTTGTACTATTTGCAAATAGATCTCTTGCGCAACTGTGGTTAGGTTTATATAAATGTTTATTGGATAGATCTGATGGTATAAGGCTCTGATATTGTTTGTTAAGGGTTATTAATTGATTTATATATGTTGCATTAACTTGTGCAAGACATTCTCAATACTTGACCTAAATCTGTCTATAAGGGTTTCCTTGTTAGGGTTGTTGTTGTAAAGGTATGCTTATAGTTATTTTGGATCTTAAGGAACCCACATCATTCAAACCTCTCTCTGGGTGTGGAAATATAGTTCCATAACCCCCCCCCCCCCCCCCCCCGCAATACTATCTCGGGTGAGACTTTCACTTGGGGAATCAGGTCATTACCAAAAGGGCGAGTAGTAAGAGGGTTTGTTTGTTAACCTCAAACTCAAAACCTGGGTTAGGACCCCTCAAGCCAAAAATCTAGAACTAGGAAGTATTCTATTATTCATTATATTTGTCATACTCTTTCTTCTTCTCCAATGGATGGTATAATTCCACTGTTGTTTCTCTCATCTACTTACATTGCTTCTTTCAATCTACATGGAAAACCAATACACTAAGCTTTAAAAATTCATATAAAATACATGAAATATTTGAGTGGCCAAGCCCTAGCAATGTTTCAACAAGAAATGAGGAACATTTTTTATATTATGATTGAGGAGCTGAGCTTTATAAGCTTGAGGTTCTTTATATGAATAGATGCATGTTTGCAAGAAGCATTTCCTGAAATCAAGGACTCTCCTTTTGGTGGAAGGTCAATGATTTTTGTGGGTGACCTTGGGAAATTTCCTCCTATTTAGGATAAAGCTTTTCATGAATGGAGAACAGTAGGAAAATTTTTGTGGGAAAGGTTCAATATTGTTGTCACTTTGGATAAAATCTTCAGGCAACAAAGACATTATTCTAGAAAAAACGTCTTTTCGCAATATTTTAGGCAATATCAGGAATGTAGATTCTCCTTTGTATGGCTAGAATTTTCTCATGTCACATTTTGACAATTTCCTGTGTCCATACAAAAAGAGATTATTTTATTATTTGGTACACTTGTTTGCAACTAATAAATTTGGTCAACCTGAACAATTAGAAGATGCTCAAATCATTGAATTTCCCAATTACGAGGTGTGTTATAAATAAAACCAAAACAACATAAATCATTAGGGGAATTTTGATGTCTAAAATGGGCCCTTCAAGAAAAATGTACAGCCAAAATAAATTTTATAAGATCCAATAGGATTCCAGATGATGATGTCAACCATGGGGGATGATTCATAATTTTTGGAGTAAAAAAGTAAAAATATAAAAAATAATAAAATAATAAAACTATTTTTTCAAATTATCTCCCTAAGGTTTTACTCAAATTTCAAGAGAGACATCTCATTGGATGCAATATTTAATCCCTCATCCAAGGAGTACACATGTTTCATACTTTTGATGGACCCTACTACAAGAAAAATGAGAAATACATGAAAAAACATGATTGCAATCACATTTTTCATGTATTTCTCATTTGTTGTGTAGCAGGGTCCATCGAAAGTATGAAACATGGGTACTCCTTTGATGAGGAATCAAAATTTTAATTCAAACAATGTTTTTTCCCAAAATTTGAGTAAACCCATAGGGATATGTGTTGAAAATATGAGTTGAAAATATAGTTATTTATATTTTCCCTCTAAAAGTTGATGATGTTATCTAATATTATTTTATTATTTCCATTATTATTTTATAATTTCCTTAGGAGGCCCATTTTGTACCTCACAATTCCCCTAATGAGTTGGCAATTATGATGACGTATTGTATCATGAGCTTGTTTTCTGTTGTGGAGAGTGTGCCATGTTGAAATGTAATTTCTTGGTTGACTCTAGGCTGGTAAATGGTGCAATTTGATATGTTGAGGATATCTACTATATGCCCAGTTAAAAGTTGCATGAAATTATGGTTCAAAGCCACCTAAACTTATGGTTCAAAGCGGATGAACTTCTTCTTTTTACTACAGTTATTATTGAGAAGTACACAGGTTTTCCATTTGATATAAATTATCTAAACATTGTTCCTATAACACCACTTGTTAGAGGGAATCTTAAAAAAATGTATTTAAAAATTTCATGTCCATTTATGAGACATTATTGATATATGAGATAGATATAGGTAGGTTTTAACATTTACAACTATATCAAGAGTGAAATCATTGGATGGCTTGAGAATTTCACCACCTTTTTATTTTGAGCATTTTGATAAATTTTAAAAAAGTGCATATATCACACTTAAGAAGAAAGAGGAGGAACGGTTAACGAAAATATTATTTATTTTTTTCATTTACAATATTTAAAAAAAATTTTATTGCATGTATCACCAGAAAATACATTGCTTGGAAATAAATTTTGTTGAGAAGAAAAACAATTAGGTGCATTTTTGTTTGAATGTTAGTGTTCATGATCAAAATTATATGTAGTCATAAAACACCTATTTATTTTTTTAATTACAATATTATTAAAAAATTAGAATTGCATGTATTGCCAGAAAATACATCATCTAGAAAGAAGCTTTGTTGAGAAGAAGAAAAATTAGGTTCATCCTCGTTTCACTATGAGGGTTCACAACCAGAAATATATGCAGTCAGATAACAATGTTCTTTGAAATATGAAATAAAGTGAAAGATATAGTACCAAGTGTTGAACGTAATATTGTTATATACAAACATAGTTAGACATTAATAAAGTCAACAAATGAGTAGAAAATACATCCACCAACAAAATAAATCGAAGACAGGAAATTTGTGTGATATCTAAAAAGACATTCAACTCAAGGTTTTGTTTTTTAGAAATATTTCACTACAACAATTGATTGTAAAATGAAAATTTTGTCTCAAAAATAAGTTTCAATTCCATGACAGGAAAAAGTTTCTTGAAAATGGTTCAATATGAAATACATAAATAGTTAAGTGCATTGCGGTTTGAATAATATTGATCATTATGAAATAAATATGCAATCACAAAAGAAATAACAAATTTCATTGACAAAAAGAAATACAGAAAAACATCTACTCGTAAGTGTAGAACAAAATATTGTTTTATCCAGGCGCAAATATTCATTAATAAAGTTAATAATTGAGTAAAGAATATGTCCCTTAAGACATAAAATCATGACATAAAATGAATGGGGTGGGTTATTCTGCATTGAAGTTAGAGTTTTTTTCTACATATATTTTTAATTTGAATTTTTTTGTGTCGAAATACAAACCTTGTTTTGGAAATATATTTTCATGTACTAATAGAAAAAAAAATACAATTAAATAATTTATATTCTAAATGAGAGTGATTATCTGCACTATAGTTTGAATAAGACTCTTCACTGTGAAATATATATGGAATCGGAGAACATATAAGAATATCCTTTGACGGGAAAAAAAGTGTAACATATGCTGAAAAATGCTTAGGATAATATCTTACTATTAAGCTAGACATAGATATGGATAAAGTTAAGATTTAGGTATCATAAAAACATTGATTGGAAATACAAGTATTGTTGTATAAATTTGTTTGCATGAAATGGCATAAATATGAAACTTGAAAGAAACTATCTTCAAATAATGATTAGTTTGGTGCACTATAGTTACTATACCACACTTTAGTGCAAAAGAGATATGAAAGCACCCAAAAGAAATCATTTTTCTTTGAAAGAGGAAAAAAATAGTGTGTCACGTCCTAAGGAGTCATTAAAAGAATGTCAGAATATTTTACAATAGACAGACATGAATAAAACTAAGAATTGAGCACCATAGACATCCATTTAAAAATGAAAGAGATCACAAGGAATCAATCCCATAGGTTAATACACACTCATCTGTGAGTTTTTTTGGGGAAGAAAACCTCCACTTCAAAAATTTCTTCGGAAATACAAGTGATGTTAAAAAAATATATTTTTATATAAACACAGAAATATAGATATTCAGAATAAACTATATTGAAAATGGTAGCAATGTAGCGTGTTATAGTTTCAATTACAGGCTTCACTTTCAAATAATTATGTAAACAGAGGGAAAAATAGAAAATTTCATTCAAAAATAAAATAATGTGTACCATATCTGAAACAACTTTCAAGCACAACATGCCAATATTACACGAGATATAAACATGGGTAAACTAAATAAGTGAGGACTATGTACATTGATTACGAAATGAAATTCATTAGAGGAACAACGTGCATTCAATTCTAATTTTTTGTCTTAAAAAATATTTTAGGTCAAAAAATAATTTGGAAAATAAAATTATTACATATCCTTTGAGCTTGTTGGTTGATCTCAATATCTATATGTTTTATTTAAGAGTGATTATTTTTTCGTTTATTTTCTTTGGAGTTGTAAACCAAACATCAGTAACATTTTCAAGTTGGTATTCTTATATTTTTAGAGAGGAGGAAACATGGCCTGAAATAATGTCATTGAAATTGTATTTCATAATGTCAACACATTTGATCTCTTTAGTTGCATAATTTGTATGATGATTCTTTAGTTTAAGGAAGTACTCATCAATATTTTTCCTAAACTCTTGCAATTTACTTTTATCCTCCATACTCAACATTTTCCCTCTTTCAAAAACTTCATGAAAATTATCAATATTAACGGAAATTTTATCAAAGAGAGGTTGTTGGTGTGTGTAGGTTTGTATGTATATGAAAACAATATAATTGTCATTGATTATTCCCCGAGCATCATACTAATGAATGGGCAATGAATATAATTAAACATGGTTGAGTTCTTCAACCTCCTTAAACACATGTCCTCAGTACTTGAGGAAATATTTTCCAAAGTTAATTGGGATGTTCGGTTGGATTTTCTTGTGAAGTTTTCTCAATTTTTGAGCCTTACCATTCAAGGAAGTTTGATTAACAACCTCTCTTAAAGTTATCGTATATAGAATATATCTAAGAAGAATATGAGGGCCAAATTTTCTTCCATAGACTCTAAGATATGTGAATAATTATTCCATGAACTAGTCTCCTATTTCTTGTAAGGCATCTTTAAGTCCTTCACTAACCCTAAGAGTTTTTTCTCCAAAAAGAATCTAGTGGAAAGGGATCATCACATAATAACAAATGTCATAAAAGTGGATTTTTAGGTTACTTTCACACAAAATACGACCATAATTTTGAGTAGGAAATTATTTCTCAACTCGGTAATTCCATTTAATTAGAGGAAATAGAAAATAAGCAACTATAATATCGATAATATAGGCTGACATGAAAAATAGGTGATCATATCCTGGAGGAGACTCAATGGAAAACATGAGGGAATATGTCAAAGTATAAGGAATTTTGGCCCAATTTAAATGCTTTGAATCATTTATTAGGTTATGTATTAGATTCGTCGATTATAATTTCTAATACATAGGTAATTTCTCTTTGTTATGAAACCAACTCACAAAATATAAGAAAAGATAGAATGATGACTTAAAAATTATCCTCTTCGAGGAGAAAATCTCCTTTACATTACATAAATGAACGTTTCTTTGATGATACAAATTAAAATACCTCCTTTCTATATATAGGAGTCTAAGGTGTCACAATATAATGAGAGTGTACATAAAAATAACAATGTAATTCCACATTAATAGCAATAGTGAGCTTCTATGGGGCACAATAATAACAATATGGGGATTACATGGGAAAAAAATACTAGTAATGGGGCTACAACAATAATAAGAATGAGCGCCTACACCAGTATTGTAGGGACCTAACATGCCCTTGTCTTTAAAAACATTTTTCTCCTCAAAACTTGAGTATTTTTGGATGCTTCTGTATAAAATTATGATCCTTCCATGTAGAAACTTCAATGTGTAAGTTCTTCCATTCGATTTAATACTCTGAAATTGATCAATTTCGTAGCTATTAGTTTCTTTTATTTTGTGACTGCTTTAGGTTCCAACATGAATTTTCTTTCCTCATCAAGTTTTGTAATATTGTTTGAACTCATACCTTTTCACCTATAACCTTATTTAACAATGAAACATTGAAAACTAGGTGCACTCGAGAAGAGACATGAAGCTCCAATTGGTATGCCATAGTACCAATATTTTTCAACACCTTGTAAGGACCATAGTACTTTGATGATAAGTTATTGTCCTTCTTAGCTTGCTTGAGGGACATTTATTTGTATGGTTGTACCCATAAAAATACCTAGTCACTTACAATAAAGCTTATTTCTTTGTGATGTTGATCTACTTGTTGTTTCATTTGATTTTGTGCGAAAGTGAGGTTATTCTTTAGGAGTTGGAGAACTTGTTCTTGATGCTCTATGTGATATTCCACTATTTCAACCATATAATTTTCTCTTAAATATTATGTGATGGATGGTGGATGATATTCATAAAGTGCCATAAATGGGGTAATTTTTGCTGCAGTGTGGAAGGAAGTGTTATACCACCATTTAGACATAGGTAACCAATTGACCCATTGTGTTTCTTTATGAGATACAAAACAAGGAAGATACCCTTCCAAACATGTGTTCACTATCTTATTTTTCCCATAAAATTGAGGATGATAAGATGAGTTATGATCTAATAAAGTACCCAGAAAAGAAAATAATCCCATCCAAAAATTTCCAGTGAAAATGGGATCTATGTTTCTTAGAATAATATGTGGGTTTCCATGTAGATTTTGAATTGTTTCCATAAATGCAACAACAACTTTACTTGCTTTAAATGGATGAGATCATGCACAAAAATTTTCATACATGGTAAGTCTATCAACTACCACCATCCTGACACTTTTTCATGCATACTTCGATACACCTGTGATAAAATCTATTGAAACCTCCTCCCAAAGTTGACCTGGAATGGCTAAATTTTGTAACAGACCCGAGATCTTAATTTTCTCCACTTTACTTTTTTTGAAAACCAAACATTCTGCCACAAAATTTTGAATATCACATTTAAGGCCATCCCCAAAAAATTCCTTTTTGACCCTGTGATAAGTTTTTAAAAATCCTGAGTTCCCTCCTAAGGGAGAGGTGTGCAATTTCAGAAGAATATTTTGTTTTAGTTGGGAATTATTACAAGAATATAATCGATATGTGTACCATAATGAATCAGTTTTCCAGCTAAATGTATCAGATGTACTTGGATCTTGATACAAATTTTGAATGAGTGCCCACACTTCTTCGTCATTATTCCATTCATCCCTTTCTTGGGTTATCCAATCTGGTTGGATAATAGCAATGGCACAAATAAATGCTTCCACATACTCATCCTTTCTTGAGAGTGCATCTACAACAACATTTTGCTTCCTTTTTTGTAGATGATTTCAAATTCATAATCCAACATCTTTGTGACCCATTTTTTATTCTCTTCTAAATATAATATTTGTTACAAAAAGTATTTAATATCATCATGATCTATTTTTATCTTGAGTGGTATTCACAATAGGTAAGGTTTCCATTTATTTAGTGCATGTAGTAATGCCAACATTTCCTTCCAATAAATATGTTTGTGTAAATACTTTCCTTTGATTGGACAACTTTCAAAAAAAATGGGTCTTCCTTCTTGCATTATAACAACACCAATTTAATTTCTTGAGGCATCACATTCCACAATAAAATATTTTGTGAAGTATATCATAGCTAAGACTGATGCTTGGCACATTTCCTGTTTAATATGTTCAAAGGCCTTAGTTTAGTTGCTTCTAGAGTTCAAGAAAATGCATCATTTTTCAGTAATGTTGTTAGAGGTGTTGCTATTCTCCCAAAATTCTTAAAAAACTTCCGATAATACCCTGTCAACCTAATAAATCCTCAAAGGTGATTTAGGGTTGTGCGGATTTTCAATTCCTTAATGGCATTAATTTTTTTAGGGTCTACCTTAACACCCTCATGGGATACAATATTACCCAAATATTCTACATCCTATACTCCAAAGAAACATTTGGATATTTTTCATATAGTTGTTTCTCCACTAATAGTTTGAGCACTTGGTCAACATGTTGAGCGTGATCCTTCCAACACTTGATGTAGATTAGTATATCATCAAAAAATACTAACACAAAATTTCTAAGGATGGGTTCAAAAACAGAATTCATCAAATCTTGAAATGTAGAAGGTATATTGGGAAGGCTAAAAGGCATGACCAAAAATTCATATTGGAGCTCATGAGTTATAAATGTTTCTTTTGGAATGTATTTAGTATTAATTCTAAGTTGATGATATCCTAAATGAATATCCAATTTGGTGAAGTAAATTTCTCCATGCAATTCATCCAACGATTGATCAATGATAGGAATGGGAAATCAATATTTAATAGTTTGTTTGTTGAGCTCCCTATAATTTGGACACATGTGACATGATCCATCCTTCTTATGCACCAATACTGTTGGAGCAAAGAAATAACTTTGACTATGTTGAATTATATCGACCTTTAGCATTTTCGCAACCATATGTGCAATTTTACTTTTTTGGACATAACGATATTTGTAAGGCATGATGTCTGGAGGAAAAATTCCTAGAATAAAATGAATAACATGATCATGATCATGAATAGGTGGGAGGACATTGGGAGTCTCAAATTCCTTGGAAAGGGTGTCTAATATGTTTTGGAGATATGGAGAGATAGACGATTTTTATGTTTAAACCTCTAGTGATCATAATTATGCAATTACAACTCATTCTTCTTTATTTAGAGTATTATTCATTCGATTAGAACTTATTATCTTTCTTGGTTTCCTTTTGAGACCCTTTAATTCAACTTCATTTCCTTCCCAAAATAATTTCAAGAGAATTTATTGAAAATTAAAAGTTATCGTACCCAAATATTGTAACCATTGGACTCCTAGTACAACATCAACACCACCCATTGGAGTGGAAAGCATTGGACTATTAAATACATATTCCCCCATGGTTAGCTTGATATTATGGAAGTTTCCAGATAAATTTATGGTTCCTCCATTTGAAACCATCACTTTATACACTTGTGCTGGATATAGAAATCAATTCAATTCCTTGGCTATATTAAAATGAATAAAATTATGGGTACTACCAGAACGAATCATCACTACTAAATTTTTCTTCTTGATATGTCCTTCTAGCTTGATATTCTCAGTGGTAATTCTTGCCAATGCATTACAAGATATGGTTGGATTCATTTCTTATTTCTTGAGGGTTGGTTCCTATTGTATATCCTCTTCTTTTAACGTTTCTTTCTCATTTTCTTCCTCCTCTTCACAATCTATATAAAATATTTTTTTCTCAGCACACTTATGACCTTTAATGTATTTACTATCACAAGCGTAAAAAATATCGTTTGCTCCATTTTCTTCCAATTGTTGTGGTGTCCACTTTGAAGGTTGTGGAAGGCTAGGAGCAACAACATACCCATATTTATAGTTGTGAGTGGTATACTTCCATGTTGCCACAAGTTTTCTTCCAAAATTTCTTAACACTCTAAATGCCTTCTCCAATGAATCAAGTTCCTAAAGGCAAAACTCATGTTGCATGTTATCCTTTAAAGTCCCTATGAAGACGTCAATACTATATTCCTCTAGAATATCATTTACCCTTATATTCAATTTTTGGAAGTCCTCAATGTGCTCTGCTATTCAACCTTTTTTTTTAGATTTATCAATTGGGTGAAGAAGGTGTTTCTCTTTTTATCCTCATAACATGTTATCATTTCCTTGGTAAAAATTAACCAAGTGAAAAGTGCTTTACAAGAACAAAGCCATCAATATGATATAAACTTATTGGGTTCTAAATATAAAGTTGAAATGCATACCTTTTTTGTGTGTTTCACACTATGGAGATCAAATATTTCTCTATCTGTAGTATCCATGTTACTGAGTCCTTTCTATCAAAATTCCTCATATCAATCTTTGGAATACAGTGGGTCTTTAATCCAACGTTCAAGTCTATGAAATCATGATTAACATTTTTTTTGTCATTATGAGTTTCATCTAATACATTTTCACCATTAGGAAACATTTCTTGTAGCAACTTCTTCATACTTTCCTCCAAACCTTTCATGTCTTCTTTTAAACCATCCTTCAAACCTTCGATGTCTTATTTTAAACCACCCTTCAAAACTTCCATTTATTATTTTAATCCATCCTTAAAATCTTCCATGTTTCCTTTGATTTTTTCTTTTATACCATCCATCTTAGCTTCGATACCATTCTTCAAACCATCTATCATACCTACCATTTCATATTTTGTTACTCTTTGTGAGAGCGAAATTTGTTGCACTTGGTCTTGTAATTTTGATATATCATGTTGCATTTCTTCCTCTTCTTCATGTGTCATAGTAGAGTTTTCTTTTTGGTTACTAGGTGTTTCCATTTTCTTTCTTCGAGTCATTTTGGAATCAAAGAATGATATTTATTCTACACTATTCCCCTTGAATCACTTCAAATTGATTTTTCAAAAAAAAATTATGCTAATTTTTAAAAATACACACCTTTTTTTGGCTTTGTAAGAGCTCAATATTGAATTGGTTGTATCTTTGTAAATTCATATCTCCAACGTCTGAAATTTGTTCATGTGGTAGCCCTATAATTATTATTTCCAATGCCACAAGTCATACAAAATTTGTATTCTTCAAGATAAAGTTATTCCAAATATCCCATGATTACTTGTTTATGTATTGGTTTAGTAGAGTGAACTTGTACAGAGTGCCACATGTCATTTTTTTATCTTCGACCCTAAAAATGATATACAAGATATCAAAATCCATGCAATTTCGACTACATTTTATGAAATTCAAATATGATGCTTGTAGAGGATGTTATTATGATTTTCCCAAGATCACCTTTTTGAGACAAAAATTTGGAGCATGCAAAAACCGTAACTTCTTCAGACCATATCTCTGAAAATATAGTGAACCAAGATCTAAAATGTTCACAAGAATTTCATTGGGATTTCAGATCCGCGTGGTAAAAAATTCATCTTCAAAACCTTCGTAGAACACAATTTATAGTGAAAATTCCACCATGACTTGTTTATGGTAGTGAAAACCTAGAATCCAAGCCGTGATACCAAATTTTTTGCAAGAAGCTCACAAAATATAATAAAGTATAGATCAACGACTTAAAAATTATCCCTTTTGTGGGGGGGAACTCTTTTACATTACATAAATGAAAAATTCTTGGATGATACAAATTAAAATACCTCATTTCTATATATAGGACTCTAAGGGGTCACAATATAATCAGAGCCTACATAACAATAATCATGTAATGGAACAACAATAACAATAATGGGATTCTATAGGGTACACTAATAACAATATGGGGACTACATGAGCACAATAATAAGAATAAGGAGGCTACACTAATAATAATAAGGGTATACACTTGTATTATAGGGACCTAACACTCTCTATATAGGCACAACACTTTTGCTTGATTTGCTTTTGGAATGTGTATATCTGTGATATGTCGAATGTTTGTTGAAGTGAGGGTAAGATCTATGTTGATTATTTATTCTAAAGAGTTACACAGTCCTGGAATAGTTGCAGAATTATACATAGGTTCGTCTTTGTAAAAATGTGTATATACGCAGGTTTAGTTAAGCAAAAGCGCGTATGGGTTCTAGGGCTTTTCTGATGTGTGCAAAATGAAATTTACAATCTATTTTGTTGTATTACTATTGTCTGTCAATGATGTGTTCACACATATATGGGTTGTTTGAATACTAATTATATTGCTAGCTTTTTATGATTAAAGATCAGTTGTTGGTTGGTTGATTGATGATTAAGTGAATGATTGGATAGGGGTATGGGTATTAGTTTGATGTATGTTACTTGAGCTTAAATGTATGGAGTGGGTCCAGCATAAAAATTTGATGAAAAGAGGCCTGCAAATAGTTTTGTGTTGAAGTTGTTGCATCCAGTGTGAAAATTGATGAAATGTGGTCCGTGGTGGTGCTGCGGGTTGGAACCTTTAGTTAGGGGGTACTGGCTCCCTTCCAATAGAATATGGATAATGAGATAAGGTTACATCCTTCTACACGTGGGCCCCTATGTGTTGATATGAGTTTGCTCCAGTATAATATTGTAAGAAGTTTTCTTTATAATAAATATTGAAGACGAAGATGACAGCAGCGGTGGTTTTCTCTCGACTTGGGTTTCCACCTTAAATCTATAGGTTTTAAACCTGTACAAAAAATATCTACAAATGAATCTTAAAAAATTAAAATAAACAATAGTGAGAACATAAAACATAAAACATATATACACAGATATTTTCCCCCAGATCCTAAATCGGGACGACCAAGTTGATTTCTCATTATATTCCTTTTAGTGTTGCAACACATATATACATGCCAAAGCATACATAAAACCCAATCCATTAACCCTGGACTAGAACATAATCATAGTTTCCTAAAAAATACCACGAGACGAAAACTATCATGCCCCAAAACCATGAGCGGGTCCGCTCGTCGAAAAATAGGGTGCAATTTTTTTTTTTTCACAGGGTGCTGCCCCAGACCTCAAATAGGGGGGCCTGCCATCCCCCCTCTCACCCCACTGCTGTGCCCAGCACAACTTATAGTAAAGGGTTTCAACCCCCACCCGACGCGTCACTAGTCATGGAAAGAATATAACACATACCCAACATTCTCCCACTTGTTGTTTCCTTCCACAAGGGGCCACAAGAGAGCTCAATCATTAGCCCAGATCTGCAACACCCATTGTTTCTCTACAACAAGAGAAATTCTGACTACTCACAGACTTCGTTAATGCATTTGCAACATTCTTCAAAGTGTCCACCTTTACCAGCAACACCCTTTTAGCCTGAACCATATCTCTCACAAAGTGATATTGAACATCAATGTGCTTTGTATTTGAATGATAAGTAGGTTTCTTACCCAAAAAAATTGAACTTTGGCTATCACAGTCTATCCTTATATCTTGCTGCACCAACCCCATACTTGAACACAATCTCTGCAACCAAACTCCTTCCTTGCTTGCATGAGTGGCGGCCATGTATTCTGCCTCTGTAGTTGAAAGAGCCACTACAGACTATCTTTTACTCATCCAAGTCATTGCACCTCTAAATAGGCTAAACACATATCCACTTGTAGATCTCCTTTCATCCAAATCTCCAGCCCAGTCTCCATCAACAAAACCATGAATATCCAAAACTCTGTCCAATCCTTGTCTTCCCTAGTAGCATAAGCCATAATCACTAGTGTCACGCAAATATCTGAAAACCTGCTTCACTATTATCCAATGCACCTTCCCTGGGTTTGAAATAAACCTGCGCAATACTCCCACTAGATGTGCAATGTCCAGTCTAGTACAGACCATTGCATACATCAAGCTACCCACTGCACTTGCATGTGGAACATGAGACATATCCTCCTCTTCCTCTTATGTCTTGGGACACTATTCATCAGACAACTTTACACCTACAAGAATAGGAACATTCACTGGTTTACTATGCTACATATTGAACGTCTGCAATATTGTCTCGACATACTTCCTCTGGTTTAACCAGAGCTTCCTCTTTTCCTGATCTCTATTAGTTTCCATGCCCAAAATATAGTTTGCAGCACCAAGATCCTCATGTCGAATTTGGAGAATAGTTGGGTCTTCAAATATTGGATAATTTATTTTTCATTTCCAATAACAACATATCATCCACATACAAGACCAAATAAATAACATACTCACTGATTAATTTAAAATAAACACAGTGATCCTCCTTGGATCTGGTGAAGCCAAGTCCCCGTATATAGGTATCAAATTTTTTATATCACATCCTTGGTGAGCTTTTTAACCCATACAGTGACTTCTTTAACCTGCATACCAGTTCTTTCTTCCCCTTCACCATAAAGCCTTCAGGTTGTTTCATGTAGATATCCTCTTCCAAATCCCCGTGAATAAATTTTGTCTTCACATCCATCTGTTCTAGTTCAAAATCAAATGCAACAACAACAGATAAAAGTAATATAATAGAAGTAAATTTTGCAATAGGAGAAAAAATATCACCAAAATCAATTTCCGACACCTAGGAATAACCTTTTTCTACCAACCGAGATTTATATTTCTCCACCTTGCCTTCTACATTCATCTTCTTCTTAAACACCCATTTAATCCCGATGGGCTTCCTTCCAACCGAAAACTCCATTAGATCCCATGCCTCATTTTTATGCAAGGATTTCATTTCATCAACCATGGCCTCCTTCCAAAGTTTTCCATCCTTTGAATCTATTGCCTCCCTGACAGATATGGGATCATCATCAGTTATATTGAAAGAAAATTTTGAATAGAAAGTAGATGGAATATACCTTTTTTGGTTGTCTTCTTTCCCGAATTGACCTTCTCACAGCTGGAGTTTGTGGCTCTTCCTCTTCTGAGTCTTCTTTTGTTGTAGATTCTAATTCATCCTCCTTTAGCTCAATCTCTATCTTCTTAGGTTAATTCAGTAGGAATTCATGTTTAAAAACATCTTTCACCTCTCTAAACACCACATCTCAGCTATACACAACCTTCCTTGTTTTCGGGTTCCAAAGCTTGTAACCATTTAAACCATCCTTATACCCAATAAAGATGCACCTTTCAGATTTATTATCCAACTTGGTCCTTTTCTCCTTTGGAACATGTACATATGAATCACATCCAAATACCCTCAGATGTGAAAGAGAGGGTTTCTTACCAGTCCATAACTCATGTGGAGTATTATCCTCCAACATTGATGAAGGTGGTATGTTAACCAAGTAACATGCAGTCTCCACTTCCTCTGCCCAAAATTCTTGTCCTAACCTGGTACCACTGAGCATGCTTCTTTCCTTTTCCATTAGCGTTCTGTTTATTCTTTCTGCAAATGCATTGCTCTGAGGTGTGTATGGAATAGAATTCTGTTGTGCTATAGCACACTTCTTACAGAACTCTTCAAATTCCTTCTTGCAGAACTCCCCACCATTATCTGTCCTCAGCACCTTTATCTTCTTCTCTGTCTAGTTTTCCACCAGAGCCTTCAATTATTTCAATCTGTCAAAGACTTCAAATTTCATCCTCGGGAAATATATCCATGTATTCCTTTAGAATTCATCTATGAATGAAACATAATACATAGAATTACCCAGTGATGGAACCAACATAGGTCCAAACACATCATTGTGCACAAGCTCTAATATCTTGTTCGCCTTCTTAGCACCAGAAGAAAAGCTCACCCGGTTCTACCTCCCATCTACACAATTTTCACATAAATATAAATCCAGAGAGCTATTATACATACCTTCTACCATACCATTTCCATGCAGTATTCGAAGGCCCTTATCTCCAATATGTCCAAGCCCTTGATGCCATAGCATGGTATTTTCTCCAAAGACCGTTAGGCTTTCCGCTCCATTTTCGGGAACCATAGAACTATTGCACCCATCAATAACAGTGCTACCCTGAAGCTTGTACAAAGTTCCAATCTGAACTCTCCATATTAATACCAGTTCTCCCAAAACCGTATTACATGTATCTTTCTCAAACACTGTTTTTACACCTCCATCATCCATATTGCTTATAGAAATCAGTTTTTTGGCCAATGTAGGAATGTGTAGAACACTAAGAATTTTTCTAATCCTTCCACCTTGTAGCTTCAGCTAGAATTTTCCATGTCAGATGATTCTAGCCTTCCTATCATTACCTAAGAAGACATCACTGCCATCATATTTCTCATACTCTCAGAACCACTCCTTATGGGGAGTGAAGTGAAAATATGCACCCGAGTCAATAAACCATAACTCATGATTTGCATGTGTATTTGACGAAGAAGCCAAATACACATCCCCACCTTCATTCGAAGTAGTTTTTTCCTCTACAGAAGGAGAATCATCAGATCCCTTTCCTTTCTCAGGAGCTTTAGATCTGCAGTACTTTTTCTAGTGCCCTTCTTTTCCGCATTTCCAGCACAATTTTACAAACTTTCCAGGAGATTTAGATCTCCCTTTAGATTTAAATCTCCCACTTGAAACCTTATTCCATTTTCTGTTTTGGGACCTTCCTCGTACAGATAAGGCATCTCCATTCTGACCCTCCATATTTTTCTGTCTCACTTCCTCTGATAGCAAGGCTGAGACAATGCCATCAAAATTCAAGGTAGTTGTATTGCTACCTATTGCAATAACCAGACTGTCCCATGAGTCTGGTAGAGAACACAACAAACTGATGCACTTATATTCATTTGAGATTTTAATATCAATAGATGACAGCTGACTTACCACAATATTGAAGGCATTTAGATGCTCTGTCACCGAGTCTCCATCCTTCATCCTCAGGTTATACAACTTTTTCTGCAGGAAAAATTTATTCACCAGATACTTAGATTGTTACAAATTCCCTAGCTTCTCCCACAAGGTCTTTGACGTAGCTTCCCCAGATACATTCAACAATACTGAATCTGAGACACGCAATCATATTTTTCTCTTTGCCTTTTGATCCAACTTATTCTAGTCTTCATTTCACATTATCATTGGTTTAGTACCTAGATCTACCATGCTCCACTTATCTTTATCTAGCATCAGATCCTCCATCTTGAGCTTCCACAACTCGAAACTCTGACAACTAAATTTCTTGATCTCTATCTTTCCGCCGCTCGCCATCTTCTTTCACCACAAGAATCGATCTCGCAGATCTCCCACTGAATAGGTTCTACCACAAGACCAAGAAAAATACCCCTCAGTAGCAAAGGCATCCCCTTGAAGCCAAAACAATTGTGATACCAAATGTCGGTTTTAACCTTCTACAAAAAGTATCTACAAACAAATCTTAAAAACAGAAAATAAACAATAGAGATAACATAAAACATAAAATGGATATACACTGAGATTTTCCCCTGGATCCCAAATCAGGATGACCAGCTTGATTTTTCATTATATTCCTTTTAGTGTTACAACACATATATATACATGTCGAAGCATACATAAACCCCAATCCATTAACCATGGATTAGAACATAACCATAGTTCCCTTAAACAGATCTACAAAATACGAGGGGTCCAAAACCATGTGCAAACCCATGTACAAAACCATTGGTGGGTCTGCCCACCAAAAAATAGGGTCCAATTTTTTTTTCTAGGGTTGTTTCACCCGGCGCAACATACAGGTGATGCTGTCCCCCACCCCCGCACATCACTAGTCGTGGAAAGAATATAACACATAGCCAACAAAATCTTGGTGTTCATGTGTGTTTCTTATGCATGATGGCTTTTTTTTTCTTACTGCACATTCTTACTTCTTACTAAACATCTGATGAATGAATGGTACACTAATGTAAGTAAATATGTATTTGCATAATAAGTTCTCTGGACATATACAAGTTTCATTAAATATGTCTATGTGTATATGCTAACTGGGTTCATTAAATTCACGTATCAAAATCAGTAAAGAAAAGTAAAATTTTATATTAAGCTATAAATATTGATTCACCCCCCCCCCATCTCAGTATTTTTCCCAACAATTGGAATCAGAGCAGGTCCTTCAGAAGAAGCTTGATTGCTTGAAGGAGATCCATCGAAATGGGAATTCATGAAGGAGTATTTTCTATCATGCAACCACTATTCAATGAAAGTAATCGATTATTCTGGAAGATAAGAACAAGAGCTTATTTGAAGAGTCTTGGAGCAGACGTATGGGGAATCGTGGAAGGAGGTTACCAGTATCTAGCAAGTGTTCCTATAGATGCAACAGAAAGGAACAGATATGAAATCAATGTAAAATATGGAAATGCTTTATTAGGGAGTCTATTAGAAACAAAATTTGTCAAAGTTATGCAGCTAGATTCAAAAAAGGAAATATGGGACAAGATCATTCAGAGCTATGAAGGTGATGCAAAGGTAAAAATTGCCAAACTTCAAACTCTTAGAATGCAATATCAAAATTGCACAATGCATGATGATAAAGTATTGCAATTTTATTCCTAATATTATATCAGATTGTAAATTATATAAGGAATATGGGTGAAGATATAAAATACTCAACTTCAGTAGAAAATATATTGAGATCTGTAACTCCAAAGTTCAAGTGAAAAATGTCAGTTATTGAAGAAAATCAGGATCTACAAAATTTTACTGTTATTCAACTGCATGGTATCCTGACTACTCTTGAAATGAGAAGAGGAGGTCGCTCGCAAGTCAGAGAAGCTAATTTTAAGGCCTGTGAAAAACGAAAATAAAAGCAAGTTCTAAAGGAATCAAGTTATATATCAGAAGAATAAGAAACAAATTTTGTGAGAAGACTTCATCCAGGTACTAGAAGACTTAGATGTAAGCTTCCCTTCAAGTGTTTTTCTTGTGGTAGAGTTGGTAATTATTTCATTAAACGTCCTTATAAATAAAATCATGATAAAGGGAAACAATTTGAAAAAGGAAGGAGTTATTATACAAATAAAGATAATGATGGATTGTCAAATGAAGAAGAATATTCTAATCAAAATCTGCAAGTGCTCATGGCATGTACCATGGATGATGATAATTCCCTAAAAGAAAGGGATATGGTTATTGAAAAATTGCGTAGGTCAAGAAAGAAAAGATGCTTTAATGGATTTTTTTTCTATTGTAACTAATTTGGGCATAAGGCCACTAATTACAGGTTAAGTATGATGAACATATATAAGAAATTGGATAGGTTTCAACACACAATAATAAATTACAGGAAAAGATGGAAAAAGAAGAAGCAGGGGTCAAAAACCTAGGAAATATTGACCCTACTGCAATCATATGTTTCTAAAGTTTACTTGTCATAATGATTGTAGGAGTAATGTGAGATAAAATATAGGAATCACTAATGTATCATCACATGGGGAAAAATATATCATGATTCCCATGGTTGGTAATTCTGGTTGTGTTCATATCTAACAATGCATCTGATTTGACAACAAAAGAGAGATAAAGAATGCATAGGTTTAGGGGGATATGGAGATGTAAAATTTCTAGTATTTCACTTTCTATACGTGGGTTGCATGAACTAAAGCCACATATACACGTGATTTCCACTAAATACAGTTGCGTATGTTTTTCTCTAATAAGAAAAAGTAGGAGATAGACTCAAAAACAATTTTTGATATGCCACTGACAGTCATAATTTTCTAGATTTGATGGTTATATTGGCTGATATGATATTAATTATTTTTATTATCTAATTGATGAATATTCTTTGATGAATTAGTTCATGAATGTGTTCAGGATGCATAGGTTTAGGGGGAGCATTAGCCTTGCTAAGAATAATGCATTGTTGGAATTATATTGGTTGTTGAATTATGATCTCTCCTTTGAGATATTTTGGTCTTGGTTATACAAAGTCATATATGTTATTTCATGAAAAGTTCATGTTGAGACCTATGATGTAAAATTTTTATATTGAGCCATTTAAGGACTTGTTCAAATTTGTAAACCCACTTAGTCGGGTAGTTGAGTCAAATATGTAAATACACTTGACTGGATCATTTATGTAAGTATGAGTGCTTGGTGATAGGAAAGGTCATACTCTGTTGAGTACTAGAGTTATGTTCTTCATTGAAAAATCTATCTAAAGATTCAGCATGAACTTAGGGGGGGCATGGTGAATTCAGTGCACATTAGATAAACATAGCTTTTCTTTCTACAAGGGAAGAGAAACCTTGTTTTTGTATTGATCTGGCCTTTTCCCTTGATGTTGAAGGGGGAGAGTATCTTGATGTTTGAATAATGTTTATGATTTATGTATCTATCAGTTATGGTAATCAAACACCAACGCGGTTGCCATCAAGTCCAAAGGGGGAGAAATTTGGCATTATGATGTAATATGTTGTCCTTTATTGCACCCTAGTTGATGAGTTGTCCTTGATAAGAAGAAGATGTGAAAATGATGTATCTATAGGTCATTTTAGATGTCGCGGAGAAAGAAAATCCAGCTTGGATCAGAGAAATGATAAATATAATATGTCACAATGTATATGTAGGTTTGATGAAGATAAGTGGCGTATACACGCAGGGTTGAAGAGTCAAAGTCATGTATGCCTGTTCCACTCTAAAATTATGATGCCGGGGGGCATTACCATGGTATTAACCCAAAATATTGTGAAAAATGTCCTCTATTTGATTCTGTCCAAGAATACCATTAGCACTCGTCTCCTTTTGGCTCATGGTATTGATAAATGCTAAAACTATATAAGGAGAAGAAGATCATAGTGAAAAGTGTGCATATGTTAGGGTATTGAATGAATGTTTCACTTTGACATATATCTTCATGGAATGGGCTATACTTTATTGATAGATATGAAATAATAATGCACCTATGAACGCAATGATGGATTAGGTACTATAGACCTGAAATGAAAATGTATTTTCTTGATCTGTGTATGGAGTGTGTAGATATGTGATCTAACGAATGTTTATTGAATTGAAGGGTAAGATATGAGATGATTATTTATTCTGAAGAGTTGAACAGTCCTGAAATAGTTGCAAATTTATATGCAGGTTCGTCTATTTAAAAGTGTGTATATACGCAGGTTTAGTTTAGTAAAAGAGCGTATGAGATCTAGGGTTTTACTGAAGTGTGTAGAAGGAAATTTATAACCTCTTTTTTTTTATTACTGTTGTCTATCAATGAAGTCTTCATACAGATTTGGGTTGTTTGAATACTGATTATGTTGCTAGTTGATTATGATTAAAGATAAGTTGTTGGTTGGTTGATCTATGATTAAGTGAATGATTTGATAATGGTATGAGTTTTAGTTTGATGTATGTTTTTTAAGCTTAAATGTGTGGATTGGGTCCATTCTAAAAATATGATGAAAAGAGGCCTGAAAATAGTGTTGTGTGGAAGTTGTTCAATCTAGTGTGAAAATTGATGAAACATGGTCTGCAGTGGTGCTGAGGGTTGGAGCCTTCAGTGAGGGGGTCGTAGCTCCCTTCCAGTGGTTGCTGGTGAATGAGTATAGGAGGTAGTACCTCCCTTCCAGTAGAAGTTGGAGAACGTGAAAAGGTTGCAGCCTTCTGCACGTGCGTGCCTGTGTGCTCGTATGAGTCCGAACTAGTACAATATTGGAAGGAATTTTCTTTATAATAAATATTGAAGACAAAGACGACAACAGCAGTGGTTTTCTCTCGATTTGGGTTTCCACCTTAAATCATGGTGTTCATGTGTGTTGCGTATGTGTGATTATTTATTCTATTACTGCTGCACATGCTTACTGCTTACTAAATATCTGATGAATGTATGATGCATTGATCTAAGTAAATATTTATCTACATAATAAGATCTATGGACATATGCAAGTTTCATTAAAGATAGCCACATGTATACGCCAGTTGAGTTCATTAAAGTCACATATAGAAATCTGTAAAGAAATGTAAAAGTTTATAGTAAGTTATAAATACTGATTCATCCCCCCCCCATCATTATTTTTCCCAACATAATCTCTGTATGAAAATATAGATTTCACATGGCCCATGTAACGATGTCATAATAAGGAAAAAAAAAATTCTTTAGCAACAAGTTTCTGGAGATATGCACTTTTAATTTTTTCAAAATTTAACCAGTTTCTATTCTCAAAGAAATTATAAATCTCTTCCCACCTCATCATACCTGTCATCTCAGTTTTGAAGGTGGTGTCGAAGATGAGATTTTTGTTGACATTGCAAACCTCGGATTCAATATTTTCTTCTCCCTTTAGGTGTTCGTTAATGTTTTTTATACTCTGATTTGGCCTCGTGGATTTATCTCTCTTTCCCACATAGTGCCTTGAAAATGAATAAACAAAATTCAACATTGTATGAGAGATAACAAATTTAATAGTGCAAATTTGGATGCCAGTGCATTTTTACCAGAAATTAGAAGCCTCACAATGAATTTGAAGTTGATATTTTCTAACGAGGGATACATTTCAGAGAACCACTGTAAATAGGGTGTAAAGAAGAGACTGAAAAATAGATAGTTGAAAGTAGGAAAATTGCTAAATTTTTCTTAAACCCTTACGATGTCCAACAATAAAATCAGATGAAACATGTTAATTATTCATTCAAGTGACGAGATGTTTCAACAACTTGTGTGCAAAAATCATGGTGAGTTTCCGTGGTTGGAGACGGAAAATATTTTTTTTGAAATGTAATGACTTTCCATTTCAGAGTTTGTTTTTAAAAAACAAGTAAAGAAAGCTAAAAGATAATTATGGTTGGCATGCTAACAAAAAAAAAATATCTTATTGCTATTAAGAGTGGAAGGCGATTGGGTAGTCGGAAATTGCGATGTTGTTAAATTTAACTTTCTGTGAACGGTGACCAACATCCCGACCTTCACCATGTTCAGGGTAAGATGGAGATCAGTAGTTGGGAGGTTGGGAATGGAGAACAAAAAACTTCATTTTATTTAGATATGTTGTCCTATCCCATTATATTCAGGAGTCAAAAAGTCGGAAAATTGTGAAATATTTTTATGAACTAGAAAGACCCAACCTACAAACATCGATTTGCATATTTAAATATTTTTAAATTTTTTTAAATATTTTTGTTGCAATTTATTTTTTATTTTTTGGAAAGAAATAACTATTTACAAAAATGAAGGGGAAAATATACAAAAATATTTATATACAATCCTTCTTATTCACTTCCTTCACTTTATTAATCTAAAGGTTGATATTCGTAGGGTTTAATAGTGTTCACTGTGTTCAGAATATAATTATTTGGGTTTGTTATTTTTTAGAGGCTTTATAATATTAATTCAATTTATTTTTGCTTCCAACATATGTATCTATAGATATATATATATATATGTATGTATGTATGTATGTATGTATGTATGTATGTATGTATGTATGTATGTATGTATGTATGTATGTATGTATGTATGTATGTATGTATGTATGTATGTATGTATGTATGTATGTATGTATGTATGTATGTATGTATATGTATATGTACATACACATACACATACACATACACACACACACACACACACACACACACATCTATATATATATCTATATATATATATATATATATATATATATTCTTGGGCGGGTTGTCCAAAGTCAGGATTGTGATAAATTCAGAAGATGGCTAGGAAGAATTCGGATAATGGTGGCTAGTTGGGTGGTCAGAATTCATGTTGATGTTGATATAATGTTTATGCTAGCAGATAACATGAACCTAACACACAACATAGTCAGGCTAAGAGGGAAGACGAGGGTCAAGAGATCGGCTTGGAAGATTTTTCTTTCATTGTATTGGGGTATGCAGCCCGAGCCTGGTTTAGACGAGAGTTGGAAGTTCAACAATGTTAGTGGTGCTTTTAGTAAATATAAAGGTCCAACCTTTGACCTCTCACCTCCAACTTACATCTCTTTTTTTCTTTTTTTTAATCTTTAATTTTTTCTTTTTATGTTGATTTTTTTTTATGTTGAATTTGTTTTTTGCTTTTATTGTTTTATGTTACCATTTTTATTCTTTTTTTGAATAGTTACTTTAGAAATTCATAATTACTTTTTATGTTGGAATTTTTTATTTTATTTTTAGAAGCTAAGAATTAAATAAAAATATGCTTAAGGTTTATTTTTACTACAGGGTTTTTAATAATAATAATTATTATTATTATAATAAATTGTAAGAATTTATATTTTTAATGATAATAATTATAATTATTTAATATATTATTTATGATAGAGACGATTATAATACCAATAAGAAGAATTTTAATAATTCTGAATAAGTTATTATTAATAATAATGATTAATATATTAATAAATATGATTTAAAATTCCAATAATAATAATTATAATAAATTAGTTATAATTATAAAATATATGAAACGGTTGAGTGGTCGAGCCCTAAAAATGTTTCTATAAGAAATGAGGTACATTTTTTATGTTATGAATGATGAGCTTAGCTTTATAAGTTTTAGGTTGTTTATACCAATAGATGCACGTTTGCAAGAACCATTTCCTGAAACAAGGACTCTCCTTTTGGTGGAAGGTCGATGATTCTTATGGGTGACCTTGGGAAATTTCCTCCTATTAAGTAAAAACCTTTGCATGCAGGGAGAAGAATATGGGATGTGTTCTAGGAAAGCTATAATATTATTGTCACTTTGAATAAAATCTTCAAGCAACAAGGACATTATCCTAAACAAACATCTTTTCACAATATTTTAGGAAATATCAGAAATACATATCCTACTATGTATGACTAGAATCTTCTCATGTCACATGTTGATAGTTTCTTGTGTCCAGACAAAAATATATTATTTAATTCTTAGGTCCACTTGTTTTCAACTACTAATTTGGTCAACGTATACAATTATAAGATGCTCAAATCATTGCATTTCCCAATTGCAAGGTGTGTTATATATCCAACCAAAATAATATAAATCACTAGGTGAATTTTGAGGTTTAAAATGGGCCTCCTCAGGAAAATGTACAACCAAAATAAAATTTATAAGAACCAATAGGATTCAAGATGATGATGTTAACCATGGGGGATGGTTCACCATTTTTGGAATTAAAAAGTAAAAATATTAAAAATAAGAAAATAATAAAACTACTTTCTCAACTTATCCCCCTAAGGTTTTACTCAAATTTCAAACGAGAGTACTTGTTGGATGCAAAATTTGATTCCTCATACAAGGAATACCCATGTTGCATACTTTCGATGGACCCTTCTACATGAAAAATGAGAAATACATGAAAACACGTTATTGCAATCACATTTTTCATGTATTTCTCATTTTTTGTGTAGCAGGGTCCATCAAGAGAATGCAACATGGGTACTCCTTGGACGATGAATCAAATTTTCCATCCAATGAGTGTTGTTGATCGAAATTTGAGTAAACCCATAGGAAGATATGTTGAAAATATGAGTTGAAAAAATAGTTTTTTCTTTTTTCCCTCTAAAATTGAATGATGTTATCTAATATTATTTTATTATTTCCACTATTATTTTATAATTCGCTTAGGAGGCACATTTTATACCTCAAAATTTCCCTAATGAGTTGAAAATGATGATGATGTGTTGTATCATGAGGTATTTCTATGTCGTGGACAGTGTGTAATGTTGAAATGTAATTTCTGTGTTGAATCTGGGCTAGCAAATGGTGCAATTGAATATGTTGAGAATATCTGCTATATGTCTGGTTCAAAATTCCTGAAATTATGGTTCAAATCCACTTGAAGTTCTATTCTTTGCAACAGTTATTCTTCAGAAGTGCATATGTGCCCCATTTGATCTAAATTGTATCAACATTGTTCCTATAACAATAGTTTTTAGAGGGAATCTTAAACAAATGTATTTAAAAATTGCATACGCATTTAGTATACACAAATCATAAGGGACGACTTTACAATGAGACATTGTTGATATAGGAGATAAGTATAGGTAGGGTTTGACATTTAGAACTATATCAAGAGTGAAATCGTTGGATGCTTTGTGAAATTCGCCACTTTTTTATTTTAAGTGTTTGCTAAATTTTAAAATAGTGCATATGTCACACTTAAGAAGAAATAGGATGAACGGTTAAAGAAAATATCATTGTAACAAATTTATTTTTTTAATTACAATATTCTAAAAAAATAGTAATGCATGTATCACCAAAAGATACATTGCTTGGAAAAAAAAATTTGTGGAAAAGAAGAAAAATAAGGTGCATTGTTGTTTGAATGTTAGGATTCATAGTCAAAATTATATGTAGTCATAAACCACCTATATTTTTTTTTAATTACAATATTCTAAAAAAATTGTAATTGCATGTATTGCCAAAAATTACATCGCCTAGAAAGAAACTTTATTGAGAAGAAGAACAATTAGGTGCATCGTCATTTGAATGTCAAGGGTCACAGTAAAAAAGATATGCAGTCAGACAACACATAAAAATGTTCTTTGACGGAGAAAATAAAGTGTAATATATGGTAGCAAGTGTTGAACATAATATTCTTATATACAGACATAGTTATACACTAATAAAGTAGAAAAATGAGTAGGAATGCATGCACCAAAAAAATAAATTGGAAGAAATTGTTGTGATAGCTAAATAGACATTCAACTGAAGATTTTGTTTTTCAAAAAAAATTTCACTACAACAACTAATTGCGGAATGAAAATTTTGTTTCAAAAATATATTTGGATGTGATGATAGGAAAAAGTTACTTGAAAAGGGTTCACTATGAAATACATAAACAATTAAGTGCATTGCAGTTTTAATAATAGGGATCACTATGAACTAAATATGCAATCACAGAAAAAATAACAAATTTCTTTAACAAAAAGAAACACAGAAAACCTTATGTTGGCAAGTGTAGAGCAAAATATGGTTTTATCTAGGAGAAAATATGCATTAATAAAGTTAACAACTGAGTAAAATATATGTATGTTTAGAGATAAAATTCATGACATAAAATTAATGTTGTGGGTTTTTCTGCATCGAATTCCGAGTTTTTTTCTACATAAATTTTCAATTTTAAACTTTTCATGTCGAAATACAAACCTTGTTTCAAAAATAAATTTGCATGTACCACCATAAAAAAAATACAATTAAATGATTTATCTTCTAAATGAGAGTGATTATCTTCGTTGTGGTTTAAATAAGATGCTTCAATATGAAATTTATATGGAATCAGAGAACATATAAGAATTTCCTTTGACGGGGAAAAGAAGTGTAACATATGCTGACAAATGTTTTTTTAATATCTTAATATTAAGCTAGACATAGACATGGATACAGTTAAGAGCTGGGTAGCATATACATGCATTAAGAAATTAAAATGATGAAATTAAATCAATGTTATACGCTAATACACATTGAAATCTTAATTTTGTGCTAGAAAAAAGCTATTTCATAAAAAATAGATTGGAAATACAGGTATTGTTGCACAAATATGTTTTCATGAAATGGCATAAATAATAAAATGGAAAAGAAACTATATTTAAAACATGAGTAGTTTAGTGCACTATAGTTACAATACTGTAGTTTAGTGCAAATGAGATATGCAAGCATGCAAAAGAAACCAATTTTCTTTGACAGAGGAAACAAAATAGTGTGGCATGTCCTAAGGAGTCTTAAAAATAATGTCAAAATCTTCTACAATAGATAGACATTAATAAAATTAAGAATTGAGCACCATATACATCCATTTAAAAATTAAACAGATGCCAGGGAATCAATCCCACAGGTCAATACACACTCATTTGGGAGTGTTGTTTTTGAAAAAAACTTCCAATTTAGAAATTTTTTGGGAAATACAAGTGATGCTAAAAAAAAATATTTATATATAAACCCAGAAATACAGATATTTAGAATAAACTATATTGAAAATAGTAGAAATTTAGTGTGTTATAGTTTCAATTAGAGGCTTCACTTTCAAATAAATATGTAATCAGAAGGAAAATTAGAAAAGTTCTTTCAGCAAGAAAATATGGTGTACCATATCCAAAATAATTGTCGAGAACGATATGCCAATATTAAGTGAGAGATAAACATGAGTAAACTGAAGAGAAAAGGAGAAAGTACATCCATTAAGAAATGAAAGTCATCAGAGGAACAATGTGCATTCAATTCCAATCTTTCGTCTTCAAAAAGCTTTGAGTTCAAAAAATAATTTGTAAATTAAATTTCTTACACATCATCAGCATATGGACCCTTACTCCAATGTAAGAGGTCATATCAATAACATTGAATAAAAGGAAACTCCGTTCAATAATATGGAATCAGAAAATATGTAAGGTTTGTTTTCAAAGAATAAGAATTCTTGCTGTAAAATTTTAATCCTTCCTAAAATGATTTTGTGCAGGGAAACCTCGTAGGACCTTTACGATTCATTCTCCTCATTTGAGTCCTCCTTTTCCATGTTGAGCAAATGTGGTGCATTTTCCTTTATGTACATAGCCCAATCTGAAAAAAAAACAGAAAAATTGCTAAGAAGTGGATAGGATGAAATAAGTAATATTCACATCACATATAGATATGAAATTATGTATAACTCTCTTTTTTAATATTTATAATTGATTCTAAATTTAGAAATGAGTTTTATTTGCTCAAAGGGAAACTACATAAATCTATGAAAGTTTTCTTGATTCCAGGTTTTGAGGTTTTTTATGACTCTTTGGTCATATGTAGTGTTGTCTTTGAGATTTTGTTGCATTGAGCCTATTTTAGCATGTTTCAATGGTTTGGATCATGAAAAACGGAATTCCTCTATAAAAATATTCCCCATCTCCCATACTAACAAACAATGTTAACTGGCCCTTTTCGTGCATTCTTTGATTTCTTTCGACTCATATTGTCATTGAATCATAGAAGAAAAAATTAGTATTTTATCCTCCTTAGAAACTTTTGAGATGCTCTTAGGCTTGAATCATGTTTCCCATTTAATAATTGATGTGAATTTTTCTTTGATGTACTTGTCTTCTTTGACAAAAGATTCTATTCTCTCCTCAAGATCAATATTTTGTTAAAATAATCTAGAATTTTTTTCCAATTCTTTATAAAACTTAGCTTGGTATTTCCTCAATATTTGGTTGTCTTGTATTGTTGGCGCCATAAAAATATCCATATTTTTATCTCCTTCAAGACTTTGAATTGATTTAAACTTAAGGGTTTCAATTTATTGCTTCATTCTTGTCATGATGGTTAGATTGTTGTTGTCACATTCTTCCTTCACCAATAAAATTTGTTTTCATGTGCCTTTTCAATTTTCTGAATATATTTTTGGAATTTTTAAGATTCAATTCATTCAACTGATTTTGGTATTCATTTTTCAAGTTCTGTATTTCAATGTAAAATCCACCTACAATCATTATGGAATGGTTTTTCCAACTTTCTTCACTGAAATATTTTATTTACTCTATTTCACTTTCCAAATGTTTATCTTCTGCAGAATATTATTTTAGGTAGTGTAAAGTTCACCAACATGGTTTTGGTTGTAATTGACAAAGGCTTCTAGAGCATGGGAGCATTCTTTATCTTTTTCCTCAACATTTACTCTTGCTTGCCAACTGAATATCGAAATGGTTTTGAAACTGTCAAGATGTCTTTTCTTCGTTCATATGATGATTGAATTGGTTTGAGCATTAAAGTAATACTTAGTCAGGGATGGAACACTTTCATGAACAATTTCTACTTCAGTACTAGGTTTAAATAAAAAAATACTCGAGAAGGATTTTCGTAGAAATTGGACTCATTGATTTGTCAAGACAAGTCTGTGGAATAGATATCTATGTATTTTGTTCTTGTTGCTCAGGAAACTCTTTTTCTCTACTATACAAAGCATTTAATGTTGACATAGGGGTCCTAGTAATTGATCTTCTTTGTTTTTGTCAATCTACATATATTGAAGTTCCTCATTAATTTTCTTTGACTCTGTATGTGCCTTTTTGGTTTCATTTGGGCTATCAATAATAATGATATTTTCTCCATAGGAACTCTATTCTATTTTTCATGTTGTTTCTCTAGAATTTTTTGTTTCTTTCCTATGAATTTTGTGTTCCTTTGAGCTTGTTGGTCTATCTCAGTATCTAGATATTTTTGTTTAAGAGTTCTTACCTTTTCTTTTCTTGTCTTTGGAGTTGTAAAACAAACACTAGTAACATTTTCAAGTTGGCATTCTTCTATTTTTAGAGAGGAGGAAACAATGTCTAAAATAATTTCATTGAAATTGTATTTCAAAATTTCAACACATTTGACCTCTTCTATTGTGGTAATTTTATGAAGATTATTTAGGTTAAGGAATTCATCATCAATATTTTTTCTAAACTCTTGCATTTTACTTTTATCCTCCCTACTTAATAGTTTTCCTCTTTCAAAAAATTCGTGAAAATGATCAATATTAATTAAAAATTCATCAAAGAGAGGTTAGTGGTGTGTATAGGTTTTTATGTACATGAAAACACTATAGTGGTAATTAATGATACCCCGAGGGTCATACTAATGGAAGGGAAATGAATAAAACCAAACATGGCTGACTTCTTCAGCCTCCTTAAACACGTGTCCTTGTTCCTTGAGGAAAACTTTTCCAAAGTTAATTGGGAAGATCAGTTAGAGTTTCCTCTAAATTTTTCTCAATTTTCAAGATTGACCATTCAATGCAGTTTGATTGGATACCTCTCTTAAAGCTATCATCTTTATAATATATCTAAGGAGAAGATGAGCTCCAACTTCAGTTCCATAGATTATTATACATGTGAATAATTATTCCATGAACTAGTCTCCTATTTCTGGTAGGGCCTCTTTCAGTCATTCGATGAACCTAGGAGGGTTTTCTCCAAAAGGAATCTAGGGGAAAGGGGTCATCACATAATAAAAATTGTCATAAAACTAGAATTTGAAGTTACTTTTATACAAAATACAAGAATAATTTTGAATAGGAAATTGTTGCTCAACTGAGTAATTCCATTTCATTAGAGGAAATAGAATATAAGTAATTATAATATCAGTAATATAGGGTGACATGCAAAAGAGGTGATAAGATCCTAGAGGAGACTTAATGGAAAACATAAGGTAATCTCTTAAATTATAATAAAGAATTTTGGCTCAATTGAAATGCTTTGAATCATTTAGTAGGTTGTGTATTAATGTCAGCCATTATAGTTTGCAATACTTAGGGTCTTTATATATGTTATGAAACCAGCTCACAAAATATAAGAAAAGATAGATCAATGACTTAAAAATTATCCTCTTCGAGGGGGAAAGCTCATTTACATTACATTAATGAACAATTCTTGGATGATACAAATGAAAATACCTCCTTTATATATATTATTCTAAGGGGTCACAATAAAATCATACTCTACATAACAATAATAATGTAATTTCACAACAATAAAAATAGTGGGCTTCTATGGGGCACAATAATAACAATATGGGGACTACATGGGAACAAAAATACTAGAAAGGGGGCTACACTAATAATAATAATAATAATAAGGGGCTACACTAGTATTGTAGGGACCTAACATGCTCCTCTCCTTCAAAAAAAAATTATCCTGAATGTATGAGTAGTTCTGGATGCTTCTGTATAGACTTATCATCCTTCCATGTGGAATATTCAATGGGTAAGTTCTTCGATTTGATGTGATACTATGAAATTGATTGATTTCGTAGCTATTAATTTCTTTTTTCCATGACTACTTCAGGTTCCAATATGATTTTTATTTCCTCATAAAGTTCAGGTAATATTTTTTTAACTCATATCTTCTCACCTATAAGCTTATTTAAGCATGAAACATGGAAAACTAGGTGCACTCTAGAAGATACAGGAAGCTCCAATTTGTATGCCATAGTACCAATACTTTTCAATGCCTTATAAGGACCATAGTACTTTGGTGATAATTTATTATCCTTATTAGCTTGCTTGAGGGACATTTATCTGTATGGTTGTACCCGTAACAATACCCAGTCACCTACATCAAAATTTCTTTCATTGTGATGTTTATCTACTTTTTGTTTCATTTGATTTTGTGCCAAAGTAAGGTTATTCTTTAAGAGTTGTAGAACTTGTTGTGGATTCTCTATATGATCTTCCACTACTTCAACCATAGAATTTTCTCTTCAAGATGGTGCAATGGAAAGTGGATGATATTCATGTAGTGCCATAAATGGGGTACTTTTTGTTGCAGTGTGGAAGGTAGTGTTATACCATCATTGAGACAAAGGTAACCAATTCACCCATTGTGTTTGTTTATCAGATACAAAACAATGAAGATACCCTTCCAAACATTTTTTCACTATCTTATTTTTCCCATCAATTTGAGGATGATAAGATGAATTATGATCTAATTGAGTACCAAGACAAGAAAATAATTCCATCCAAAAATTTCGAGTGAAAATTGGATCTTTGTCGCTTAGAATAATCTTTGGTTTTCCATGAAGCTTTCAAATTGTTTCCATAAATGTAGTAGCAACTCTACTAACTTTAAATGGATGATATCATGCACAAAAATTTGGATACTTGGTAAGTCTATAAACTACCACCATAATGACACTTTTTCCTTCAGACTTAGGTAAACCTATGATAAAATCCATTGAAACCTCCTCTGAATGTTGAGTTCGAATGAATAAATTGTGTAACAGGCCCGAGATCTTAATTTTCTCCACTTTATTTTGTTTGAAAACCAAACATTCTACCACAATATTTTGAATATCATATTTAAGGCCATCCCAAAAAAATTCCTTCTTAACCCTGTGATAAGTTTCTATAAATCCTAAGTGTCCTCCTAAGGGAGAGGTGTGAAATTTTAGAAGAATATTTTGTTTGAGTTGGGAATTATTACAAAGATATAAGTGATCTTTGTGCCATAATGAAACATTTTTCCATCTAAATGTATGAGATGTATTGGGATCTTGATGAAAATTTTTAATGAGTGTGCACACTTCTTCATAATTCTTCCATTGATCCCTTTCTCGGGTTATCCTATCTGGTTGGATAAGAGAAATGGAACAAATAAATGCTTCTATATGCTCATCCTTTATTGAGAGTGCCTATGCATAACATTTTGCTTGACTTTTTTTTAGATTATTTCAAATTCATAATCCAACATGTTTGCGACCCATTTTTGCTTCTCTTATAAATATAATATTTGTTCCAAAATGTATTTAAGATTATCATGATATGTTTTTACCTTGAAGTTTTTTCCCTGTAGGTAAGGTCGCTATTGATTTAGTGCATGTAGTATTGCCAAAATTTCCTTACCATAAATAGGTTCGTGTAAATACTTTTTGTTGATTGAAAAGCTTTCAAATAAATGGGTCTTCCTTCTTTCATTAAAACAACACCAATTCCATTTCGTGAGGCATCACATTCTAGTACAATAAATTTATTTGTGAATTTTAGCGTAGCTAATGCTGGCGCTTAGCACATTTCCTTTTTAACATATTCAAAGGCCTTACTTTAGTTGCTTCTAGAGTCTAAGAAAATGCATTGTTTTTCGGTAATGTTGTTAGAGGTGTTGTTATTTTCCAATAATTCTTAACAAACATCCAATAATACCCTGTCAACCCGATAAATCCTCGAAGATGCTTTGTGGGTGTGGGAATTTTCCATTCCTTAATGGCTTTAATTTTGCTAGGGTCTACCTTAACAACCTCATGAGAAAGAATATTACCCAGATATTCCACCTCCTATACTCCAAAGAAACATTTGGAGGATTTTCATATAATTGTTTCTCTTCCACTAGTTTGAGCACCCGATCAAATTGTTCAACATGATCCTTCTAACACTTGTTTTAGATTATTATATCATTAAAAAATACTAACACAAAATTTCTAAGGATGGGTTCGAAAATGGAATTCATTAAACCTTGAAATGTTGAAGGTGCATTGGTTAGGCCAAAAGACATGACCAAAAATACATAATGACCCTCATGAGTTATAAATGTTTTTTTAAGTTTCTTCAGTACTCATTCTAATTTGATGATATCATGAACGAATATCCAACTTGGTGAAGTAAATTGCTCCATGCATTTAATCCAATGATTGAGCAATGATAGGAATGGAAAATCCATATTAAATAGTGATCTTGTTGAGCTCCCTATAATCCGGACACATGTGCCATGAGCCATGCTTCTTATGCACAAATACCGCTAGATAAGAGAAAGAACTTTAACTATGTTGAATTATACCGACCTTTAGCATTTCTGTAACCATATGTTCAATTTCACGTTTTTGGGCATAGGGATATTTGTAAGGCTAGATTTTTCTCGGAAATTTCCTAGAATCAAATCAATAACATTATCATCATCACGAATAGGTGGGAGGACATTGGTAGTGTCAAACCTTGGAAATATTGTCCAATACTTTTTGGAGATATCGAGACATAGATGATTTTGATGTTTAAACCTCTAGTGAGCAGAATTGTGAAATTAAAACTCAGTGCTCTTTATTTAGAGTATTTTTCATACAATTAGAGCTAATTATCTTTCATGGTTTCCTTTTGATACACTTTAATTCAACTTCCTTTCCCTCCCAAATAATTTCAAGAAAATTTATTGAAAATTAAAATTTATCATAACCAAAGATTGTAACCATAGGACTCCTAGTACAACACCAACACCACTCATTGGAGTGAAAAGCATTGGAATATTGAATATATATTCCCCCATGGTTAGTTTGATATTATGGCACTTTCAAAATCAATTTATAGTTCCTCCATTTGCAGCAATAACTTGATACTCTGGTGTTTCATATTGGAATCAATTTAATTCCTTGGCTAGCTTACAATGAATAAAATTATGGGTACTACCTGAACGAATCATCACTACTACATTTTTCTTCTTGATATTTCCTTCTATCTTGATATGTTTAGTCATAATTCTTGCCAATGCATTACAAGATGTGATCTAATTCATTTCTTCTTTCTTTAGGGTTGGTTCCTCGTGCATATCCTCTTCTTTTGACATTTCTTGTTCATTTTCTTCCTCGTATTCACAATTTACGTAAAATAATTTCTTCTTATCACACTTATGACCTTTACCGTATTTACTATCACAACTGCAAAAATCCATTTTTCTTTTTTCTTCCAATTTTTTTGGTGTCAAATTTGAAGGTTATGGAAGGCTAGGAGCAACAACACACCCATATTTATAGTTGTGAGTGGTATACTTCCTTGATGCCATAAATTTTCTTTCAAATTTTCCTAACACTCTGAATGCCTTCTCCAATGAATTAGGTTCCCAAACGAGAACCTCATGTTGGATGTTATCCTTTAAATTCCCTATGAATACCTCAATCCTATGTTCCTCTAGAATATCACTTACCCTTATATTAAATTTTTGGAAGTCCTCAATGTGCTCCACCATTGAAACCCTTTGTTTGAGATTTATCAATAGGGTAAAGAATGTGTTTCTCCTTGTATCCTCATAACTTGCTATCATTTCTTCTGTAAAAATTAACCAAGTGAAAAGTGGTTTACGAGAACAAATCAATCGATACCATAAAAACTTATTGAGTTCTAACTATAAAGTTTCAATGCATACCTTTTATGTGTGTTGCCCATCATGGTGAAAAAATATTTCCCTATCTGTAGTATCCATGTTACCGAATCTTTTCTATCAAACTTCCTCATATCGATCTTTGGAATATGGTAGGTCTTCAATCCAATGTTCAAGTCTATGAAATCATGATTAATTTTTTTTTCTTGTCATCATGAGTTTTATCTAATACCTTTTTCTCCATTCGGAAGCATTTCTTGTAGAAACTTTTTCATACTTTCCTTCAAACCTTCCATGTCTTCTTTTAAACCATACTTCAAGCCTTTAATTTCTTCTTTTAATCTATCGCTAAAATATTCCATGCTTCTTTTTATTTTTTCTTTTATACCATCCATCTTAGCTTCCATACCATTCTTCAAACCTTATATATTAGCTTCCACTTCATTTTTGGTTACTCATTGTGAGAGAAAAATTTGTTGCACTTGGTCTCCTTATTTTCATATATCCTCTTAAAAATTATCCTCTTCAAGGGGGAAAGCACTTTTACATTACATAAATGGAAAATTATTGTATGATACAAATGAAAATACCTCTTTCCTACATATAGGTGTCTAAGGGGTCACAATATAATCAGAGCCTACAGAAAAATAATAATGTAATGGAACAAAAATAACAATAATGGGCTTCTATAGGGCACAATAATAACAATATGGGGACTACATGGGAAAAATAATAAAAAGAAGGGGCCTACACTAATAATAAGAATAAGGGGCTATACTTTGGTATAGGGAACTAACACTCTTCATATACATGGGACAACATTTTAATGAGGAGCCTGATGGGTCTTTTAAAAACGACGACCAACTATTATTTTGATGCCTTAAGTTTCAAGCATTCCCTATCTTCCTGTAACTAATGTTTCACGAATTTTTCATAATTCCCTTCACGCTTCCTCAATACTATGTTGTAGAAGCTAACAAGAAATTGGGTGTTGAAGAAAACTTTGAGAGTACTAAACTTGTAAATTTTTTAAATTACTTGCAAATTTCAATAGGATATAACATTTTTTTTGCAGTTTACTATAATGTGTAGGAAAATATAGATTTCGCATGGCCCATCCAATGATGTCATAATAAGGAAAAAATTTCTCTAGGGGCAAATTTCTGTGGTTATGTACCTTTACTTTTTTTCAGAATTTAATCAGTTTCTATTCTGAAAGAAATTATAAATTTGTTCCCACTTCATCATACCTGTCATCTAGATTTTGAAGGTGGTGTCAAAGATGAGATTTTTGTAAACATTCCATTCCTCTGGCTCAATATTTTATGCTCCCTTTAGGTGTTCCTTAATGTGTTGTATAGCCTGCTTTGATGTCATGGATTTATCTCTCTTTCCCATGTTGTGCCCTGAAAATGAATAAAAAATAAATCAACTTTGTGTGAGAGATATCAAATTTAGTAGTGCAATATTTGTATGACATTGCATGTTTACTATAAATTAGAAGCCTTGCAATGAATTTGAACTTTACATTTTCTTATGATGGATAAGTTTTAGAGAACCACTATAAATAGGGTGTGAAGAAGAGAGTGAAAAATAGAGAGTGGAAAGTAGGAAAATTGCTAAATTTTGTTTAAACCCTTAGGATGTCCAACAATAAAATCGCATGAATCATGTTAATTATTCATTCAAGGGACAAGATGTTTCAACTGCTTGCGTGAAAAAATCGAGGTGAGTTTGCGTGGTCGGATTTGGAAAATTGTTTGAAACATAATGGCTTGCCATTTCATATTTTGTTTTTAAAAAAAGGGTAAAGAAAGCTCAAAGATAATTATGGTTCACACCAAACAGAAAAATAAAATATCTTATTGCTATTAAGAGTGGAAGGAAGTCAAGTAGTCGAAAGTTGTGATGTTGTTAAATTCAACTTTCTGTGAACTGTGACCGCAATATTGACCTCCACCGTGGTCATGGTAAGACGAAGGTCAGTAGTTGGGAGGTCGGGTCTGGCAAACAACAAACTTCATTTTCTTAAGGTATGTTGTCCCATCTCACTATAGTTGAAGTCAGAAAGTCGGACATTTGTGAAATGTTTTTATGAAATAGAAAGACCCAACCCATGAACTTTGATTTTCACATTTATTTATTTATTTTGAATATTTATTTTACAATTTATTTTTTATTTTTTGGAAATAAATAGCTATTTACAAAAATGAAATGGAAAATATATAAAAAAGTTTATATGACCTCCTTGTTACTTACTTGCTCACTTTATTAATCTAATAGCTCATATTCATAGGTTTTAATATTCTTAGCTCGGTTAAAACTACAATTATTTGGATGTGATCTTTTTGAAAGGCTTTACAATATTAATTCAAAAAAAATTGCTTTGCACGAAAACGAGAAAATAAAATATATTTTTCTTGGGTGGGTTGTCCAAAGTCGGGATGGTGTTAAATTCAAGCAAGTTGGGTAGTGAGAAGATGGCTAGGAAGAAGTCAGATACTGGTGGCTAGTCATGTGGTCGGAAGGCGGAATGATGTTCATATAATGTTTATGCTAGCAGATAACATGAACCTAACACACAACATAGTCGGGCTAAGAGGGACGACGAGGGTTAGGAGATCGGCTTGGAAGAATGTTCTTTCATTGTATTCAGGTATGCGGCCCAACCCCGGTTTAGACGAGAGCTGGAGGTTCAACAATTTCTATGGTGTTTTTATGAAATATAAAGGTCCAGCCTTCGACCTCTCACCTGTCACTTACTTCTATTTTGTTTTTGTTTTTATTTTCAATTTTTTTCTTTTTATGTAATTTTTTTCTTCTTTTTATTATTTTTTTCTTTATTACTTTCTCATGTTTTTTTTTAATGTTACCATTTTTTTAATTCTAAATAATTGTTTTAAAAAGTGTGAATAATTACTTTTTATGTTGGAACTTTTTATTTTTATTTTTAGAAGTTAAGAATTAAATAAAAACATACTTAAGGTTTATTTTTATTTACAAGGATTTTATTAATAATAATAATAATAATAATAAATGGTAAGAATTCTATTTTTAATGCTAATAACTATAATTATTTAATATATAATGATGATAAAAATAATTATAATACTAAAAAGAATAATTTTAATAATTTTGAATACGTTAATAATAATAATAATGATTAATATATTAATAAATATTATTTAAAATTTCAATAATAATAATTATAATAAATTAATTATTAATTATATGAGAATATGAAAAATAATAATATTTAATATTATTTTTTTTCATATTTAATAATAAAAATTTTGATTAATATTAATTAATATTTTAATTAAATACTATTTAATATATGAATAACGATAAAAAAAAATCAATAATGATGAATATATTAATGAAAATATTAAAAATAATTAATAATAATGATAGTAACAGTTTTTGTCTATTTTAACTATATTTACTACTGTGATTGTGCATGTAATTGATTGATATAATCTTAGGTTTATACTAACCAGTTTTATTTAAATAAATGTAATTCTGGAAATATAGATTAATTAATGTTGAAAATTTTTTATAGAAAAAACTTAAAATGAAAACCAATTATAAAATCTAAAAATTGTATTTAAATTTATTAATCTAAACATAACTTTATTAAAAAAATCTATCTATAAAAATTATTAATACAAAATAATTATTTTAAATAATTATATATATATAATCAATCTAATATTTGAAAATACATTTTTCAAAATTAAATTATTATTATTATGGTTATATAACATCTCTTCCATTCATTAAAAAGTCTCATTGAAACCCGGTCGAAAACCAGGTCGGGGTGTACTCGCAGGATCTCATGCTATACTTTAATTTCTTGTCGCTCTAATCTTCAGAACCCCTTTCCTCTCTTGACTGCGAGCTTTGGGTTCCGTAGGAAAGCCACAGCTTTACAGGCTGCTCCTCTATTTAATGCAGATTTCCACTTTAGTCATAAAGTGTTTTTGTCACGTGTTTGAAAAGAGAACACAAATTTTTTTTATGTGATTTTTATCGAAATTTTTTTACACATTTTATGGATCACAGAAGCCTAATTCCTAATAAAAAAGACTAATGTTTACTGATCTTTATCACGTTAAGTTTTCAAACTTCTTCATAACTTTCACATCAATAATTATTTTAATGAACAGGCTGTAAAGCCTCTTGACAGGCCCAAGGTGTACTGTCCATTATTGGTAAAAGAGTTCGGAGATATTTTTAATTTTGTTGGGATTCAAAAATTTAGATGATGATTTAAATGCGATAATAGCTGGTATGATAGTAACACAGAAATGTTATATTTCTGTTTGTAGTGTTGTATTAAAGCATCATAAATATTACAGATCTAGTTTTCTTGATGTTGATCACAAAGAATATTCTGATTGTGGTAAGAAAGTACTGATTCTTGATCACCATCAAAGTTGAATAAACTATATTGGTTTCTCCCATTATTTGAATTTCTGGGGACAACACTTCTTCAGAACATCACGTCCAAAAATTCTTCGATGGATTAATAATTAAAACGGTGGCTTTTGTAATCATGAGTTCAGCCTTAATTTCTAGGGTGGCGGAGGGGAGTGGGGCGGTGCGATTTAGAAGAGTTTCGATTAGATTCTGAGTGAAACGATGATGCCCCACCTATCTTTATGAATAAAAGTTGTTTTGTATTGAAAAAGATGGAAGAACTAAAACGGCATCAAAATGTAGCCCATCAATCCATGTGAATGTCAGCGTGATTACTAGGCACATACTATTGTGCTGCACATATTCTTGTACTGAAAGGCATATTCTACATCCGGAGTAAGACCCGGATGTGTAAGTATATAGGAAGCCAAAACAAAAAAACAAAATCTAAATAATCTCTGCTTAAAAATAACTTACACAACCATATAAATAAACACTATAAAAATAAATTTAAACAATATAAATTTAAAATATGAAGAGTTTTAAGAAAACTAAAAAAAGAGATATGGTAAAGAAATAAAAATATAAATAAACAAGAGGTATGGTAAATAAATAAAACTATAGTTTATGGTAAATAAATAAAACTCTTTTTATATTTACTCCATAAATCTCTTTGTATTTATAAAAACTCAAAAAAGAAGTTTTATTTAGGTAAATCCTATGGCCCAAATATTATATTTATAAAAGAGGTATAAAAAGGTAAGGTAAATAAATAAAAATATATCAAATAGGAGTAGAAACCAACACGTAACTATATATGAAGCCTATGGACCAAACTAATAATAATAGCATACAAAAAAATATTATTAATCCTCAAATTAATATTAAAATATTAATATTATTATTAAATATAATATTCATATTAATATTATTAAATTTAATAACTTTATATTAATACTATATATATATATATATATATATATATATATATATATATATATATATATATATATATATATATATATAAACTCTAGATATATATGGGAGGGAAGAACAAAGACATATGATAGAGCTAGAGAAATATAGAGGGAGTGACAAAGGACAAATGGAGATAAACTGAAGGAGAGGGGAGAGGAGGGATGAAGAGAGAGAGAGAGGGAGAGGAGTTAGAGAGACAGAGAAGGGTAAGAGAGGGAGAGGGAGAGGGAGACATAAAGATGGAGGTGTGAGAGAGAGAGAGAGTGAGAGAGGGAAGGAGAAGCAGGGGAGATTGGAGGAGAGAGAGAGAGAGAGGAAGGATGAAAGGAGGAGAGAGGGAGAGAAGAAGAAAGGCATAGAGAGTGAGAAGTGGAGAGATATGGAGTGACAAGGGAGATATGGAGAGAGAGTATGTATGTTTAGTGGTGAGATAAAGAGACGTAGAAGGAGTGATGGAAACAAGGGGGGAGAGAAGGAGAGAGAAGAAAAAAGGGAGGGATATAGTAACATAGTTGGAGAGAGAGATAGAGTGATGGGGGAAGAGAAAGGATTTGAGAGAGAGAGAGAGGGAAGAGAGGGAGGGAGACACACACACACACACGCAGGTGAAGATAAAGGGAGGGAAGCAAGAAAGGGAGAGGGATGAAGGATGAGAGAGAGGACTTGAGAGAGAGGAAGAGAGTGAGGGGGAAGTGAGAGGATTGTAGGGGAGGGAGAGGGAGAGAGAGAGAGAGAGAGAGAGAGTCATGGGGAAAGAAAGAGGGAGGTATGAGAGAAAGGGAGAGAGAGGAAGGAAAAGAGAGGGGACTTAAGGGGGTGGAGGAGAGAGGGAGGAAGATAGGAGGAGAAAGCGAGGGAAGAATAAATACATAGAGTGACAAATGGAGAGAGATAGGGGGTGACAAGGGAGAGATGGAGAGAGAGTGTGTATGTTTTGGGGTGAGATAAAGATATAAAGAAGGAGATATAGAGAGAAGGGAGGAGAGAAGGAGAGAGAGAGGGGCATATATTAACAAAGTTGGAAGGTGAAGATAGAGAGAAAGAGAGAGGTGGGAGAGAAAGGAAGAGAGAGAGTGGAGAGAGATAGGGAAAGAGAGATGGAGATGGAGGGGGAGAGGGAGAGAGGTAGGAAGAAATACATAGAGAGTGAAATCTTGAGAGAGAGAGAGAGAGAGTGATAAGGAAGATGGAGAGAGAGGGAGAGAGGATAGCAAGAGGGAAGAGAGATATAAGCGGGGGAGAGGGGGGGAAGCGGAAGAGAGAGAGAGAGAGAGAGAGAGGGAGGGAGAGGAGGAGGGAGTGATAAATATACAGATTGGAGAAAGAGAGTGTATTTTTAGGGGTTGATACAAAGAGACAAAGGGAAATAGAGATATAGATGGAAGGTGAAGAGAAAGATGAGATAGATGGATACAGGGAGGGAGGGACAAAGAGATTGATAAATATGGAGTGAGAGAGCGTGTGTGTTTGTGGGGGTGATATAAAGAGACAAAGAAGGATATATGGAGGGGCGAGAGACGGAAGAATATTTATTGCAATAGATGCATTGATTGCAGTGTAGATGGTTATTTCTAATCCTATTTGATTGCTTGAACTAGATGCATTGATTTTAGTGTAAATTTTGATTTCTAATGATATTTGATTACTTGCACTAGATACATTGATTTCAATGTAGATAATTTCTAACCCTATTTGATTGCTTGCACTAAATGCATTGATTTCAATGCAGATGGTGATTTCTAATCTTATTTGATTGTTTGCTCTAGATGCATTAATTTCAATGTATATGCTAATTTCTAATTATATTTTAGTTCTTACACTAGATGCATTGATTTCAATATATATTATTTATAATCCTATTTGATTTCTTGCACTAAATGCATTGATTTCAGTGTAGATGGTGGTTTATAATCCTATTTTATTGCTTGCACTAGATGCATTGATTTTAGTGTATATGTTGGTTTCTAATCCTATTTGCTTAATTGCACTAGATGCATTGATTTGAGGGTAGATGTTGATTTATAATACTATTTGATTACTTGCATTAGATGCATTGATTTAAGTGTAGATGTTGTTTTCTAATATTATTATTTTTTTTGCATTAGATGCATTGATTTTAGTGTATATGTTGATTTCTTCTTTGATGTAATTAGATGTATGATGTTACATTAAATTTAAAGCCATTGGATTAATAGTGTGCATTGATTTCAGTGTAAGCACAAAAAATAATTAACAATGCAGATTTATTTTTTTGCTATAACTTAATTAAACCTAATAATATTGGAGAGAAAGAGAGACAATGTATGATGTTTACTACAACAACTCGAGCTAAATATTTATGACTTCAATTGTCTTTTTCATATAATCGATATGAAAAAATGACAAAACTAACAAGGGTGACAATAAGAATAATAGAAGAAAATAGTTTGAGATTGATCACAATGAAGGCTATTTGTAGTTTACTACATTCTTATTATTCACATTTTCTATCACTCAATATTATTACATTGCCACTTTGCATTCAAAAATTTTATTTATCATTTTTCATCATTAATTAAATAACCAAATTTAAAATTAAAATGAATCGATAAATCTCAAACATATTTAGCATATTTAAAATGGTTATATTAATATTAGATGTATTTACATATTATTGATAAAATTAATCATATGTTCCTCATATTGTCGATAGATTTCCTTGGTTGCACATGACTGGAACCAGCCTAGATCCATCTTAACTCCAGATCTATCAAGTGCTGAGAGCGATCAAATCTCTATAGATGAAAACCTTTCCTCAAGTTTTTCACTCAAAAAAGAGGTTTGCACCTAGAGAGATTTCATCCCTCTCGGCGCTTAATAGATATGGAGTTAAAATGGATCTACGTTGGTTCTATTCTCATCAAATGTGGCTCTGCTACTTAAAGTGATTGTTCAATTATATTGTTTAAAAGTTCTTATGGGCACCAATCAATTTGTAACATGAAGCATGAAGCATTCATTTTTTTACTATGCAGAACAAGGTTCGGCTTACACTCCCAAATTGACACTCCATGTGCCATATATGGATTCATCGCCATAAAATACCTTAGACCACTTCGATATTTTACCTATCAAGCTTGTGATTTCAATGAATTCTTGTGGATTTTAAACAAATTAGATCTAAAAAATCTACCAGAAAAGTTTCCAAAAAGTTCAATTAAAGACAAGAGTATAAGGTTCTAGAGATAATGAAACATATTAAGATGATAAAAAGTTTAATCATTTTATGAAGGAATATTTAGATAATGAGAAAATTAAGTGATTAGGGTAAAATGGTTTATTAACATAAAAACTGAAATTGAAATTTAGCATAAGAGAGTTGAATTTATTTGTTGATTAGTAAATTTTTTATTAATAAATGTAACATGCATTTCTTATACCAAATTAAATAATAATAAAATTCAAATAATAATAATAATGATACAATACATTTGGTGTGTTTTTATTTCACTTCAAACATTCTCCAATACAAATGATGATATTACATCTATGCATTCACGATGAGTTACATTAAGTATAAGTGAGGATGTTTCACACTTTTAAGTGCTACTTTATGCAATTGGATATCCAGGAAGGGTATCGTTATATGGCGACCCTAATTAAGGCTAATGGGGACATGAGGTTAATGGCATTCTTCCCCGAACTTTCTCGACCCTCCATCACACATATTCATTGAAACATTGTTTTTCTGGTGGGAAACATGTCTCTGCCACTACCCTTGATCTGATTGGGACCAAATTCAATGGCGCAGCCTGCATTCGGTCAGTTGAGGTAACCAACAGCCCCCTTCATTGCCTTGTCTTTTTATTTATCACTTCCACCGGGTGCGTTCAAGCTCTAAAACTAATCTTGGAGCTAGGGTTTTTTCTCTACATCGACTCTTCGTTTTATAGGTACTTCAGAGGTTTTTTTATATAGAGGATTTGGTTACAATTTTTTGTAGTCCCTTGTACTCTTTATTAGTGTTCTAATTCTCTTGTTTTTAGCACATTTTCCATGGAAATCAACTCAAGTTATAGATTCTAAGAGGAATACCCATGGTGACAAACGGCTAGGTTAGAATTTGGCCATTATTTCCTCCCTTGCCTTCCTACTAGGGTTTTCCATTTGAAATTATTTCTTTCCTTTTTTTTGTTGGGTTTCAAGAGTGATTGGAAATAGCTTCTGCTAATGAGACATGTAACATTTTGTTCCTTATTTTTGTTGATCTTATTTCTAATGTTTCTACTCCTTCATGTAATATTATAGCTAACCCCACACTTACTTTTTTATAGGTTAGTGTTTCGTGTCAGTTCATGGTTTTTCACTCAAGGTTTTCCTATTCATTCTATTGGACTAAACAAGCATGGATGTTACCGAAGTTCTCCACCTACACCATGAGGAATTTTACTGACTCTTAGTCTCTCAAGCTTTACCATAACCCATAGTCCGATTAAGGGATCATTAGGCCCTATGCCAAGACCCACTCTCCAAGCTTTATTCTACATCCCATCACAGGACTATTAGGCCTAATGGAGAGAAACCCACCTCTTGGATTTACCGTATATCTCTCCCTTCACCAACAAGGATTGTTAGGCAATAATGGCTTTATCGCAACCCAGAGTTGGGTTCAAGGGTCACTAGGTCAATGTATTTATAATAATCCATACTTTGCCTCAGGGATAACTAGGCCATGGGTTTCTCCTTTCGTATATCCACCTCACTAACCTTAGAATCCATCCAAAAATCCAGCTCAACCAAAACATGAGAACCCCATCACATGGCCATGGCTATCCGAAAATACAAAGGCTAGGTTGAAAACACTGTCACACCTAGAAAAACCCATGCAATGATAGAAAATAACCACATGCAATACCATGCATTCTGAATATAGCAAGGAAATCACACATGAAAATAAATACCTGCAAAGAATCGTGTTGTAGTTGCTTGATCATGCTCTTCCTTGCTTGCTCCTTCCTTCCTCTTTCCTTCTTTTCCTTTCCTCATACAATGCCAAAGTGCTTCAAGAAAACTCTAAGTGTTCAAGTGTGTGTGTGTGTGTGTGTGTGTGTGAGAGAGAGAGAGAGATAGATAATAATGAGAGAGTTCCCAAATTGAATTGACAAAAGGTACCAACTGATCCTTTGAAGCCTTTTTATCAATTAGGCCTCTATTTTCTTCATTTTCCATCATTTTCCTTCTAATATGCAACTTGTGAGCTTATTTCACCCTTTTCTTCTAATTTCTCTTATTTTCATAAATAAATATGTGAAAAATGCCATTTTTCCTTTCCAAAGCCATTTCCTTTGCCAATTTCCTTAGCCATAATAAACCAAATGAACACCCATTAGGATATTTTTTCCCAACATTCAGCTCCAAATAAGTGTCCCATCAACCATGGTTATTATTTTCCTTTTATTAACTTTTATTTTATGAAATTTTCACAAGGGTTGTTACAGAACCCTCCCCCTTAGGGGAACACCGTCCTTAGTGTTCAATGACACCTACAACCAAAAAAATAAAACATACTTCCTATGGATATTTATAACACAGATCGTTGCAGTATTTACAATTACCACTACTGAAATATCATGAACATAGCGTTTAATGGTGCCTTATAAGACATATGATTACGGTATTTACAATAACAACCACACTTCCTTCAACAAAAAAATAATCATACTATCTATGGAGCATTATAAATTCAGCTCAATATAATATTTATAGTAATATACACATATGCATATACACATTTTCTTAACCAACAATTAAAAGTATACATTGTCGACATCTGCAACAAGTGAATCGAGAGGCTCACACCTTTACCCTTAAAGTAATACCAGGATTCACCTCCTTCCCAGAAAGTCCATAATCCACTACCAATGTTAAAGTGTGCATCCAATGTCCAACGATACAATCTTGTGCTATTGTAGCTTCATTGAACAATTATTGACGCATTATTCTAGGGCACACTCTTAATGTGCATCTGATTCCATCTGGAATTACTAATGACAAAAAAAAAAACCGTCTTCGGCTTTCCCTTCTTTGTTGCACACTCCCTTGGGAAAACTGGTAATCCCCATTCATGCGCTGACTCACCTTCCAAGTTCCCCAACATCCCCTATCCTGGGTGATCCATCCCTTGGAAATTCTTGCTCGCATCGAAATATAAAAACACAAGTCATACACTTGCTTCAAAATTATCATATCGGTCATAGCATGATCATGGAAATAAATTGACACGATTGGGTACCACTATCCCACAATGGCCCTTCTTTTGAATTGCTTCACCATTATACCGCCCTTCCTTTTTTTGTTGTTGTTAATTCTTGTAATGAGTTGCAGCCACACAACCATGAATTTTCATGCTTCTTGTACCAAACACATAACTTCAATTAGATTCAAAATAGATTGAAATAAATTCACATCATACCTCTTTGGTAGCACCTCAAGAAGGTACACTTGCAATTTTTTTCACTTCCTGTCACAACAAGTAAAAATAGCATCTTGACCAAATCATCATGTTTAAGAATATCATATATGGTTAGCTCAAAACAAAACCATCATGAATCACATGAAATGACCATAAACAATAATCATAAATCACATGTAACCATCATAAATTAGAATCATAGACCACATGCATAATAAAATGAAATAAAATACTAACATTTATCCTTCATTGGTCCTTATTTCTTCCTTTGTTCTTTTGTACACACACCAGATTAGTTGCCACACCCGACAAGCACCTAATTCTTCCCTTTAACCACATACACATACATGCAATGTACATTGCACTCAAATAGACACACACGACATAAAACATCATGCAATATAGACACCTACACCTAACGCACAACACATACACCTACATCCTCTCTACGACACAACACAATACATACACCTCCACCCGAAGTATGGCACAACGCAATACATACACCTATACTCAGTGTACAACACAACAAAATACATACACCTACACCCGGTGTACAATACAATGCATAGACATAGAAATACATTTGGTGTAAAACAAAAACATATATGTACACATAGTATAACACAACAAATGCACATGTCACAATGCCACGACTGCAAAATGCACATACACAGTACAACATGCCCGCATCACAACATGTATGACATGCACATAATACCACACATATAAAAGTATTGTATGCACAACGTGTACACAACACTACTTACATAATGTGTGCGGAACATCACATGTACACAGAACCACCTGTGAAATGTGTAAACAGAGCAAAATGTACACTGCACCACCTATGCAATGTACACAATACCACATGTACACAACACCACATGCACGAAATGTAAACAACATGACATGTACATAGTTCCACATGCAAGACATGTTTCATGATGCCACCTGTAGACACCACCACATGTACACAACACCACATCCACACATCACCACATGTACATGCATTCACACAACACCATATGTAAACAACACCATATGTACAACATGCACACAACACCATATGTACATAGCACTGCATATGCAACATGTACATAGAACCATACATACACAACACTCCATATCGAACATGCACACAACACCACATATCTGACATGCACACAACACCGCATATCCAACATGCACACGATACGATATGTACAGAAGACAACATATCAAACATGTACATAGAACCATCTATGCCTAACACTGCATATGAAATATACACACAACAACATATATGCACACAAAATAACAGATGCGACATATACAAGATATATACAATGGTAGTAGTACACATCTAGAGGCCACCCAATAAATCTACCAAACAACCTCGCTTCTAGTGTCTTTCCACTATCCATGCTTGCTTCAACATGCCACATATCACATTGCTAAATCACTACACTGGTGCACCCATCAACATTACCTACCATAACATAGACATATACATAGTATAATAACATAATATCAAATCATACCCACATGATACTAACCTTGTAGATTTGTCAGGGTTATTATTCCCACTTGATTCCTCATAAGCCATAAACTCTTCATGCCATTAACCCGCATAAGAAATCATTCCTCCACCAGAATGATTCATAATGACCCTGTCAAACAACTACATTTATACATACATATATACATGTGAATACTACCACAAACAATTAGGCCTGACCATGTGAATTCTGACCATGTTCCTTTATTTTTCCTTGTTGCAATCGAGTCCTACTATGTACTATAACATCACCCTTGTGTTATTTATATAAACCAATAAACTATTACGTTGTCATGATAATACCAAGCATGTTGCATTGTAGCTATTCACACATGTCAATCACATGTTCCAAATATCAAGACATCATATGTATTAACTAAAATCAACCTATACCAAGACTAACAACCAACTCATAATAAACTAATAGTCAAATCATAATTCTAAAACTATCACCTACTTATACTCAAGTGCACATTAGCTATCTCAATGCATAGTGTGTTAGTAAGACCATCTTAAAAAAAGTTCATTTCTTCACGTAATATATCATGAATTTAATTAAACATTAAAAGGGACTATAAATGTACCATGTTAGATAAAATCAACTACATTACATAATCAAACACACAAACACCAAATAGATGACATAATTGAATAGCTAATCACCAAGTAGATGACATAAGATAACACATACCTTAACTTATCTCGTGGGAGGCTATATTTTTTTCATAATCAATCCATATGAGCACGACATAACTTCACAACATATAAACTCAATCAAAAAATAAGATCACGATATCCATAACAGTAACTACCTAACATGTTTACCTCATAATTTCATAAACAATTTTCATTCATGCATAACAATCACATATGTGTAGTCACTCCAAATTATTACTACACAATATCACAAATACGTCGGCTCATACCTTAATATTACATAACCATAACCATTTTTATAGTTCAATTTAGATTAACATGATACAAATAACATCAATAACTTAATACAATAACCCTAATCATGACATTAGTGAACATATAACAACAACAAATTAACATATAACATACCCATCAACAACATATAACATAATCATCAAATTAACTAACGTCAAAAAACAACAAAAATGCATTTAAAAACACATTACTATCATTCATGACTATTCGACACATGTGGATATGACCAAATTGATTCACTAACATATACCACACATGTAACCACAACATCAATAAAATGAAAAACATGCATATAAGTAACCATAATTCTTATAATAACCATTAACCATATACCTACATGCCAATCATACAATACTTGTATGACAATCTGCTCTTACCCTGAACTCTAGTGCTACAAGTTCACTTTCATGATCCGCATCTCTTGCTCTATTTCAACCAACACATCAACATCATAACATATCAACAACATCATGATGACCTAATTTCATACATTAACCTCATGAAAATAACCATGACAATGCATGCATAACAAAATATAGACAATAAAATGCATAACAAATGCATGATCAAAATGCACTCATGACGATCACGTCTAATAACAAACACCAACTTCCATATGGTAACACAACTGCAACAACGACCACCACCAAGCATACACAACAAGTACATAGTCCACCAACATCAAAAAACATATGAAACTGACATGTGTGCACAAAAAACACATCATAATGCATAACCAATCATACACTCATGACGAGACACTTCACAACAACAATGTCCTCTTTCACAAGACGACATCATTATAACCCTGACCGACACCATGCATACACAACAAGCATATAGACCACAAGGATTATTAACACACATGAAACTGACATGAATGCATGACCAACACACACCACCCATTCATTCTAAGGGGTGAACCATACTTTGATACCTCTCTGTAATTCCATCATTCCACATCTACCCAAGTAACTGACCAACTGGGGTAAACATGTGACAAAGAGTTACTATGATCAGATTCAACCTCCTATGTGACCTTAAGAAATTTAAATCCATGGAAACACATCAGACAAATCTTCCACATAAGCAACAAGAACCCCATAAACCAACCCAACCACTCATGGATCTAAACCTTGGGTCCCACAAAGGTTTTAGCCCTTCAAACCCCTGAATTCTCCTAGCGTATAGGCATGGGTGTGTAGGGGAATATTTTCATCCTCCCACAACATATGCATTCATGCATATAGTGACTTTTTCCCACATAACTCCATCAACATCCCCAATATTTGAGCTACTTTTTTAGGCCCATAGCCGAGATCACTGTCCAGAACTCAATGACAAGCTAGGAAATGAAATATATAAAAAAAAATGATGTAAAGATAATTTAATAAGGACTTAACTAAAGCCCTACTAGCCATGAGAAGCCTTTCATGAAACATGTCACATATATGTAACCTACAGTTTAAATAACATATATGAACATAGGTGTCTCATAATTATCTCATAATTTCTAAGAAGCATTGTTCCCTTACATCATTAGTTGCAATATCATCTATTAGTTCATAGATATATTTTTTATTCATTTACAAATAAAAACATGAAGAGGGCCATAAATAATAACTATCATAATACATGCTCATAACCAGCATAATAACAATATAAATATCAGGGATACATCACCCATATCATCAACCTATAAACTGATACATTTACAGTTCAAATTCGAATAGTTGAACTCTCATTAACGAATGTAAAAACCAATCGGGGATGGGACTACAATGTTCCACCCTACCATAGATTGGATGAGCCAAATCTCCCGTCAGAAAATCACTCTCGTGCCATATTAGAAGCATGAATGTGGGACTCATAACCAACCAAAAAGAACCAATCAGGCATAGATGTTATCTTAGTTTCCACCTACACGTGAGTAATTTTAATGCCTCCTAGTCTCTCACACTTTACTGTAATCCACATTCTGATCTAGGGATCACTAGGCCCTACATTGAGACCCACTTTGCAGGATTTACCATACATCCCATCTCGGTACTCTTAGGCATAACGGAGAGCAACCCACCTCTTGGCTTTACTACATATCTCACCATTCACTAGAAAGGATTGCTAGGCCCATTGACGCCCACAATATGGCCTTTACCACAACCCACAACCTGGTTAAGGGGTCACTATGCTAGTTCCTTTATCGTAATTGACCATCTAGTTCAGGGATCAGTAGGCCATGTGTTTTTCCTTTCGGATATCCACTCCACTCAGCTTCAAATCCATCTGATAATCCAGATGAACCAAAAAATCAGAACCCCATCACACCATGGCGATCTGAAAATGCCAAGGCTATGCTGAAAACACTGTCACACATGGAAAAATGCATGTCATGACAGAAAAGAACCATATGGAATACCATGCATGGAAAATATATCAAGGAAATCACACATGCAAATCAATACCTGCAAATAATCCTGATATACTTGTTTTATAATACTCTTCCTTGCTTGTTTCTTCCTTGATCTTGGCTTATTTTCCTTTCTTGATCTAATTGCAAAGTCCTTCAAGAAAACTCTAAGTGTCCAAGATTGAGAGAGAGAGAGAGAGAGAATAATTATATATCTCCAAACTTGAACTCAAAAAAGGTACCAACTGATCCTTAGAATTTTTTTTTATCAATTATGCCTTTATTTTCTTCAATTCCCATCATTTTCCTTCTCACATGTAACCTATGACATTTCACCTCCCTTTTCTCCTAATTTCCATCATTTTAATAAATAATTGTGCCAAAAAATTCCATTTTTCCTTTCTAAATCCTTTTCCTTTATTAACGTTTATTACATGGAATTTTCACGAGGGTTGTTACATATTTTAAATTCTCACTACAAGTTTTATTATTAACTCAATTTTTTCAGTCCTCTTTCAAATGAAACAATGGTCTTAGGTTTCCTTTAATTTTTTAGTTTTTCTCACCCAGACGAAGTGCCTGCTAAGTCATCAAAACAATATTCCTATTTGGATCTATTGCTACCCATGCATCATTGACACCAAGTAAGCCTATGGTTATGGATTACCCAATGGAAAACATTGATTTTCTATCCATAGGGTTAACTAGTTCCGAGCCATTCTCTTAATTATCTATTGCATAAGCTTTTCAAGGAAAGTAAATAGCCTTACACTTCTCATCCCTGGACATCCATCCAAGGGTTCCATAATAGAGATTACTTCTCTAGGTAACTTACAACAAAGAAATAGTCAAGTAGCATGGTAATAATCTACAAATTAATACTCATCTACAGTCTTTAACACATCCACACACAAGCAGAGGCAAGCTTCCTGTTGTATTTTCTACTATACTTATTCTGCATACATATGTAAAAATTATTAACATACATTACATTTTCATATATATATATATATATATATATGTATATATATATATATTCAAACGGACCACATATTTCAATAGACTTTCTACTTCACCATCAAGGAGTTTTCTTACTTTTTCTTTGATTTCACAGACACTGTATTCTATAGATTATTTGTGAGTTCCTCTAACAAAAAATACAAAATTTAATGTACTTATCTTATATGTTGTAGTATATTCTATAAACTCATCTAGGAGGACCACACCTCCCTTCCAATGAGAACGACTATAACTTCCATTTCTCCCCCCGATCTTCTCATTTTCTAGACGGTCACTTTGACTATGATCTATCATAGCCATTTCTTAGGCATTATGACTCCATCCATCCTAGAAGCTACATATTTCATCCAACTGAGATTCCTACACTAGTTTTTAGTCAGCTCAATAAGATGCTCTCGATGTAGTGTTCTGCCTCCCAAATGGTATTTTCTTCAAAATTTCTTCTTCCCTTTTAGGTCTATCATTTCTCTCCTTTTGTTTTTCTTCCTAAATAAAAAATAAAAAGAAACACCCTTTTTCCACTAAGATATTTTTAATATCTAGGTGATTAAGGATTATAACTATCTATAACCACCTGCAAACTAGAAATTCTTTCTATGGTGTTTCCCACGAGATTCTGACCTTCAACAAAAAAATGAAAATAAACAATAATAACTTCTTTTAAAAATATTGAAGTTTCGTTATGATTTTAACAAATATTATGAGCCAATAAGTTCGTAAACAAAGTAAATAACAATAATTAAAAATATCTACATTAACCTGGGGTGTTATATCTCCCCCTCTTCTGTGTAACTTCATCCTCAGTGTTAATTTTTATTCCTAAAATAAACTAGTATATGCCTCTTGTATAATGCTTTCATCCTCTTTAATAGTGAAACATGAAACAAATTGTGGATTTGGAAATTCCTAGATAGTGCAAGATGGAATCCCACTAGCCCAACCCTTTCCAAGATCTTGAAGGGTCAACAATAGTGTGGGGATAATTTTTTACACCCCCCCCCCCCATCTCAAGGTACTCCTTTTAGGTTTAATTCTCACATACACGTGGTCTCCAACATGAAATTCCTTGTATGTTCTCTTCTTGTTAGCATAAGCCTTTTCTCTAAGTTGAGTAGTTTTTGAATTTTTCTGCATCATTCTCACTATTTGCTCCATCTCAGCTAGCATATCTAGTCCGAATATTAACTTATCCTTGGGACTACTCCAATTCCTCGGTGTTGTGCACCTCTTTCCATATAGTACTTCAAACTTGCTCACTTCCAAGGATTCGTGATAATTGTTATTGTATGCAAATGCAGCTAAGTGTGGGTATTACTCCCACTTGGTTTATTGTTGCATTACACATATCCTTACCATATCTTCCAACACCTAATTTACTCGTTCGACGTGCTAATCAGTTTGTGGATGGTAAGCAGTGTTGAACTAAATTTGAGTACCCAAGTTGGTCAAAACATCCTTCCAAAATGAAGAATTAAATTTCAAATCCCTATCTATTACCACTACCCTTCACATATTGTTTAATCAAAATATTTCTTTCATAAATATGAATTCAATTTCAATAATATTATAAGTGGATTTGACAGGGATAAAATTGGTTGTTTTGTTCAATTTTTCCACCACTACCATGATGGAGTCATTTTGTTTGTTAGATCTTGGTAGGTCGATTATAAAATATAATGGAATTGTATCCCATTTCCATTTGGGAATAGGTAGTGGGTGAAACAAGCCAGATAGGGGTTGTTTCTCCACCTTAACATGTTGAGACTCTAAGCATTTGTCTATGTATTTTTCAATTTTCCTTCTCATACCAGACCAAAAACAATATTTTCTTATAGCATAAAATAATTTTTGGTAACCAGGATGGGAAACGTATGGACTCCTATGGAATTAATCCAACATAAATACTTTAACAGGGTTCTGATTTGGTACATAAATCCTCCATCTAAAAATCAACATATTTTCATCATTAATACCATACTCAGTTTGTTTCCTAGACTTTTATTCACTTTCAATTTGTTGCCACATAAATTCATATTATCGGTCCTTCATTGAGGCTTCCTTGATCTTCTTGGGAAAAATAGCCTCTATCTGGCTAGAATATACTTCATATACAGAGTCAAATTTTCTTCTTGAAGCATTAGCCACATGATTATCTTTTCCTTTCAGGTGTTTAATGTCAAATATAAATTCACAGAGCAAGGAATTCCATCTAAATAGGTGTGCATTTAAAGTAGTTATTTTAAAGAAATTTGTTAAATTGTTATGATTTTTCCTAAAAAGAAACTTTGTCCCCAAAAAATAATGTCGACATACCATTAGGGAATGCACCACTATGGTTAATTATAATTCATAATTTGAATATATTTGCACCTCATATTTTAAGTTACGAGATTCATAATATATAACCTTACCTTCTTGCATCAAAATACCTCCCATTCCTTATTGGAAGGAATTTGTATATACGAATAATTATTTTTCAGGGTCTGCAACCTATAACACTAGTGTTGTAGTTGATAAATGTTTTAAAAGCTCAAAAATACACTAACACTTTGATGTACATATAAAATCCTTTCCTTTTTTCTATAAGGAAGTGATAGGGTAGGAAATTTTAGAAAACCCATCTATAAATCGATGGTAGTACACAAATAAACCCATGAAGATCTGATATCAAAAATATTTTTGGGTACAAACCATTCCATGATGGTTTTAATTTTCTCAAGATATACAACTATGACTTTCGAAGAAATAATATGACCCAGATATTGAATTTGATCTTTATAGAAATCACATTTGTTAAAATTATCACATAATTGGTTGTCCCATAGGACTTACAATACTATGCATAGATTCTCCTTGTTTTCCTCCATGCTCTTGTAATAGATTAGAATATCAACTCTAAAAATCAAGACGAATTTGTCTAGGTAAGGATGAAAAATACCATTCACCAAACTCATCAAAGTTGTTGGAGCATTCCTGAGTCTGAATGGTAAAAAAATAAATTCGTAGTGCCCGTAGCGAGTTCTTAATGTTGCTTTACAAATGTGTTCTTGCTTTATCCTAATATGATGATAGCCAGACCGAAGATAAATCTTAGAAAACAAATAAATTGTTTACTCTTGGAAATGGGTATTTATTTTTTATAGTTAACTTGTTAAGTTACCTCTAATAAATGCAAATTTTCATTTTTCCATATGTTTTCCTTACGAAAAACACCCGGATCACCCCAAGGTGACACAGTTGGATGTGTATATCATTTGTCCAACAATTCTTTTAATTTCATCTTTAGTTCATTTAACTCAGGTATACTCATTCCATAATGGGATTTTGATACTGGGGATACCCTTAGAATTAGCTCTATCATGAATTCAATATTCCTCTTGGGTGATAGCCCAGTAATTTCCTCTTGAAATACACCAACAAACTCATGAATGACATGTATATTTTCCACGGAAGTTACCTTTTTTTAGAGTTGGTATAGCCCACTAAAAATGCATATATGTGACAGCTATTTTGAATGCGTTTACATAGTTGGTTGGAAATAATCATTCCTAGCTTGATGCCCCTTATAATCCCCTGAATTTCTTGGATAATTCCCTCCTTAGTGAGGTAATTAACATTTTTTTTTACATTTTTCCATTGACCAATACTTATCTAGCCAATCCATTTCAATGAGTACATCATAAGATCCTAAAGGTAACATGTTTCAATTTTCTTTCACCTATTGTCCTGCTATTTCAGTTGTATAACTTTATACTTTTTTTCATCACTCTTCGTTTAGCCCCAGTAGCCAATTATACTAACCAAGGATTTTTGAATTTAACACATGGAAAGTGACACAATCCAACTACTTCCAAGCTAACATAACTCAAACTCGCACTTGGGTCTATTAAAATGGATGCAGGATGGTTACCTAGTTTAGCATCAAATTCCACCATTGTAGGTTGGTATTCGGTTTGTTTATTCTCCAAGGATGCATTTATTCAGGGTATACGTCTTTCTAGATCTCCATCTATGGAGGCCTCTTGAAAATTTTCAACTTGCTCTGTTCTAGTGTGGTGGAGGTAGTTTTTACAGTAGTTGGGTTACCCACAACCCCAACATTGCAGAGGAGGTTTATGATACTCGCTATTTTGTGGTTTTGGATTATTCAGTTAATCGATTTTCACCATGTAGTATGGATATTTTCTAATCTCTTCCTAGGAACCAATTTTGTTATTTTTTTACACATTTTTGGTACCAACAACCTTAGAAGTTTTAGAATACATATATATCTTCTTCCCTTCATTATTTGGGTAATTCTTGCTACTCTCCCCCTTCTGCCTCATCTTTCAGTAAAAAAAATTGGGATCTTCGAATGGCCTCATCCATTTATTTTGGATTATCAAATTATAATATTTCCTTCGTAAAATTTACAAAACTACTAATAAAGTGTTTCACCTTAGATTTATCCACACGAATATAAGATATGTATCTCAGCAGAGATGTAAAATTAGCCACAGGCTCATCCATGGATTGATGTCCCAGTTTCAGGTCATGGAATTCCTTTGACTTGTCATCATAGAATCATTCTGTTAGATACTTATCCTTGAATTGTCTTGGAAAAATATCCCAGGTTGCCTCCTGCTCAACTACTCCATGCATTGTCTTCACTTCTCCCCACTACAAAGTGGTTTGACCTTGCGACTGGTAAATTTCCAATTTGGATTCTAAGTTGTCATCATATTCATATATTTGAAAATATTTATTCATATTGATTAACCAAGCCTCAACTACTTCTTCCTTCTCTCCATCGAACGTGGTGGGTTTAATATTTTTGAATTCTCCTTATAGTCCGGTTTTCTAACTCTTGGTTCCTCTGCCACTAGAGACATTTTCTGAACCTTCTTCATTATATGCTTTACCTCCCTCCATTTTCGAATGGTCCTACCTTTATTTATTCTCCTCTTCTCTATCTCTATTTCAGAGATGGGATTTGGATTCCTCTAATTTTGTCTGTCAGAGAAACTTTTCACAATGCGTTCTTTCTCTAACCTAAATATCTCATTATCAACCCTCAATGATTACATTTTAACTTGCAGCAGTTGAATTTTTTCTATCAGCATCGTGCTGGTATTACTATGGGCTTCCTCTTCCAATTACACCCACATTCATGGGTCGGTTCCATAAAAAGGTACAGATCGAGATCATGTTGCTATTCTCCTAGGAAAAGTAGTTCCAACTCCTATCCTCATGTTTCTCCTTCCTATCTATGTAGAATGAATATTTTGTTCTTCTTCATTGCCCATTCAGGCCATAGTGTTGAAGCCTTAAGGCTCTAATACAACCTGTAACATTGATTTATCATACGAAGGTAAATAATAAAAAAATCAAACGATAACGATGATATAATACATTTGGTGCATTTTATTTCACTTGGAACATTATCCAATAAAAATTATGATATTTCGTCTATGCATTTGCGAAATGTAACATCAAGGTTTATTCAAGAGGTTTCACATTTTTAAGTGCTACTTTCCTCAGTTCGATATCCTCAAGGTGGAACTGTATGGTTATATGACAACCCTAATTAAACCCACTCTAAAATTGAGGTTAATGACGCTCTTCCCATAACTTTATCAACACTCCATCGTATAGATTCATTAAAACACATTTTTTAGAGTGGGTCACTTGTCTCTGCCTCTACCCTTGATCTGATTGGGACCAAATCCAATGGTTGGTACTACATTCGCTCAGTTGAGGTAACCAATCACCCGCTCCGTTGCCTCATATGATCATTTGTCACTTCCACCGAGTGCGTTCGAGATGTTAAACTAATCATATAGCTAGGGTTTTTTCCCTGTGTCGACTCTTCATTTTACAGGTACTTTAGAGGTCATTTTCATTGCCATATTTGGTTACAATGTTGTGTAGTCACATGTACTTTTTATTAATGTTCGAATACTCTTATTTTTCACACATTTTTCGTGGTTATCATCTCAAGTTTGAGATGTTAAGATGAATATGCACAGTGTTAAGAATCTGGAAATTATACCCGTTGTTTCCTTCCTACTAAGATTTTCATTTTGAAATTAAGTGTTTCCTTTTTTTCTTGGCTTTCAAGAGTGGTTGGCAACAACTTCTGCTAAAGATGTGGGTAATTTTTTGTTCCAAACCGTTGTTGATATTATTTCTATGTTTTTTACTCCTGCATGTAAATTTATAGCTAACCCCACATTTACTCTTTTTGCAGATTGGGTTTTGGTGCCAATTCATGGTTTTTCACTCAAGATTTTCCTATTCATTTTGCTAACTGGCGTCTTTCCTCTTTTGTAACCATGTTCCAACTTTCAAAATTAGTGGTACTTTGTTGTTTTAATTGAAACTTCTTGTGGATTATACAAATTTCTTCATAGCTATGGATTCCATGCCTGAACTATAAATAATAGGCTACAATATTTGTAGGGTTTGTCTTTATGTGTTCAAATACGGAAGGATTGATAGGTTGAGGTTTTCCCGACCTGATAAAGAAATATGTATTATAAATTACTATGAACATTTTATATATTCTAAAGGAAGAGCCCTATAATACCCATGCTCCTGGATTGGGGTTTATTTTCTCAAATTTAATGCTTATTGTGGTGGTTTTATGTCAGTCCCAAGATTTTAATGGATTACAAGATATTACTCTTATGTCTTCAATTTTATTTCATAATCATACTTGCACTGCATTTTGAAATATTCCCAGATGATGATTTTAGTTTACATTAGTTCTCTATTTCTTGTAATGTTCATACTTCTATGAATGCCAATTTGGTAATTTCCCTATTGATTATTATTAGGGGTTTTTGAATTGCACAAGAGATGTTAGATTCTGCTACTTATCGTTCATGTCTTTTGCAGTATAAGGATACATAGTTAGCTCTCTCTCTCTCTATATATATAGAGAGAGAGAGATGTAGTGACTTTCCTCCAGGAAGTTTAGTTAGTAGTGGTCTGAGACTTTTATTTTCAATTCTCACCACAAGTTTTATTATTAACTCAATTTGTTCAATCTTCTTTCAATAGAAAGAATAGTCTCATGTATCCTTTTGTTTTTCATTTTCCCTCACTTAGACTAGGCATCTCGTAAGTCTAAAAAACTGTATTCCTCTTTGTATTTATTGCTACCCATGCGACACTACCCCACATAAGCCTATGGTTCTCGACTTCCCCATTGAAATCTTGATCTTTTATCCATATGGTTAACCAATTCCTATCCATTCTCTTAATCATCTAAGGAATAATAATTTCAAGGAAAGAAAATAGCCTTAGACTTCTCACCCCCGAACATCCTTCCAAAGGTTCACTAATAGATATTACTTCTCTAGGTAACCTATAGCGAAGAAACAGTTAGGTAGCATGGTAGTAATCTATAGATTCATACTCATATATAGTCTTTAAACAACCACACACAAGCATAGTGACAATATACCTCTTGTATTTATGCTATACTTAATCTATGTACATATGTCAAAACCATTAACACGCATTACATTATATATATATATATATATATATATATATATATATATATATATATATGGGAAAATTTTAAGGATGCAAATTTATCTTAAAGTTTAGAAACCTTAGTGAATCTTACTAGTCACTAACATGCAAACTATAAATTTCTGAGTGATATGTTTCTAAAAATATTCAAATGTATAATGATTTTATATACTATCTATAAAAATTTGGCGATTAGGAAAAATGGAAATTAGCGAATCTTTTTTTTTTTGGAAAAAACATAGAAAATTAGCCCACCTGGGAATCTTAGCCCCTAGAATTTTCTATGGTATATATATATATATATATATATATTCAAATAAACGACATATTTGAATATATTTTCTACTTCACCACCAAAGGGTTTCTTACTTTTTATGTATGTTCACAAAAAAACACTATATTTTATATATTCTTTGTGTGTTCCTATAAAAAAAAGACAAATTTAAAGTACTTAGCTTATATGTCGCAATTCATTCCAAGAATTCAGTGAGGAATACCACACCTCCCTTCCAATGATAATGGCTATTACATCTAGTTCTCCCCTTGATCTTCTCAATTTCTAAACAATCACTTTAAATATGAACTCTCACAGTAGGTTCCTAGGCATCGGGACTTCATCTAGCCTAGATTCTATACACTTCATCTAACGGAGAACCCTCCACTAGTTTTGAGCTTTCACAAGAAGATGTTCTCTAGGGAGCGCTCTACCTCCTAAATGGTTCTTTCTTCAGAGTATATTCTTCCCTTTGGGTTCTATCTTTTCTCTCTCTTTTTTTCTTCCTAAAACAATAGAAAAATATGCACCCTTATTCCTCTAAGATATTTAGGCCGTAAGGCGTTCCTATTTGAAAAAAACTCCCCTAGTTGCCAGTGTGTCCATGTTTGAGTCATTGGATCAAATGTTAGACGATTGAAATGTTTTAGGCCATTAGATCCACGAGTAAATAATTTTTTATATCTTTTTTATAGTGTTAGTTTTTTTTTCTTTTTAATAAGTTAGAATGAATTTAAGTTTTGTTGAATTTTAAGTTAAAATGTTGTTATTAAAAGTTTGTTAGATTTTAACCTCAATTTAATTTTTGGACTATGTCAAATTACACAAAATAAAAATAAAAGTAAATTAAATAAAAAGATTGACATAATGTAATGAACATTTTAACTAGGTAAAAATACAAAAAAATAAATAAAATAATAATAAACTATAAAAACAAGCCATGGTATTGACCCATGGTATTCATGTGGAATGTAGTTTATTTTTAAAATTAAGATGACCCAGATCAATCTTAACTCTAGATCTACCAAGAGAGAAGATGGATCATATGTATCATATGTCTTGATATGCAAACCTATTTTAGAGTAAAAAGAACATTTTAACTAGATCAAAATACAATAAAAAATAAAAATAATAACAAACTATAAAAAATCCCATGGTATTTACCCATGGTATTCAAGTGGAATGTTGTTTATTTATAGAGGGAAATTAAGTTGGAATAGATCAATCTTAACTCTGCATATACCAAGAGCCAAGACAGAGCCAAGACGGATCATCTGTCTTGATATGAAAACCTCTTTTAGAGTAAAAAGAGAATCGCTATAATATAGATCTAAACTAATTATTTAATAAAACTACTTTTAAATGTTTATAACCATTATCTTTTAAAATTTTACTTAATAAAATGTATCTAAATTTTCATACATCCAAATATACATAGTTTTTCTTGTTCTATATTATTTTTGTTATAACTATTTTATTATTCCAAAAAAACATGTTTTTTTTGTTATATTATTACAACTATTTTATTATTCATGAATATTACTTCTTAATATATAGAAAATTAAATTAATAATGAAAATTCTTAAAACATCTGATCTTTTTTAAATTTCCAAATTATTTCATAGGACATGATTTCTCTTGAGCAATAATGATGAATGTTCATAATTCTCATTTCTTAAATAACACTAAATTTACCTTTAACTACTTAATTTTAATAATTTCTAACTACATAACAGTTTGTAACTACATACACACTCTTTGAGATTTTTTTTTTTGTTAAGGAATATCAAATTTCTTCCGTTCAAAAAAACTATATACATATCTTTAATTACCTAATTGTAGCTAAAAAAAATTACATGTTTTTCACTTTATAATCATTAACAATTTTCATATTATATGATGTCAAACTTACTCAACTTTTTGTTCTGAAATTTTAAACAAAGTTTTTCACTACATAATTTTATCGTTTATAATTTTTTTATTTTCAATTCCAAACAAAACTCACAAAAGAAAAAATCCACATAGTCCTTACACTTAGTATAGTAATTAACAATAGAATAAGTTGGGACAACCCTAAGGGGTTTTTTGTACAATTTTTATCATAACCTTTCCCTCCATCAAATATATATTGTAGAGTCTTCTAAAGAGAGAGTATATTCTAGTTTATAACCTGATCCAAAACCAAAGAAAATTGCTATAGATCTCATAAGTTATTAGCTTATAGCTTGATCCACAATCAAATAAAATGGCTAGAGATTTCACAAGTTATCAATCAGTGATTTATTGACGTTCTTAGTTGAAATTGAACCTATTAGATAGATGGTGGCTAGAGACACTAAAAATTTCAAAATAGATATCTTGTATGACATCCATATTGTATACAAACCATCCAAATTTTCCATCTTATACAAAAATTTCTAACAATAACGGCTTAATTTACTCTCCAATTTTTGAAACCCCCGCCCATGCTGGGGAGATCACAGTGTAAAACAAATTTTGTTGTGGTTTTTTTAAGGGGTCCATAATCAAATCAAACAACGGGAAAGTCAATATTGTGGTATAATAACTGATTTTTGAATCATTATGACAAAAGAAACATCACATTCACTCATAGAATATATCTAATGCTATAAGGATCTCAAATGATAAAAAAAATTGAATCATGATAACTAGGTGCAACCAGAACTTAGTTGTAGCCACAAGAAAAAGATCACAAAAAATCACAGAATATATCCAAGGTTGCAATGAACCTGATACATTGTGATGGACCTCATCGGAATTTAGTGCACATAGAACACCACCCTAAAAAATTTTGAAACCTAATCCTAAGGGATTGGGTGAGATTGTATATTATTGCAATTTAGTAAATAAGGAAGGCAAAGAGACATTGGGAAGTGAATCCCAATAGCCTCACCTACATGTATAAGTACACACACAATCTCCATCTAATTCATCTTATTTTTTTGGAGTTACGTATTGGTCTAACATGGTATCAAAGCGAGTCCCATTCTTGGCATTCATGCCTCACCTACATGTATAAGTACACACACAATCTCCATCTAATTCATCTTTAGTTTTGCGGAGTTACCTCCTGGTCTGAAATGGTATCAAAGCAAGTCCCATTCTTGGCATTCATGCCTTTGGTGTAACTCCCTCATTTTCTACATTTTTTGCAGACCGTCATTGTGCATTTAGCTTATTTTTACTGCTCTTGGAATTCTTTTTTTATTGCTCCTAGAATTCCGCAATTCTAGAATAATTCTACATTTTTTCTTGGAAAATTCTGCCTCATTTTTCTCTACACACCACTGTGCAATTTCAGTTCTACAAATTTAATTTTTATTGTGCAATTTTAGCTCTGCACATTTAATTTTTATGCTACTCCACCCTCACAACACTCCCTCACAACGCTCACGCTGTCCTACTCACAGCCCTCTCCTCCCTCGGCCCCGACCTTCCTGACCTCACAGCCCTTCCCCTCTTCCTTAGCCCCTCAGCCTCCCATCCCATCCCCCTCACCCACTAGTGTACTCCCAACCTGCTCACGCCCTCCCATCCCCCTCACCCACTCATGCACTTCCAAACCGTAGACCATCTCTTCCCCACTCGTTCACCCCTCCCAACCCACAGACCCTCGCCCTCACCCGCTCACCCCTCTCCCTGCCCCCCTCGCATCCACTCACCTCCCCCTCCCACATCGCTCATGGCCCGATCCCCTCCCTTCCCCACCCGCTCACCTCTCTCCCTGTCCCCCTCATGTCCACTCACCTCCCTCTCCCCCATCGCTCCCCTCCCCGCACATGGCCCGCTCCCCTACCTTCCCCACCTAATGACCCCTCTTCCCGCCCCCCTCGCATCCACTCACCTCCCCCTCCCCCATCACTCCACTCCCCGGTCATAGCCCACTCACCCTCCCCCTCCTGGTCTGTCACATGACATTTAAAAAAAAAAAATTACAGCAAATACCCACCACAAAAAATCCCCCCCCCCCCTCTCCCCTTGTAAACACCTTCACCAAAAAATACCTCCCCCAGAAAATACCCCCCTGTTAAACACCTTCCCTAGGAAACACCTCCCCCAGAAAATACCTCCCTCAAATTAAAACCTCTGTTTTTTCCCCAAATTTTTCTTTACCAAAAAAAAAAAAAAAAAAAAATGCAGAATTTAAACCAGAATTGAATTTTTACTGTCATGGCAAAGTTTTTTTCTTTAAAAAAATGCATTCTCTCATATCTATTGTAGGAGTTGATCTCTCTGGCAAGGATAACTATCTTGAATGGTCTCAGAAAATCAATCACACTCTCATTTTTAATGAGCTATGGAGAGGAATTTGTGAAGGAGAAGGAGTCCTTCCACCCGCAAAGGCCACTTGAGACAAGGAGATCACCATTTTGGAAAAAAAAAACTGCAAGGCCTATGCCTTGATTGCAGCTTCCATAAATGAAGAGGTGATTCACCATATTACACCATTTTCAAATGCCTATAAAGCCTTGAGCAAGCTAAAAGAACTCTATGACTCACATTCAGAACTTGAAATTGTTCAATAAATGATTAAGTTGTTCAGTCTTGAATTGAAAAATGATAACCCTCTTGCTTTAGCTTCAGAACTAATATCTATCATGAATGACATTAAGAACAGTCATGTAGAAGTTGAAACACCTCTCATAGCATATGTTAAGGCATTGTATCAGAATTACTCACATTATCTTGAGTCATTGCAAGAAAGTGGAAACCTCATGAAAATCACCTTCGATTCCCTTAAGAAAACGTTTTCAGAAAGAGATAAAGCTTTTGGAAAGATGATAGCCCCTCTGTCTTTTGAAGATTTTGTATGTTTTACACATAGAGAGAAGGGTCATGCTGAAGATTCTTCCACAGGAAGAGGTGGCCGAAGAGGAAGAGGAAGAAGAAATTTCAGAGGAAGGGGGGTACACAAACTGACACTGAAAAATCTAATATTCATTGCATTCACTGCAATAAATACTGGCATGATGCATGTACATGTAAGCTTCCTTAAGATAAAATTTAGTAGAAAATAAATCAAGAAAAGGTTAAAACTCATGACAGAGAAAAAGGTAAAGCACCTGAATCCACTCATTATGTTGTAGCACATTGTAACAATGGAGTAACTGAAGACTTGTTTGATATTTCATTCACTTCTTCGAGAAATGATTGGTTTCTAAATTCAGGAGAAACATGTCAGATGACATTTAGAAAATATTTTTTTGAAGAATTTACTAAGAAATTTGATGGAGAAGTATACTTCTAAGATAAATCCAAACTCAAGCCATCAGGGCTTGGCACAATCAGGCTTAAGTCGCCTGGTCTTGTAGATCATCTTCTACATGAGGTTCTATACCTCCCTGAGTTCAGGAGAAACTTGTTGTCCTTGGTCCACATCTGCCAACAAGGAAAATCCATTCACATGTTTGATGGCAAGGTTGAGGTCAAAAAAGCATCAGATCTCTCACTTGTCATGGATGGAATAGAAGAAGGAAGATGCTTGAAGCTGCAAGGTTCCTCTGCTCATGCACAAAATTTTTCATTAAGTTCACATAATGATGAAGGTACATTCGCATCAAGTATTTTATGGAATGCTATATTTGGAAATTTAAACTATGACAGCCTTCGATTGTTGAAGAAAAATGGTGTTAATGGACTGCCTACAATTCCTAGGACACTTAAACAACGTGATGCTTGTATTATAGGAAAGCATAGCAAACATCCATTTCATGATTCACATTCTAGAGCACATATAAAACTTGAGATTATTAATTTAGATTTATTTGGCCCTATGCCTATTGCTTCTGCAAATGGAAATAAATATATGATGGCATTTATTGATGATTACAGCAGAATGTGTTGGGTTTACTTATTGAAGAACAAATCTGATGCTTTTCAAACATTCAAGAATTTTCATGCATGGATTGAATATGATGCACAAACTCATACAGGCTCTTTATGTACTGATAATGGAAAAGAATACACTTCAAACGAATTTTAAAATTACTTTTGTTAACATCAGATCAAACATCAAACAATTGTGCCCTATAATCCCCAACAGAACAGTGTAGCTAAAAGAATGAACAAGACAATTTTAAATATGATTCACTCCATGATGTTTTTTAAGAATGTAAAGTAGATGTTTTGGAATAATGTAGATCTATGTGTTTTATACATAAAGAATAGGTTTCCTTCAAATTCAATCAGAAAGAAAAATCCTTATGAAATGTGGCATGGCCATATTCCTTCGGTAAAAGAATTTCAAGGTCTTTGGTTCCACCTGTTATGCTTTGATACTCAAGGTACAAAGGAATAAACTTGGTGCTAGAAGTCAAAAATGTATCTTCTTGTGGTATTCCAATACCTCCAAAGGATATCGTCTCTATGATGAAGTCAATAAGAATTTTGTAATAGAAAGAGATGTCATATTCCTTGAATCTTCCAAGACTGACAATGTTGTTGAGAGACAAGTTTATCGCCTGGATAGATTCACACATGCAAAGTATTTTCAAGAATTCGATAATCAGATTCCAAATCTTGAAGGGGGGATTCCTATACTGAATCAATCTGTGGAATCATTTTCCAAAGCACTCTCTCCCCCATATGAATAACCAACCATGAATGACACCTTGAACGATGTGATTGATAGAATCGAGAGATTGAACCTTGATTCAATTCCAATTCATTCAGATGAGCAGCCTAGGCCATCTCAGAAAGGTCCCCCCAAATGGCTCAAAAAGACACTAGAAAACATTCGTCCCGATGATATTAGAAACACAGGAACAAGAAGTTCCACTAGACAAAATGATGGTGATTCAGATAATTATGATTCACCTGTTGATATGGATATTCCTTATAACTGTGAATTGAGTTTGTCTATAGATCATGAATCAACTTCCTTCAAGGAAGCTGGTTATCATGATGAATGGAATGAAGCGATGCAAAATGAGTATGATGCCTTGATAAATAATGGGACTTGGAAGCTGGTTGATCCTCCTTTGGGAACCAAACCAATTCGATGTAAGTGGGTCTACAAAAACAAGTACAAAGCAAATGGCTCACTTCACAAGCACAAAGCTAGGCTTGTGGAAAAAGGTTTTGCACAAAAATAAGGGGTAGAATATGAAGAAATTTTTTCTCTCATAGCAAATGGGCCACCATCCAGACACTCTTTGCGCTAGCAACTCAGAAGGGATGGAAATTCCATCAGATGGATGTAAAAACCACCTTTTTGAATGGAGATATAAAGGAGAAAGTTTTTATGTCCTAGCCAGAGGGATTTGTTGTGAAGGGCCAAGAACACAAAGTATGCAAACTTAAAAATCCTTGTATGGCCTTAAGCAAGCACCATCAGCCTCGTATGAGAAATTAACTAAGCATCTTGTGAAAATTGACTTCAAACATTTTCATCTCGATGATGAAACTTTGTTTGTTAAGAATGTTGGAAAAACAATCAAACTCAAGCCATCAGGGCTTAGCACAATCAAGCTCAACTTGCCTGCTCTTCCAGATCATCTTCCACATCAGGTTCTATACCTCCCTGAGTTGAGGAAAAAATTGTTATCCTTGGTCCACATCCGCCAGCAAGGACACTCCATTCACATGTTTTATGGCAAGGTTGAGGTCATAAAATGCATCAGATCACTCACTTTTCATGGAAGGAATAGAATAAGGAAGACTATTGAAGCTGCAAGGTTCCTCTGCTCATGCACAAAACTTTGCATTGAGTTCACATCATGATGACAGTACATTCCCATCAATTCTTTTATGGAATTCTAGAGTTGGACACTTAAACTATAATAGCCTTCTAATGTTGAAGAAAAATGGTGTTAATGGACTGCCTACAATTCCTACGAAACTTAAGCAATGTGATGCTTGTATTCTAGGAAAGAATAGAAAACAACCATTTCATGATTCACATTCCAGAGCACATAGAAAACTTGATTTTATTCATTCATATTTATGTGGCCCTATGTCTGTTACTTCTGCAAATGGAAATAAATATATGATGACATTTGTTAATGATTACACCATAATTTTTTGGCTTTTCTTATTGAAGAACAAATATGATGCTTTTCAAACATTCAATAATTTTCATTCATGGATTGAAAATGATGCACAAACTCATATTGGCTATTTGAGTACTGATAATCGAAAAGAATATACTTCAAACAAATTTGAAAATTATGTTTGTCAACATGGGATCAAACATCAAACAACTATGCCCTATAATTTTAAATATGATTCACTCCATGATGTTTTTTAAGAATGTAAAATTGATGTTTTGGGCTGATATAGTTCCATGTGTTGTATACATAATGAATAGGTTTCCTTCAAACTCAATCAGAAACAAAACTCCTTATGAAATTTGGCATGGCCACATTCTTTCGGTAAAGCATTTTAGGGTCTTTGCTTCCAACTGTTATGCTTTTATACCCAAGGTACAAAGGAATAAAATTGGTGCTAGAAGTCGAAAATGTATCTTCTTGGGGTATTCCAATACCTCCAAAGGATATCGTCTCTATGATGAAGTCAATAAGAAATTTGTAATAGAAAGAGATGTCTTATTCCTTGAATCTTCCAAGACTGATGATGTTGTTGAGAGGAAACTTGATCACCTGGATAGATTCACACATGCAAATTATTTTCAAGAATTTGATAATCAGATTCCACATCTTGAAGGTTGGATTCCTATACTGAATCAATCTATGGAATCATTTTTCGAAGTAGTCACTCCCCCACATGAAGAACCAACAACGGATGACACCTTGGACGATGTGATTGACAGAATCGAGAGATTAAATCTTGATTCAATTCCAATTCAGTCAAATGCGCTTCCTGGGCCATCTTAGAAGGGTCCCCCCAAATGGCTGACAAAGACACTAGAAAACGTTTGTCTCAATGAGATTGGAAAGATAGGAACAAGAATTTACACTAGACAAAATGAAGGTCATGTAGATAATTCTGATTCACCTGTTTATATGGATATTGCTCATAACTGTGAATCGAGTTCATCTATAGATCATGAACCAACTTTCTTCAAAGAATCTGCTTCTCATGTTGAATGGAACGAAGAAATTCAAAATGAGTATGATGCGTTGATAAATAATGGCACTTGGAAGCTAGTTGATCCTCCTTTGGGAACCAAACCAATTGGTTTTAATTGGGTCTATAAAAACAAGTAGAAATCATATGGTTCACTTTACAAGCACGAAGCCAAGCTTGTGGAAAAGGGTTTGCACAGAAAGAAGGGGTTGATTATGAAGAAAATTTTCCTCCCACAGCAAAATGGGCCACCATTCGGACACTCTTTGCCCTAGCAGATCAAAAGGGATGGAAATTCCACCATATTGATGTAAAAACCTTCTTTTTTAATGGAGATCTAAAGGAAAAAAAATTTATGTCCCAGCAAGAGGGATTGGTTGTGAAGGGCCAAGAACACAAAGTATGCAAACTTATAAAATACTTGTATGGCCTTAAGCAAGCACTGTGAGCCTGGTATGAGAAATTAACTGAGCATAGTCTGAAACTTGACTTCAAACATTTTTCTCTCGATGATGCAACTTTTTTTGTTAGGAAAGTTGGAAAAAAAATCAAACTAAAGCCATCAAGGCTTGGCACAATCAGGCTTAAGTTTCCTACTCTTCCAGATAATCTTCTACATGAGGTTCTATACCTCCCTGAGTTGAGGAGAAATTTTTTTTCCTTGGTCCACATCCACTAGAAACGACACTCCATTCACATGTTTGATGGAAAGGTTGAGGTCAGAAAAGCATAAGATCGCTCACTTGTCATGGAGGGAATAGAATAAGGAAGACTCTTGAAGCCGCAAGGTTCCTCTGCTCATGCACAAAACATTGCATTCAATTCACATCATGATGAAGTTACATTCCCATAAAGTCTTTTATGGCATGCTATATTTGGACACTTAAACCATGACAACCTTCAATTGTTGAAGAAAAATGGTATCAATCAACTACCTACAATTCCTAGCAAACTTACACAATGTGATGCTTGTATTCTAGGAAATCATGGCAAACAGCCATTTCATGATTCACATTCCAAAGCACATAGAAAACTTGAGCTTATTCATTTATATTTATGTGGCCCTATGCCTGTTGCTTCTGCAAATGGAAATAAATATATGATGACATTAATTGATGATTACACCAGAATGTGTTGGGTTTAATTATTGAAGAAAAAATATGATGCTTTTCAAACATTCAAGAATTTTCATGCATGCATTGAAAAACATGCACAAACTCATATTGGCTCTTTTTGTACTAATAATCGAAAATAATACACTTCAAACAAATTTGAAAAATATCTTTGTCAACATGGGATCAAACATGAAACAACTGTGCGCTATAATCCCCAACAAGATGGCGTAGCTGAAAGAATGAAGAGGACAATTTTAAATATGATTCGCTCCATGATGTTTTTTAAGAATGTAAAATTGATGTTTTGGGTTGATGCAGTTCTATGTGTTGTATACATAAAGAATAAGTGTCCTTCAAATTCAATCAGAAACAGAACTTATTATGAAATGTCGCATGGCCACATTCCTTTGGTAAAGCATTTCAAGGTCTTTGGTTCCACTTGTTATGCTTTGATACCCAAGGTACAAAGGAATAAACTTGGTGCTAGAAGTCGAAAATGTATCTTCTTGGGGTATTCTAATACCTCCAAAGGATATCATCTCTACGATGAAGTCAATAAGAAGTTTGTAATAGCAAAAGATGTCACATTCCTTGAATCTTCCAACACTGACAATGTTGTTGAGCGCCAACTTGATCGCTTGGATAGATTCACACATGCAAAGTATTTTCAAAAATTTGATAATTAGATTCCACATCTTGAAGGGGGGATTACTATACTGATTCAATCTGTGGAATCATTTTCCAAAGCACTCTCTCCCCCACATGAAGAATTGTTACACTAAAAATTGTCACCTTGACATTCTACTAACTGTATGAGATCATTATCACTCATACATGCCTCCTCTGCAAGTCTTACAACCTTTACTCCTCATGTCAAGCCCTGAAACAGGTGGAAAAACCCTAAAAATATCTGAAACTCTGGGTATGCAGGTAACATGAGGCTTGCCTGCGTTCCTAGCTTGGGTACGCATGTAATACACTGCTTACCTGCATTTTAGAACGTATTTTTCCTTTGCAAGGCCTGTGTACCCTCCTCAAAGTCAAAAAGGCGAGAAAGTAAAGTCAAAAAAGTGGTTTGAGGTCAATTCTAGAAGGTTCTAGATGAGATTTTTTGGGGATGAGTACGCTTTGATAAGGTGCATGTATCCCTCACCTTAAGGAACTAATCCCTTGATGTGAGGAGTCTATCCCTTTGAAGGAGGATTCTATCCCTTAAAAGGTGGAATCCTAACCTCCTCATCAGCTCTATAAAATGAGGCATTGGGTAGCCTCAAAGGGTTAAGTTTTTGGAGATTAAGATTTTGGAGACTGACGATTAGAGTTCAAGATTTATGTGTGATTGAGTTGAAGTGCTGTTGAGATTTAGTCATCTTTCTGCTGAGCTTTTGGGAGGAAAGATCACATACCTCTTTATGCTCCTGGAGGAAGAGTGCAAGATTTATCAAAGTAGAGGAGACTCCTGCTTCGGACCCTGGGAAGGCCTTTCAAACATCAAGGCTAAGGTTGTAAGGTTCTTTTATATATTTTAAGATTAATACAATCAAGTTCTATTTTTCTCAATAAATTATTGTTCGATTGTTTATTTCAATAAGTTGTCGTTTGATCGTTTATTTCATAGATTCCTTGATCACTATGATAGGTATGTTTTATGATTATTTGTTATACAAGTGCTATTTAATATTTTCTTGTTTGTGATTGCAGGTCGATGAAAGACGACACTTTCTTGCGACAAAATAACTCTTGTTGCGATGAAAGGATTATTTTTGCGACGAAAGAAATATTGTTGCGACGGAAGGATTTTGATGCAACGGAAGCACTACGACTGCAAATAAGCATTTGGATCTAAGGTAGGATCGACACCTTTATAACATTTATTTTTAAAACGGATGTATTTAGAGAAAGACAAACTTAGTTGTTCGTTTGTTGCTAGATTGTCTTCTGACACTAGGGAGATCGGTCTTGTATACAAGAACGATTTATCCGGCCAACAAATTGGTGACTCCACTAGGGAAAGAAACTTGTTGTTTTTGGTTCTCTTTTATTTTGATTTGAGGAAAAGTTTTTCCTGGTTTTTGATTGATGGATATTTGCCTGGGTAGCTTAGGTTTGCTCTGTTTTTGAAAATTTTGAAATCTTTTACGTTTTTCTTGAACTTTTCTAGGGACCACACTTTGTTCTTTTGTACAGTGCGGGTAGTTTCACACTTTCCTTGAGTTAACAGTGCTGGACCGCACTTGTTACTTCTGGAAGCCTGTAGACCCTGTAAACTTTTTTGAAAAACTTTAGATTTCTTTTTTCCAGTTTAGTCTAGATTTAATTTAGGATTCTTAGCATCTACCCAAATCTGTATTTTTCTGTCAAAAATCTCTTATTTCTGAATTTCTTTCAGTAATTGTTCATCTCATCAATCTCCATTAAGTTAATTGGGTTTTCTGAGTATTTTTTTGAGAAATTATTAATTTGATTTCCTTTGGTCATTACTGGGAGGTTTGTCTCAGTATTTTCACAATTTTACATCTTTTTGCTTTTGGGGGGGCTAAATTGTGTATGAGTGTTAATCGCCTTTGAGTGTTTTTTGATCTTTAGAACTCTCACCCAATTTTCTTGACTTGCACTTGATTGATTCTTAGATCACATTAGAATCATCTTGTGTTTGAGAATTCTCTTGCATAGATCACATTTTCATAATTAGAACTCTCATTTTCAGAATATGAATGAAAAATGTGCATAGATTACATTTGCATACTTTTCATGTGAATTGTGCATAGATTACAATTGCATAGTTTACATTCTGAAAAATCAATCATAGATTTAGATCATTTTTCTTTGATTTGAATTTAGATGTTTTTATGCTTGTTTTAAAAACACAAAAATAAAAAATTGTTTTGGGATTGATTTGCATTAGTTTTTCTTAATGAAATTAGTGCATTAGAGAATTTGTTATATTTTCTCTTAGTGACCAATTTTTTGCATTGTTGGAAGTGAATGGAAAATATCTCCTTACTTTAGTTAGGATTCATCGAATTGAAAATATTACATTATCATATTCGATTACATTCAGTTTTGGTTCAGGTCATAACACCATTGGTTTCATATCCATTTACCCTTTTGAGTAATAACAGCCTAAATAACACAACGCTTAATTAAAACTCATCTCGTAATTTTTACATTTTGAGGGCTTTTTCCACCAATCTAGCTTAGTATTAGTGCTTTGGAATAGGTTGTAGTTAACTTTCCAAAGCAACAAAAAAAAACAAGTAGATAAATCTTGCGGTAGGAAATAAATCCAATTATAATTGGTACAATCTGGGAAGCTTCTCTTAAAGAAGTCAATCACGAGATCACGTCCGAACCTTTGAGACAATCAATTCTGTTTCATTGGGGAAGATAGAAGATTTTGCGCGTATTACAAACGATAAACCTCAGATTAACCATTGTTGAGGAGCCTGGGGTCACTTGTCGGTAAACCTCGGATTAATCATGTCGAGGAACCTTCAAGGGGATTGAGCTTTGATACTCTGCCCTTTCACGTGGGATCGGATCGTAGACTATTCCCCCAGTTGTATTTGTTACTGTTGGTAACCTTAGTGTCCATAAACTTAAGATTATTTCCTAAGGTGACGGTGAAGGAAAGATCTCACTGTACCTGGAGCAGACGTCGACTAGACTCACTTGGACTCTCTGGGGGGTTTTCTTCACTCGAGATGGTTTTGTGAAGAAACTTGTGCTAGTCTGTTTCATTAAGCAGGTTGTCGGGGTAACTGTTCCAACCGCCCTTTCTGTATTAAATTCTATGATGTTGGATTTCATCACCAACTAGTGTTTTTAGTACGGGAAGTTACTGTTTGTGTGTGGTTTGACTCCTAGATTTGATAGCGTGTGTTAATTTGTTTGTTTTTACTTTTAGAGACCATAGGTGTGAATTGTGAATTTTAATTGTTAGGTGTGAATTGTTAATTGTTAATTTTAGTTTTAAATTGTTAATAAAATTCACTGAAGTTGAATATAATGACAACTGTTCCAGAATTTACCAACCAAGGAACCCCTCTTAATGAGAATCCTAGTAATTTTCCTTTCTTTGGAAATGTTGGTCCTCCTTATATGGCTACTTTGTCATTACCTGGATTTACAATAGGTTTACCGATATGGTTATTTTCAACTTCGTTGGCCCCGAATACTCCAATTGTTTCACCTCAACCGGATGCTTCACCTCAACAGAGTTCACCATCTCAACATCACCAACCTTTTGTTGACCCTTCGCCTTATTCGCCTAATATTTCTTCCTCCATTTATTCCTCTTCGCTTGGTAAAAGCCTTAACGCTAGTAACCAGGTGGCTAAGAAGAAGAAGAAAGGGAAGAATAAGAAGAAGAAGAAGCAAGATAAGAAATAATTCAACCAACCAACCATGGTTGTAAGTGTTAGTTGTGTTGAGGAAACCTCCAACATGCATCGTAAACCCAAATACCCTTGCAGGCTTTGTAAGGGTGACCACTTCCTTATCAATTGTCCTGGTATTCCAAAGGTCTTGGAAGTATGGTCAGAAAAATCTCATCAACTTTCTGTTGATCCATCAACCAGTGATAGTCAAGTTCTTGGGAAAAAGGGTAAAGTTAGGTTTCCTTGTAAGTTATGCAAAGGGATTCATCATACTCACATTTTCCCTCACATGGATGAAGCCTCAAAATTGTTGGAAAACCTTACTGTTCCACAGCAAGAATTTCCAACTGGTTACCATAAACTTTCTCCCAACCTACCGTCAACTGACGGAGTGATTGATCTAGTTTCAAGTACAGTCAATCCCACTCTTCCATTGGAGAGTGAAACTCATATCACTCAGGTTGATGATTCATTAGTTGATCAAGTGGTCGATTCAATTTCACATTCGGTCGATCCCACTCTCCCTTTAGAGAGTGAACTTCATACCGCTCAGGTTCTTCTTGTTACATCAGATTCTTCTACGCCAGGGGGCATTTCACCTGTTTCTACAGAACCCCCTCCAAGTACTGAGGTATTTTCCTTTGATTGGAATAGACTGATAGAACCTCGTCTTCCTTCCTCCATCCCTTTCCAAATCATTGTGAAGTTTGGTGGTAGGGACATACACCGCACACAGGTAGATGAAGGTGCTTCTGTTAGTATTTTATCCTCAAGTGCTTGGAAAGCTTTAGGTTGCCCTCAGCTTGTGCCTATTACACAGAATCTGAAAGCTTTTAATAGAACCATTAGTGAACCTTTAGGGATCCTTCCTAAGTTTTATATTACTTTGGAAGGTAAAATTGTCTGTATTGATCTTATGGTAGTTTAAGGCCCCTTGGATTTCAATTTACTCCTTGGGTGGGAATATGTCTATGCAATGAAAGCTGTCATATCGACACTCTTTCGTGTGATGTCTTTCCCTCACAATGGCAATATTGTGACTGTAGACCAGCTTTCATTCGCTAGTCTTGATTCAACTACCAATAATCCGACATCCCTGAATGTTCCTCATATGCAAGTGGTATCTACCCCGCCACGGGTTAATTATGTGGAAACTGGTCCCATGTTTTCAGTTACCGATGTAAGTAAGCCTCTCACTGTTTTCTCGTCTTCCTTTGACTTAGATCCGGTAATTGACATGGAAAAATCTATGGGATTATTTGAACGTGATGTTCTTATCCCTTTTGAGTCCCTTGACATGTGTTCCTTCCAGAGAACTATTCTTCCATCTGATGAAGACCTCTTGGAAGCCATGATCAAGGTGTGTCCATTGACATGTGTTTCTTCCAATTGGAAGCCATGATCAGTGACGCGAGGAGAGTTCCTGTTACTGTGTCAACCTCGTTAAAAAATGAATCAGTGGCTGATGAGGATAGTTCCTTTTACTGTGTCAACCTCGTTAAAAAATGAATCAGTGAGTCTGAGGATAGTTCCTTTTACTGTGTCAACCTCGTTAAAAAATTAATCAGTAGTTTCCGAGGATAGTTCCTTTTACTGTGTCAACCTCGTTAAAAAATGAATCAGTCAGCGATGAGGACAGTTCTTTTCCTGTGTCAACCTCATTAAAAAATGAATCAGTAGGTAGCTTGTAGAGAGTATATTGATAGATTAGAAATAAGTAGTTTATGAGGATGGTTCCTGTTACTAAGTCAACCTCGTTAAAAATGAATCAGGTATGAGGACAGTTCTTTTCCTGTGTCCACCTCGTTAAAAAATGAATCAGCTGGTGAGGAGAGTTCCTTTTACTGTGTCAACCTCGTTAAAAAATGAATCAGTCTATGATGAGGACAGTTCTTTTCCTGTGTCAACCGCATTAAAAAATGAATCAGTAGATTATGTAGGTAGATTAGAAATAAGTAGTTTCAGAGGATAGTTCCTGTTACTGATTCAACCTCCTTAAAAAATGAATCAGGTCCGAGGACATTTCTTTTACTGTGTCAACCTCATTAAAAAATGAATCAGTTGGTCTGAGGATAGTTCTTGTTACTAAGTCAACCTCGTTAAAAAATGAATCAGGTATGAGGACAGTTCTTTTCCTGTGTCAACCTCATTAAAAAATGAATCAGTAGGTTATATAGGTATATTTTAGAAAATAGATACGAGAATAGTTTCTTTTACGATTTCAACCTCGTTAAAAAATGAAACATGTATAAGAGGAAAGTTCCTTTTACTGTGTCAACCTCTTTAAAAAATTAAACACATTTCCATGAGCATAGTTCCTTTTCCTGTGTCAAGCTCGTTAAAAAATGAAACAAATCCTCCCCTAATTGAGTCGAGTCTTTGACTAGATCTCGTAAATGTTAAGTCATATATTTAGGTTAGTTTTTGCATAATTTTCTTACAGTTTTAGGTTGGGTCTTTCATATGATCTCGTAAATAAACCTTCATTCCATCCAGCTATTAATTACCAGTAGTGTATTTAGTTGAATGAAATGAAGCTGGGGGGGCATCAAGCACAGTTTTCTCTCTGTTTCAAGCTTGTGCAAAAATGAAACCACTCTGAAGCATAGTTTTTCTCTGTTTCAAGCTTTTGTAAAAATGAAACCTATCTTGAGTCAATTTCGGTTATTTTCAAGACTCGTTAAACTCATGAAAATCTCGAGATTATTTTTCTATCATTCATTCTCGTAAAACAAATGAAAAATGCCAAGTTCTTTCCATCTTTTCCTACTCGTAAATTAAATTGAAAGTTGGCCACAGGAGTATATTTTTATCCCTTTTTCGAACTCGTTAAAACTTACAAAAAAGTGAAAACCATGAGTGCATTTTTATCCCTTTTTCGAACTCGTTAAAATTTACAAAAAAAGAGAAACTACTGAGTATACTTTTATCACTTTTTCGGACTCTTGAAAATTAGGAAAAAGCGAAACCTTGGAGTCCTCCTTTAAGCCATTTTCAGACTCTCTAAACATGAAAATATTGTCGAGTACTTTATTATTCGAACTCGTTAAAGTAAATGAATGATCATCCTTTCAGTATAAGTTTACCCCTTTTATGGACTGAAATGGACTATTTACGAAAAAGGTATACGTTGACTAATTATGGTCAATAGAGTTCTCTCCCGCATTATTTTATCCTTTTTCGGGCTCGAGAGACTAAATTTATGAAAAAGTACACCCATGGAGTTTTCTTAAGTTTTTTCTTCTGACTCCCTAAAATTGAAAATCACCGAGTTTCTCCTCTACTGGACTCGTTAAAATTTAACAGTAAAGGACCTGTTCAATTTTAAACAAGAACGAACCACTCCTTCTTAGGGTTTGAATCTTAAACTAAGTTGGACTCATCTGAAGGATGAGCTTATAAACAAGTAAATGTTATCCTCCTCAAGCTTGTCAAAAATAAAGAGGTACTTGCCAGAAATGGTGGAGGAAAAGAGAGAAAAAATGGGCATGTTTGTTGTATTTTGATTTTTCGGAAATTCAGTTAACCACTCTTGAACACAACACTTTCAATCACCTGGGTTGGGAAATCCTTTGCCTAATAGTTAATCAAACCATATTGAAAGTCTTCAGCTGGTTTCTGGGTATTAGCTTTGGGTTAATTGTTACCAAACCATCTGCAGTGTCGTTATGTGTTCAAGAGGATAGTTCAAACAAACCATTCATTTACGAAATATCTGTCATCCATTTTGACCATCCCTGAGTCATTCCTTTCCAATATATTTCTTCAAAACTTGATCTATGATTTCGTGTTGTGGGCTTGCCTACGATGGATCACTTTCTATCGACGACAACTCTTTATCTAGGAAGTTGATCCAGAAATCGTCAGTACCTTGGAATCTACATGCCTCAATGGTAGGTTTCTCGCCTTCGATGACAGGTTGCATCATTGACCTTCGATCAAATGATTCCATGACATGTTCGACTTTAGCTCATTCATTCACATTTCATGGATTGTACTGAGTAATTTGAGAGCCATTGACATTACTGGTGGTTACTCTCACACTTGTTAACAATTTACATTATTGACTGGTAATCAAGTGGTTTCTACCATGGTCGACTTCAATACATTTAATCGCATGGATAGAATCATACTAGTTCGAGAAGCAGAAATCAAGACCCTAGATCTAGTTTCCACCATCCAAGCTTCGAGGAGTTTCATTATTATACAGTAGACTATTCATTACAGATGGTTGTGCCCATGCTGTGTCTACACAATTGATGTAATATTAAAATCATTTCTGTATCAGAACAAGTTTAGTTAGTTTTTGATCTGAGTATGGGAATGCCTACCTCAGCGATGATATGATTACATATATATATATATATATATATATATATATATATATATATATATATATATATATATATATATATTGCATTGAATATTTTTACAGGTTTTGACTGGGGTGTCCACAGGATGATCCTTGAAATGATAAAGTACTTCACTCTTCAAATATGACAGACTTCATCTTCATCTATTTCAGACTATGCGCTTTAGGGGCCGATCTGTTACACTAAAAGTTGTCACCTTGAAATTTTTCTGACTGTATGAGCTCATTAACACTCATACATGCCTCCTTTGCAAGTCTTACAACCTTTACTCCTCATCTCAAGCCCTAAAACAGGAGGAAAAATCCTAAAAATATCTGAAACTTTGGGTACGCAGGTAACATGAGGCCTGCCTGTGTTCCTAGCTTGGGTACGCATGTAATACACTACTTACCTGTGTTTTAGAACGCAGTTTTCCTTTGCAATGCCTGCGTACCCTCCTCAAAGTCAAAAAGGCGAGAAAGTCAAGTCAAAAAAGTGGTTTGAGGTCAATTCTAGAAGGTTCTAGATGAGATTTTTTGGGGATGAGTACGCTTTGATAAGGTGCATGTATCCCTCACCTTTAGGAACTAATCCCTTGATGTGAGGAGTCTATCCCTTTGTAGGAGGATTCTATCCCTTAAAAGGTGGAATCCTACTCTATAAAAGGAGGCATTGGGTAACCTCAAAGGGTTAAGTTTTTGGAGATTGAGATTTTGGAGACTGAGGATTAGAGTTCAAGCTCTATGTGTGATTGAGTTCAAGTGTTGTTGAGATTTATTCTTCTTTCTGCTAAGCTTTTGGGAGGAAAGATCACATACCTCTTTATGCTCCTGGAGGAAGAGTGCAAGATTTATCAAAATAGAGGAGACTCCTGCTTCGGACCCCGGGAAGGCCTTTCAAACATCAAGGCTAAGGTTGTAAGGTTATTCTGTATATTTTAAGATTAATACAATCAAGTTCTATTTTTCTCAATAAATTGTTGTTCGATTGTTTATTTCAATAAGTTGTTGTTTGATCGTTTATTTCAGAGATTCCTTGATCACTATGTTAGGTATGTTTTATGATTATTTTTTATACAGGTGCTATTTAATATTTTCTTCTTTGTGATTGCAAGTTGATGAAAGATGACACTTTCTTGCGACAAAAGAACTCTTGTTGTGACGAAAGGATTATTGTTGCGACGAAAGAACTCTTGTTGCAATGGAAGGATTTTGATGCAACAGAAGCACTACGACTGCAAATAAGCATTTGGATCTAAGGTAGGATCGACACCTTTATAAAATTTATTTGTAAAATGGATATATTTAGAGAAAGACAAAGTTAGTTGTTTGTTTGTTGCTAGATTGTCTTCTGACACTAGGTAGATCGATCTTGTCCGCAAGAAAGATTTATCCAGCCAACAAGAACTAACCATGGATGACACCTTGAACGATGTGATTGACAAAATCGAGAGATTGAATCTTGATTCAATTCCAACTCAGTCAAATGAGAAGCCTGGGCCATCTCAAAAAGGTCCCCCCAAATGGCTGACAAAGACACTAGAAAAGGTTCGTCACGATGAGATTGGAAAGACAGGAACAAGAAGTTCCATTAGAAAAAATGAAGGTGATGTAGAGAATTATGATTCCCCTATTGATATGGATATTTCCTATAACTGTGAATTGAGTTTGTCTACAGATCATGAACCAACTTCCTTAAAATAAGCTGCGTCTCATGTTGAATGGAATGAAGAAATGAAAAAGGGGTATGATTCCATGATAAATAATGGCATTTGGAAGCTGGTTGATCCTCCATTGGGAACCAAACCAATTGGTGGTAAGTGGGTATATAAGAAAAAGTACAAAGCAGCTGGCTCACTTGACAAGCACAAAGCCAGGCTTGTGGCAAAAGGTTTTGCACAGAAATAAGGTGTCTATTATGAAGAAAATTTTTCTCCAACAGCAAAATGGGCCACCATTCAGACACTCTTTTCCCTAGAAACTCAAAAGGGATGGAAATTCCATCAGATGGATGTAAAACCCTCCTTTTTGAATGGATATCTAAAGGAGAAAGTTTTTATGTCCCTGCCAGAGGGATTTGTTGTGAAGGGCCAAGAACACAAAGTATGCAAACTTATAAAATTCTTGTGTGGCCTTAAGCAAGCACTGCAAGCCTGGTATGAGAAATTAACTGAGCATCTTCTAAAACTTGACTTCAAACATTTTGATCTCGATGATGCAAATTTGTTTATTAATAAAGTTGGAAAAAAAGTTGTATATCTTATGGTGTATGTAGATGATATTTTGATGACACGGAAAAATGAGAGTTATATTTCATCCATAAAGAAGGAATTGAAGAAAGGTTTTGAAATGAATGATTTGGGTTATGTTCATTACTATCTGGGTATTGAAGAATCTCAACATCATAAATTTATATTTCTTTCTCAAAAGAAGTACATTGGAGATCTTTTGAAAAAGTTTGGCATGGATGAATGCAATTCCTTAACCACTCCAATGGAACAAAACTTGAAGCTGACATCCATTGAAGGGAAGGAATTCGAGAATGCCACAAAGTATAGAAAGCTTGTAGGAATTCTTATCTACCTGACTACCACTAGACCAGACATCTCATTTGTTGTTGGAATCCTCTCCGAGTTTATGCGAAAACCTTGTGAAGGAAGTTGGTCTACTGCAAAAAGATTTCTAAAGTACTTGAATGGGACTCAGGACTTTGGACTCAAATATACACAGGTAGGTGATTTCAGCTTGATCGGATACTCTGATTCAGACTTTGATGGAGACAAAGAAACTGGCGTGTATACTTTAGGTTATACCATGAGCCTTGGATTAGGAGCTGTCTCATGGAGATCACGCAAATATTTAGTTCCATCAAATTCCATAACCGAGGCAAAATATGTGGCAACAACTGAAGCAACAAAGGAAATTATGTGGCTTAGGAAAATCCTAGAATATTTGCAGATGAAACAAATGCATTCAACACCACTCATGATCGATAGCACTTCTACAATAAATTTTTCCAAGAACCCGACGTTCCATGATCGACCAAAGCACATCAATACAAAATACCATTTGATTCAACATCATGTTGAGGCCAAAACTATCCATCTACATCATTGTTCCACAAATGAGCATACCACAGACATCTTCACCAAAGCGCTTGGAAGAGAAAAGTTTGAAAAGTTCAGAACGATGCTTGGACTCACCAACATCCCTTCAGATTAAAGGGGGGAATGTTGACACCTAATCCTAAGGGATTGGGTGAGATTGTATATATTTTAATTTAGTAAATAAGGAAGGCCAAGATACATTGGGAAGTGAATCCCAATAGCCTCACCTCCATGTATAAGTACACACACAATCTCCATCTAATTCATCTTCAGTTTTGCGGAGTTACCTCCTGGTCTGAAAAAAAATTATATACTCTTGAGCAATTTAGAATAATCTAAGATGTCTAGATTGGATGTTGAGGCGGGTGGTACAATAATTGAGGATGCTTCTTAAAGGGTAACGGAATTTAGATACTCTACCCTTCCACCAAAGCTATAAAAAGTGACACTTGTACATTATAGTTTACTATTTGATTAGGAATAAGTTACAAACATGGGGTATTTAAAAAGTAATAAGAGGAAGGTAAATGAGGGCCATGGTAATTAATGTGATTCTTTGTACTATTTTTATTTAAAATAGTAATTTGTATTTGTATTTTTTTAAATAAATATTGTTAAATGTGTTGTAATATTTTTATTTAAAATAGAAATTTGTATTTGTATTTTTTAAATAAATATTGTTAAATGAGTAATTGAGTAAAATATATTAAATTTATATTCTATTTTTTAATATATTTATTTAAAAAATCAAAATATGGTGAGTTTTTTTCTATTCAGCTTTACTCTAGATGTGCATAGAATGAGTCTATCTCATGTGCCAAACAAGATTATTCTTTCTCTTCATATTATAGCTTGCACGTTGACACTTCTCTCCTCCTCCTAAAACACATTTAAACTATGAGGGACAAGGTTTCTCAATAGCCTTATTTTTACTACTCTTGAAGTGACGAAAGACACCTCTCCATACATTTTTTACTGTCTGTACAAAGAACAAAAAAAACCAACTTCATATCAGCGATACTAAAAAAACAAGAAACAACAACATGGCATACACGAGGAACATCAGTGGTAAAGAACAATGTGATATCTTGAATATTTTCAAACATCATGAAGGAAATAATACATAGGTGCCTCTATAGGAATTGATCAAGATTAAATATGGATGAACTGCACCAAAAAAATCTTTTATTTGAAGGTAGAAAATAACAATCTATTTATTTATTCATGACGCATTCATGTTGGCATGATCAGAGAGGGTATTTAAATTAACTTTAAAATAGGCCTCATGATTTGTAAGGCTCAAGGAAACAATATTGCATTAAGATTTCACTACCTGCTTTCATGGAAGAAAATTTTGATTTTCATTCCTCCACAATGGATCCTTCTCCACAACATCTTATTTATTCTAGGCTACTCTTTCCTATTCTATTTCCTTTTCTTTTGCAACATGTGATGCAATTGCTAGTTTTAATCTCTATGATATTAAGGATGGTGACGATCTACAACCATCGTGACTTTTCGACCTTCAACGAAAAACTGAAAATAAACAATAATAACTTCTTTTAAAAATATTAAAGTTTTGTTAGGCTTTTTACTAAGCCTATGAGTTAATAAGTTAGCAACAAAGTAAATAACAATAATTAAAACTATCTACAACAACCTCGGGTGTTGCAATGAAATTAATATATTTTTAAGTTAAAGCTAGTTTATCTTGAAATTTTGTTTATACTAATAATTTAATTTAACAATGATCTTTGTGTTATACTCTATTATCTAAATAGTTAGATTCAAGGTCAGAATACAAAATAAATTTATAAAATTTAATATAAATAAATAAATGAAAATTATAAAATATTTAATAACACAAAAAATTAGCAAGAGATAAAATTATGATACTAAATTGATGAAAATAGATGGATGTAATTGTATAACTTTTTTATTTTAATTTTGTTTAAAATTTTGTAATAATGTGTGTTATTTTTATCATTGAGTTATTGAGTTATAGATTTTATAGTGTATAAATTTATTTATATTTTAAAATAAATTTTAAATAATAAAAATTTGTAATTTAGTTAAGTATTATAATATATATGTGTGTGTGTGTGTGTGTGTGTGTGTGTGTGTGTGTGTGTGTGTGTGTGTGTGTGTGTGTGTGTGTGTGTGTGTGTGTGTGTGTGTGTGTGTGTGAAATGAGTACACACATTCTAAAAAAGAGGAAAGAGCTCCCCCGAGTGAGGAAGAGGCCAATCCCTCTACAAGTAGTTTGTTGGGATTATATTAATTTTTTTTTTTAATAATTAATATGATTTAAATTTTATATGTAAAAATAATTATTATAATGATTCTGGGAAAGAGGGAGAGAATTAGAGTAGATTAATGTATTGGTTAAGAGTATGTGTCTCTTCCTTATAGGTTATATGTTCAAAATCACACATGGCTAGGGTTTGTATGTCTTTCTATACTTTAGTAGTCAAATCACTACATTGAGGAAATTGGTTTATTATTATTATATTAATATTAATATTATTATTATTATTATTAGGAGAATTAGCAACTAGGGTGTGTTGGTACAATATAAATTATTATACTATAATATTTTAAAAATTAAACAATAAATATATATTGTTATTAAACAAATTCTACATCATTTTGATAAGAAGATTTTATTATTTTTTATTTTTTTTTAATCTTTTTTTTGTTTTGAAAATATTTTTTAGTTTCTTTGGAGGTATCCAATAAATATAGAACAATATATAGAAGATTATCAATGATGGCCCATGCACAAGATAATATGCACAAGTCTATAAATTCTCTAGTTTATTAATCAACAAATTTTCTCCCTTTCCTGAAATGATTAACTAGATTGGAGTAAAGAATATCTCAAGCTAGGGTTTTTTTTTATAGCCACACAATTACACATTTTTAGCCATATGTATGGTTTTATTCCCTATATAATCTTGTCTTCTAATGGAATCTTCTGACAGTGGGGGTGGTTTCATACTCTCTTGACATAGGGTCAATTATTGCTACTGCTATTGCCTTTTGAGGGTACCAAAGTAGCTCTCCACATGCACCATAGGATTAGTGGAGGGGTATATAACCCCCAAGGGTACTAAAGTGGCCCTTCATATGCACAAGGATAATATGCATAAATCTGGAAAAAAATAAATTTATTAACCAAAAACATTCCTCCTCTTCATGAAGTGATTAACCAAGATGGAGGAGAAAAGATCTCATGGCTATATATTTTTATATAACCACAAAATTACTCATTTGTATCCATATGTTGTTTGATTTTTTATATCAACTTCTCTACTAATGGAATCTCTTATGCTACACTTGATCTCTCATCGCTCAAGCAGGAAAATTGATAGATTTGTGTAGGAGATTACAAATTGCATCCTATAAAATGGTACAATTTAGAAGTGAAATTTAGCTCCAACCTCATATACATGATCTAAAATTAATAATTTTTTTGGACGATAGAAGAGAATTTGGCTCACCTCCCTCAAAATTTGAGGCATTTCAATACTTCATATTTTGATTGGGAAAATATGTGAAATCAATGTCTTCTTGATTTTTCAAGAGAAATCATAAGGTATCTAAAAGCTAACTACCCCTACCATCATTTTGAATGATGATGAAATTTTCCAGTCACTCATTAGTTGGAAAATTTACATTGTTATGGCCATATCCTAGGGTATGATGATTTGGTTCCTAAAAAGTTGGAAATAGTTGATTAAGGGGTGAATGCATCATTATTTTTTTCGACAAGGGTTTTATTCATTTCTTGAGATAAAAGAAGAAAATGATATTAGTTTTTGAAGTGGGCCTTATTTCTATGGCACTAGAGAGATGTATCACAACTAATAAATAACATATTTTATTCTAGAAAATGGAATTCATTTATCAATTCCTTTGGGTTCACCTTCCATACCATCCTCTTCGCTGAATGACACTAGCATGACATCTATAAGGAATTCTCTTGGAAAATATCTCAATAATGAAAAACCAATTGGCTCATTATTTTCCTATGTAAGAATTTGTGTAGTGGATTTGGAAAAATATTTTCCTTGAGACATCAAACAAACCCTATATAATTGAAAGCACATTCAATAGGTCTACTATGAGCATATCCCATTCAAATGTTTCCAATAAAATTAATAAGGTTACTTCACCAAGAAATACACTAAAAATTCCCTTAAAAACTAAGAACCCAAAGATAAATATGACCAATGGCAATAAGACAGGGAGAAAAAGGATATATTTGCCAAGAAGTCTATTTTTGACAACCAAATCAAAGACCTTACACAACAACTAGGTTTAAACCCTTATAGAAGTGGGAAAGGAATGACCCAAACACCATAAGTTAGGTCCACAATTGAACCAACTTACATCAATAAGGACAACTTAAATAATAGATCTCCAGTTTAGGATCATAATCCTTCTAGAAACAAGTATGTAGTTCTTCCTAAAGGGGAAATATCGCTTAAATGGTATCTTAATTCTCTATAAATCAACCAATATCCTTTTAGATACCAAAATTAGAAGGAAACCTTCAATTGGAACCATTGTCAAAATCTAAAAATATTATATTACAACATGAAGAATAGTTAGATCACTCCCCATTATGGGCCATTTACTCCTCAATATTCTACCCTCATCATCAAGATCCACTTAATACATAATATTATATATCAAATGTGGATAATGAATAAGTAACCAGGGAAAACCTTTAAAAAAATGCGTGAAATCCCTCTAGGGAATTTTGTGAACAATAAGATGATCTAATAAAGTATTTAGGAAGTAAAATAACCTTTGAAAACTATCGCATGGGAATGAAAATCATAAGAAGTAAAATTGGATTCCATCCTCATCTACAAGCACCTCTCAAATACAGTAAACAATAAATGTTTCCACCTAGAATTGTTGGGGTTTATATAGTTAAAAAAATATAAAAGTCAATGAAAGATATAATAATAATTAATATGCCCATCATATTCCTACTCTAACAAACAAAAGTTGAGGTTTAGGAATCCCTTTGCATTATTAAGAAACAACAATTCAATAGTGAAGGATAAGTAGCTAGTGGAAGAGATTCCTTCGAAGGAATCTATACTATCTTCAATAGCTCACACTTTTGTTTAAATCATAGTTTTAAAACTCAACACGGGATCATGACAAGTCTTCTTCCCTACATACAAAATATATCTTCAATATTATTGTTGGATCTCCAAAATTTCATTTGTTTCACCCTTTTTTCTTTCATGTTTCCTCAAAATTTTCCATATTCTAAAGCTCCATAACCATCCACTAAGACCATCTTCATAATTAATTAAGGGTTTGGACACATTATTTTCCAATACATTTATTTTGGTATCTAAAGTTAGTTTATGGTTAAATATTTAAAAAATAATACGTACTTATTAATATATAAAAGTTGGATGAGTTTTTTGATGTGTATAGGCATATTTGAAGATTCTAAGAGAGTTTTATTTGGCCTCCAAGACTCAAATTCGAATTTCCTCTTCAAACTCTTGAAGATTTGGGGAAGATTTGAGATAATCAGTCAAACAAATTTCTTGGAGAAAGATCATGGAATTTTTCGTAAGTGTCCCCTATCAAAGCTAACAGAGGTTTGTGAGAGGATATGAATAGATGCTAATTGCTATATACCAACATATGGTTGTAACCACATGAGATAATTTTTGATCTAGGAGAGATTTATTAATCTACATTTATGATTTAACTATCTTAGATTTTGTATAAATAGGACTGCCTTCTCCTCTCAGAAGGAGTGAAAATTTTGGGAGCTATTCTCATGCTTCAATGTAGAGTTTTTGATGGTAAATATTGGCACTATGATTATGATTGATGTAATGAGTACCATTGTTGTGTCTTCATTTGGTGTTTTATGAAGATTTTTCTCAAGTTTCCACCTCTCATGCACTTTGGCATGGCCACCTACTTAGTATGGGATGTATTTATGTTTTCACTTTATTTATGTTCATTTTAAGTCTTTTGATTATATGCATTGGTTACACTCTTTCATACTCGTTCCATTTATTTTCTTTGTAGGTTAAGAGTTATTGATCTCATTTCATAGATTCATTTCCTTTTAGTTTGTTTGATATATATTCATGAATGATTTTCATTTTACAATGCACACATTGGTAATTTCAATTTAGCTCTCACTTCTTTCAGAATAGGTTGCCTTTAAATTTCCTAGTTTAGAAATTAAATGTTATCTTAATATAGGATTCACTGATTTATATATTAGATTTACTTTCAAGTCATTATAATATATTTACTTCCCTATCGGTAAAATTCATTTACTTTCATGTCACTAGAATAGGTTTATTTTCATGTCAATAGAATAGGTTTATGCTCATGTCAATTTTCATTTCAATTTTATAGATTAAAATATTTATGTCCAATTTTTGAATTATAGACTTTTGAAAAAGAAAGTGTGTGCATACTCATCTTAGACATTTTTTGTGATTAGGTTTTATTTTAGTTTTATCATTTCTTTCAATATATTAGGATTTCATTTTTGAAATTGAAAGTTTCTTCTCAGCATATGTTAGCATGTATACTTCGCAAGTTCACGAACCTGAGGTTGACAATTTAATGACATGTAATTTAACTAACAATTAAATAACCCAGAAATTATGAATATATATATTTCCTCCATATATGGTGGGCAAATATAATGTTTATATTCACTAATAGTTTTGAGGTAATTAGAATATTGGTATAGAAGCATTATTGTAGGGACATCAACACCACATTAAGTTAGAATAAAAAATGTGGTAGTATCATCATTAAAGATCGTTTTCAAGAAAATATGGAGGATATCTAGGGTCTCATTTATGTTAAACCAAAAATGAAAAAACTATACTTACATACAACAAAATATTTTACCAAGACATATTCTCACCATACATCATGATCACTTTTTAGTACAAAGTTCATTTCTTGACACTTCAAACTCAATCTCTTATAAAATAATTTCATGGTCTACCTATAATCATAAGGCCATCGCACATGAGTTCAAAGATATTAGACTATGGTTATATTCCCTTTGGTGTAATCCGATATGGATACAAACAAATTCTAAACTGGATATCATTGTTAGGATGTGGAGTGAATGGATTGTGGGCTATCCTGTTTACATATGGTAGAAGAATCTCAAATCCATTAAAATACCTCGTAAGGAATGGGGAAAAACCAACTTCTCCTCTCCTTACATAGAACTTATCAAGAATAAAGAGATAGTAGAATAGAGTCAAACTCACCTTGAAACTAAATAAGTCACTCAAATTATATTATTGGACGGAAACAAATATTTTAAATCCTACGAAAAATATCTCCTAAACAATGAAGTGTGTTGGAAAATAAATTCAAAAATCCTTTGGTTGACAACAAGGGATATGAACAAAAATTTCTTGCATTAAAAAGTATGGGATTTTGTTTGGAGGAATAATTCTAAAGTAATAAGGATAGATAAAAGGGAAACATTCCAAACCTTGGAGGAGATATAAGATGTGGAGTTATCCCATTTTATTGACTTTTACTCTAAAAATGATGGAGTGGAAAAATAAAGGATAGTGTAAATGTTGGAAATATAGTAGCATTAGTTAGCCAAGAGGAGAATGGGATATTGGTTCAAGAAATCAAGTAGGAAGAAATTTAAAGGCAACCTAGGAAATTCATCCAAATAAAGCCCCTATTCTAGTTGGATTCACAACTAATTTCTATCGCATGCATTTTCAAACCATAAAATTTTATTTAATAAGGATTATCTCATATGTACACACATCCTTTAGAGTTGGGAATACTACAAATTCATCCTTTCTATTGCTAATCCTAAAATAATCTAATCCCTATAGGTTTTCTTTATTTATTCACATAATTTTATGCAACATCTATTATATGATTATGAAAAAAAAAATTTAAAATGGGATTTAGCAACTTATTTCTAAAATCATCTCTGAGATCCAACAAGGATTCATGGAAAAGAGGTAGATTCTAGACCATATTATGGCAGTTCAAGAGGTCATTCACACAAACTAGGTCAAAGGGAAACGATGTGGTCATCAAGATTGTTATGGTTAATTCCTTTGATTTTTGTATGCATTCCCTTCTTTTATGTATGATGAAAAAAATTAATTCCTACCCTTATTTTATTTACTATATGTCAATGCATGTGAGAAACCCTTGGACATGCCCTCTAGCCAGTGGGGGATTTTTTTTTTTTTTAATGCTATTAAATGCATTAGATAAGGATTTCCTCTCTCCCATTTATTATATAGGAATATTCTGGAGTCTTTAAAAAAAATGGAATTTGAACATGGTATTAAAATCCTTATAGGAATCAATGTGGTGCAAGGGTAAAAAGCATCAATCACTCTCAATTTGTAGATGATGCCATCTTACTCAAGGGCACCTCAAGAATCATGAATAACTAATTCAAGAAATTATTCTATGTTTTTCTTTACATCATCTGGGTAATTTATTAATTATAATAAATGTTAGGTATATCCTTGGAACAAAAAACAAATCATTTGGAACAAAATTGCAATTATTTTTATCGTTTCCTTATAAGGAAGATTATAATTCCTTTCAATATATTGGTATACTAATATGTTTTTTCTCTTCCTATTCTCTCATGGTAGAAAATTATTGGCAAGATAAATATGAAATTTTTCTAATGGAAATTCCAGTTGTTAAATATTGTTGGCAGATAGTTGCTTCTAAAATTTTTCCTCTTAGCTTTCAATATATTACAATTTTCCACTCAGTGAATCAAATAACAACTTGCTGAAGAATTAATGAAAAATCCTTTGGCAAGGAGAACAATTAAATACAAATAGGTTTCATTTAGTTAATTGGGACATTATCAAAGCATTGAAATATGATTGTGATTTTGGCATTAAGGACTCCATATGATGAATTTGGCTCAAGGGGGAAGCCTGATTGGAGAGTAATATTAGGGAAGAATAATTTCTGTAAGAAAATTCTACACAATAAATATTTCAATGGGCATGAAAAAAATTGTCAGATATTTCAATGGTAGTTACTGAGGTCTCTCCAATCTCAAAACTCTTCAAGTTTTATAAGCCAATTTTATAATCTAAACTAGCCCGGATTTCCAAAATTTGGAGGCACATAAAAATTTAGAAAGAAATTATCATGGAATAGCTACCATTGATCACTAAAACAATTTTACATCCACTCGATAATTAGTTGTTGAAATAGAAGAAAAGAACACTCTCTGACATATCTTCCTGATTTTAATCAAGATATTGGACTAATTTAAATCTTGGCTAGTAGTCTACTTATTTACAATAGTCAATAATCCCATTTAAATACTCTCTTAAAGGATGTGATCCTTAAAAACATTCTCCTTGATCAAAGGGGATACGTGATGAATAACTAGATAGTGAAATATGGGTATGGGCATTAGTTATGCAACCCTTATCTCCCTCCCAGATAGATAATATAGAGAAAATATGGCATCTAGGTGGTATTACAAAACTTAATATGTTTTTTTGGACATTGGGACATGGTAACATATGTATTTTATAAAATATAAAAACATGAATAATTAATCCAATATCCATCCATGTGTGTCTTATGTTTGAACACAATCGAATTAAAACATCACATGTTTCTTCAATCTAAATACATATGAAAGTTATGGAGATGGATTTTATGGGGATAGAACATAAATTTTGAAGGATAAAAACATGGAGCATATTTTATAAGTGGGTTAGCTAGTCAATTGATACATTAAAAAAAACCATTCTATAAGAACTTATTTCTGGTTATGCCTAAGCATATTTTCTACAAATCACACTAGAAAAAAATGAAGCGATGTTTAATTAGGAAAAGGAAAATCTCATCCCTGAATCAGTTGATACAATAGAAGAAACCCTACCACCTAATCCCTTTAGAACTAAATGCATTCAAGTAACAATTTTCCAAGAGTTGGAGAAATATGAAGAAAAGTGGTGGAACCATTTCAACCTAGGGCTTAAATTTATTTTCTCCAACATAGGAAATACCACCTACAAATCAAGTTGGAAGCTTCATTAGAATTAATAAGAATTGAGATTGAAGTTCAGAGAAAAACTCATTCTTACTTTTCTTTGATGAGGCTTTCAAAAGAATACTATGGCAATAGGTGTATGAGGGGATATTCAGAACCCCATCCATGGACTCCTGAAATCTTGTCCAATAATGTAGTAGAACCATATTCTCTATTGTAAGTACTAAAAATAGCTTAAGGCCTTCATATCTCAAGCCTCACAGTCGTTGGGATCTCCATTATTATCAGTAAGTATGTACTATTAAATTATTTATTTCTTTATTTTCAATGGATCTCAATCATTGAAAGAGTTAGACACATTAGAGATGCATTTGGAAAAAAAGGCCTATTTTCACAACCCTTGGGAAAAAACACAATGGATAATTATCAAGCAGGTTTCCCCCCTAGAAAAAAAGGTTGGGCTATTAACCATTAATGTCAAGGCTAGTACATTCCATGATACAAATAACAAAAAATTTTATGCCATAAAAAATGGCACATAGTTCATCTAACATCCCTCATTATACCTCATACAAAATGCATAGGATTAGAATTTTTTACCAGTTTTTACAACATGTGATATTCCAAAATAACTCATCCCATTCTCGTTAACTAATAATAAAATGATATAACCATGATTATTAGGTAAAGTAACCTTAGAAAAGGAATAATAAATCTAATAAGGTAATAACCATTAATGCAACTTGTTAACATAATGCTTTCTACTATAAATTTGCATCATTAACATTGTTCATTGAAATAGGCTTGTTGATAATACTTTGGATGATGTAATTTCAAATGTCGTGCAAGGTATCAATATCATCAAGATAAAAAAATAAGCAAGAACATAAATGGAAACCAATATGCCCTTAAAACCTCGAGGGAGTACACCCTTCACTCAATGGAAAAAAATAGTGTACCCCTTTTCTATTGTAGAATTTTACAAAAGAAACATAATATTTGATTCAAGCATAGTTAACTAGAGTATATTATCTTAAACATGATGTCATTTTTCTTTAACACATTACCCAAAAATGATTTGAGCCCAATGTCTTCGTGGCATGGTTGTTTCCCATAGTAAGTTATACTTGTAAAATGCATTAGATGATATTTCACTCTACATGTAACAATAATTATACATAATGACCTCATCACCTGCAAAAGTATTAGTTGCAATCCATATTTCAATTTCTCTAAAAGAGGTTAGTTTAGGACTATCACTCCATTCTTTGTGAAAGTTGTGATTCTTTCCTACAAAGACTATCATCAGTAAAATCTCACATCATGATAATATTGAATATCGATTTATCAAAACCCAATATGCAATCTCTTCTACTTATCATTTTTATGTCATAATCACTAATACTCTTCTATACATTATACCTTTTTTCAAGGAAATTTTTTTTTTCTCATGAATTAATAGAAGTAAATCCATCTCCATAACCTCCCTTTTACCTTTACGTGCATCACAAAGTAAAAAACCACGACTATTCAACACATCAAACACCTTAATTTATGTCTTCAAGTTCATATGTTTTATGAATTTAATAAAAATGATAAACAAAACCATGGTATTTTTTTTTCAAATTACTCTTCTCCTTGCAAAACCATGATTATAAATCTATTGGGTGAGCATATGGTTGAATTATGATTTGCATGGAAATCCTTAATTATGTATCCATATCAGAAAATGTTAATGGAGAGGACCATGTGTTTAAAGGTAATTTCATGAGTTTTGAAATGTTATGTCAAGTTTTTATCTATATCTAATCCAGTTTGGTTTTAGTTGGAGCAGCCATGTACATCCATTGATTATTTTGGTGCAACTATATGTTTTGGTTTGTATTGAAGCTATCAATGATATGGAAACCATATAGTTATTCTTATGTGCATCATTGAAGTGTGATGGGGGAGCACACATTCAGGGGGAGCATTTGTGCTTCCAAATATACTTGTGATTGTTAGCATCATTCTCATCTAGGAGGATTTATATTGTGCTTACTTCACACGAGTATGTTGTAGGAAAGGAATTTTATTGATGTTGCCATATAGCTTTAAAACCATATGTGTTGCATGAAATAGTTGGTATATTGATAAAGACCAAATTGGTAGATGATATTTATGTCATTGTTTTCATGCATGTGTAGTTTCCATGGAATATCAAATGTTGTGTTAGAGTTATCTCATCTAGATTGTACACTTTATGGTTCATGATTTTTATTCGCTAGATGCTTTATATTGCTTCTCATGTGTTGTTGGATGGATGAGTTATGTTGCTTTCTGCCAATATATGGAGTATATTTTTTTTTTTGTCTCACTGATCTATTTCTTATGGCTCATTGATGATATGTTTCTCACCTATCATAAGTATTTTTTGTTGCTTATGATGTTTTGGTATGATGGATTTTTATTCTTGGTTTTTTCTCTCATGGAGGGAGAGAGTGTGTTGAAGACATGAGGCTGAGGATTGATGCACATGCGGAAGATGGTGGTGGTTTCTAGTGGATTATGGTCTTCTTTTGGGATCTTCATTGTTGTATCATGATGCACATGCACTAGCACATGATATTTCTAGTCCTCCTATTGTTTCTTATACCCACTGAGAGCTGATGCCATTACTCATGGAGGTTGTATATTTTCGTGCACATTCCATGTATTGCATTGTGTTGTTGCTACCATATGGAGCATATTCATTGCTCATTGTTTCCATGTGATCATGATATTTCATGTTTTTGGTGTGTGTTGATGAGAGAACCATTGTTTGCAAATGTAAAAGATATGCATTATCATTGTTTCATCTTTTCAGCACATTTCTCTTAGAGAGACATATGGTGTCTGGCATGTCTTGTTATTTACTATGTATGGGTGAATGGAAGTCCAATTCATTTATTATTGTATATAATTGATGTAGCCCCATTTCGTTGAGTGCATGTTGTAAAATTAGGTATATAGAATCATGGTTAGTGATAGGTGTAAAGGAGTCTTATGTCAGTCCTATGTACTTCTCACAACTTTTTATTTCTCCATGAAGCTTTGTATGCATTTTATACCTTGTCCAAATTTGGTTGGAGTCATGCCCACGAGGAGTAGCCTCTTGCACTTGGAAAGGAGGCTTATTGCAGCAAGCTAAGTGTATGATTGTAGCTTCATTAGATGCTTAGGGGCCATGCTAAGTTCTCATAAATTTCATGGCATGGGCTTAAGACTTGTTGGCAACAGATTTCCTTGATTCACATCCTTATGTTGCAAGAGATACTTCTTTGTTTTAATATGTGAGGTGTTGAGTATGACATAGAGAGTATTTCTCTCATATGGCACATTATTGGCATTGTAATTCAATTTTTGTATGGCCCATTTACATTTATGTAAAAGGGGGGTAGAATTTGGATGGATAGAGAGTAGCTTCCTTTTTGGAGAGTGTTTGGAGATCAACCTCTCATATTGGTTTGAGGTTGAAATGAATGCCAAAGGGGGATTTTTTTTTTGGCATTGTAATTTTGCAATTGATGCTAACATGTTCTTGATGTTTCTTGTCATATGCATGTGTGATGAGCACTTGGTGATGTGTGTTTGGATTGATGATATTGATAGTTGACATTGGTGTCAACATACATATGACTAGACCTAGTGAAAGTGATTTGGAGATGGATTCCACATGTGGTGTTGGGTTGAGGATGGAATGTTGCGTTGGTTGAAGATCATACTACTGCATGTCGTTGGATTGATGTTCTAGGTTTTGAATATATCTCTTTATGTTTTGGATACATTAGGTTGTTACCACTTGTGTTCAAATGTTGTTTCTTATGTTGGAGGTACCTCTACTTGTGTTGTAGGAGGTTGTATGACATGATGTTATTGTTGCAGGAGTTGGAGATTCTACTACAGGAGTTAGAGATGTTTCTACATGTGTTGGAGGTGTTGGACATATTGTGGTTGATGCTTTAGAAGTTTGAGGTGTTGGTCTTGGTACTAAGGTTGGACGTATATGTATCACATGTCATGAATTTTTCTTATCCTATTTCATCAATTGCAGACTCGATACATAGTTTTGGAGGAGTGATCATATTTTGAAGAGTACATTCCATAAGTTGTAATAGGCTATGCATTGAAGATCCATTGTTTTTTTTTCATTTTTTGCCTCAGTCGCATCGAGCCAAGCCTATGCAAGTGACTGAAAATCTCTAGTCACTGGAATAAAGAACTATGGGAGTGACTATGATGTTCTAGTTGCATGGTGCCAGTTTCATCTATGCCACCGAGAATTTACACAAGTTTTTCTACAGATTTCTTACATTGTACAATTAAATTTTTGTCTTGGCAACATTTATGTTCGAAAATTTCCAGTTTATGATATGAAAAGTTTGTGGGACCTACAGAAGTTAATTAAAGTTGAAGATATGAAAAGGAACTTGGAGTTATGTGTTTGATAGTGTCAATGAGATGAATTTAGATCAAATCAAGCATATGAAGATGATTGTTGAACTCAATAGCTATTTTCATTTATTGAGTTGAGCACTTGAGTTCATCTACATATTGGAGGAAGCCCAATGCTAGTATGGTTGATTCTCCTAGTGTGTTGAGTGAGATTGACCTTGGAAAAGAGCTTTCAATCTTAATGCAGCAGATATTTGAACTTTATTTAATCCATTATATTTATGAAGTGAGTGGGATGTTGATGTGTGGATTGGAGTAGAGTTTTAAGGAGATCTTTTTGCAGCTTTTGTGGAGATTTTTGTATCGAGGTTTTTATTGCAGCTAGTGTTGCATATTTTCTATCGATTCTGCCTTGATGCTATTTCAGTACTGTGTCATGTTGATCAATTCTCAATTCCAGTCTGAAAATATATGAAAGGAGGCACACATGGTGGAAGTGAAGGCAAAAAGGCTTCAGAGTATATAGTGAGTTAGTGGATTCGATAGAAGGAAGATATTTCTCCATCCAATAGGAGTTGGATATTCCAAATGAAGTTGGGCGAGGATCTTTGATCGTTACGGCCTTCAGCGCATGGTAGTCTGTAGATCCAAGACATAAACAATTTCATGTACGAAAGGGTCAACATTTTGTGAAAGAATACAAATCTTTTGGCTTATTAGTGTAATCTAATTTGTGTAAAAAAAGATCAGTAGATTAATAAAAGAATTGAATAGCACAAAAGTAGTAGGGTGTGTTTTTTCTCGAGGAAGGGTTTCCTACGAGACATACTTGTGTCCATTGTGTTCATTTTTTTTATGGTTGCATGTTTATTTTTTACGCGTTGATCTATGGTTGTGTGTTTCACATCTGTTTGGATTTAAAAAAATAATAATTTGGTGAAACGTTTAGATGTGCTCTCAATAGTGATTCACCCTTTAGTAATGATATAGTTTGCAACATAAAATTCCTTAATTGATATATTACATTATTCTAAATAAATAATATCATCACTAAATAATAACATCATTGTGTTCTATTAGCTTATCCAAAAAGAACATAAATTAAGTAAATAAGTAAATCTTCTAAATAAATAATAACATCATGGCGTTCAATTAGTTTATCCAAAAAAAACATAATTTAATTATGTAAAGTTGTTATTAAATAAGAGTGTTATACTATTTTATTTAAGTAAATATTATATATGAAATGTAAATTAGTTGGTGTTGGGTAATTAATTTTCCAAGGAGAAATTAAAGGTGGAAATCAATTATGAAAGATAAAAATTGTATTGTATGCTTATTAATCAAAACATAACTTTATTCGAAAAATTCTATTTATAAAATTATTAATTAATATAATTTTTTTTCGTTAAAAAATATTTAAAAAAAATCTTAATTTATTTAAGAAAAAATATTCTAAAATAATATATGCAATATTCTATAGTTCTGCCTTGGCAAAGACTGATAATGGCATCATTGTGTTCCATTAGCTTATCCAAAAAGAACATAAATTGATCATCTAAATTTTTTGTTACATAAGAATGTTAAATAAGGAAATATTCTAGATAAATAATAACAACATTATGTTACATTAGCTTATACAAAAGAAACATAAATTAACTATGTAAAGTTGTTATTATATATGACAGTTATACTATTTATTTAAGTAGATATTTCAGTGATAGGCGTACATATTTCAATCTCCGGTGGATTGCCATCAATTTAATTAAAAAAAATTGTGACTTATCAAGGGCGAGGATCAATTGTTGGCCAAATATTCTTCATCTAAGAGATCCATGGAGAATTACGATGAGAGGGAGTTCTAAGAGTCGAGGAACCGTGGGGGCAAAGGATTGAAGGATCGTTTGAAATCGAAGTGTGGGCATTGAGACAAGCATGGCGTGTCAAGAGCAAACACCATGTTATTAAATGAAACGTTTCAGTACCAAAGAAAAGATCGTCGTTTTAAAGATAAAAGAGACGAACAGTTTATGGTGTTGGTAGATAAGTTTTTTTTTATGTATTGTTGGACCGGATTAGTATTCTTTGTTATGATTGTTTGAATTTGTAATTGATGCAGAGGGACATATTTTTGTGGAAGGGTATGTGTGCTTGGAAAAAGTATGGAGAAATAGCACTGGAGTGCGTGCCAACATATAAATAAGTGGGTGGTTGCATAATTACGTATAGTGTATGATTCTAGTTTTATTAAAAACATTTTTTTCTTTTCGATTGTCTCGGCTCATTACACAAATAGCGTAAAACTAGTGTTTGAATTGGTAAAGGTGTCAATTCTATTGCTAATTATTTGACTGTTTTTCATAGGGTGACTCGATGTAAAAAGACATCGGTGAAATTTGCAGTGAATATTCTATTCGAAAATTGGCATCGTTTTCTAGATACAAGTAACAAAAGGAATTGTCAGTTTGTTTGTTTAGATATTCAATTTGTTATGGGTTGTTTAGAAGATTCACCTTTGTTTTTTGCAGTGAATATTCTATTCGAAAATTGGCATCGTTTTCTAGATACAAGTAACAAAAGGAATTGTCAGTTTGTTTGTTTAGATATTCAATTTGTTATGGGTTGTTTAGAAGATTCACCTTTGTTTTTTTTTTTTTTTTTTTTTAAATTGTCTTCATATGATGTTATTCAAAAAAAATATGCTTTTGTTTTAACAAAATTTTAGAGAGTGTATACTTGTAAGCATGTTTAATATGAAAGTTTTCATATTTAAAAAGATGAAAGTAAGAGAAAGTGATTAGTGGAACGTATATCGATAAAAATAACTTTGTATGGGTGGTCAAAGCTAAAGACAATCGGTTGGTGGAAGGTCGAAATGGTATTGTGTAGAAGTTCCTTGGTGGGGAGCCTGACCCCGACATGCAACGTTTACGCCATACTAAAAAAATATTTTTTTTAAATTGTTTTTTATTGGCAAGGTTGTTTGACCAGAATTGTTTGATGACAAGATGTTTAAAAGGAAAAATGAGTTTCAGAAATGGATTTTTTTTCAAATTAGCTTGATATAGTGTTTTATTTTTGTATGGATTTTTTCTTCAAATTCGCTTGATATACTGTTTTTATTTTTGTATTTTTTTTTTAAAGGGAAATGCTAATTTTGAAGACTAATTAGTTGAAAAGATGTTTTAAGAAGAGAAACGATAAAATAAATTATAAAGAGGAATTTTTTTTTTCTAAATTATTTTGATACAATGTTATTTAAAAAAATTGTTTTTTTGGTTTTCAAAATGTTTGCGAACCATATTTTTTAACATGTTTAATATGATAATTAGCATATTTAAAAAGTTGAAAGTAAGAGAAAGTGATTGTCGGGACACGAATCGAAAACGAACAATATTGTATTGTTGGTTGGAGCTTAAGAGAGTTAGCTAGTTAGATGTCATGATGGTGTTGAGTAAAAGTTAGGAAGCCAACCAAGGCGCACAATCTCTGTGTTTGTTTGTCTGTCTGTCCGCAATTTGAATTTTATTTAAATCTGTGTTGTTTAAAAGGTTAAGGAATTATCCCCAGAAAATTCCAACATGGTATCAGAGCTAGTCTAGGCACTCAGTGAGACAAAACAGAGTTTGTTTTTTCACTTCAGGAGCTGTAGGAAGCTTATTGAGCAGATTTTCTCCAAAAGAGAAAGTTCTTGCTTGTTTTATTATACATTCAGTATATTTTCTTTACTTATACAGTTAAGATGGCAGATGCTGGAACTGGTTTGACAAATTCCCAACTTCCATAGTTTAATGGGAAGAATCATAGTTATTGGTCCATAACTATGAGAGTTTTGTTTGCTTCTCAGGGATTATGGGAGCTAGTAGAAAATGGCTACCCTGAACCTGCAGATGCAGTAGTGTTGGCTGCTTTGACAGTAGCAGAAAGAGACTTGTTGAAGAGCGACAGGAAAAAGGACTCTAAAGCCCTCTTTTATCTCTTTCAATCAGTACATGAGAGTGTTTTCCCATGGATTGCAACAGCAAAAAAGTCCAAGGAGGCATGGGATATTCTCAAAACTGCCTATCAAGGCATGGAGAAGGTGAAGACTACAAAGTTGAAGATATTGAGGAGAGACTTTGAAACACTCAGCATGAAGGAATCTGATACAATAGATTTATTCTTCACTCATGTTATTGGGTTGATAACTCAGATAAGATCTCATGGTGAAACTATTGAAGAGAGAAGGATTGTAGAGAAGATATTGAGAAGTTCACCCTCAAGGTTTGAAGCTATTGTGATAGCAATAGAAGAGACAAAGGATCTCTCACAGTTCATTGTGGATGAACTGAGTGCTTCTCTTATGTCTCATGAACATAGACCGAGTAGAGGAACATATTCCTCTTTGGAGCAAGCATTTAAGACTCAGATGTCATTTGGCCGAGGTATAGGTTGAGGCAGAGCAAATAAAAGAGGTCGTGGAAGAAGCCAAAACAGAGGCAGAAATAATCCTGCTAGCACAAGTGGAAGGAGCTGCAATCAGAACCAAGATGAAGGCTCAAGAAAACAGCAAGCTCATGGACAAAGGTATGACAAATCCCAAGTCCAATGTCATTATTGAAAGAAATTAGGCCATTATGCCAATGAATGTAGGAAAAAGCAAAATGACATGAATAATAGGAAAAATGCTAATTTTGCAAAAGAAGAAGATAAGAGCCCAAAGATTGTGTTGTTAACATGTAACATAGCACAAGACAAACAAGATGATGTTCGGTTGTTAGACTTAGGTTGTAGTAATCACATGATTGGAAACATAGCAATGTTTGCCAATCTTGATGAAAATGTTAAATCTAAGGTAACAACGGGAACTGATAGTAAGATATATGTCAAGGGTAAGTGCAGACTTAGTATCCTAGCAAGAAATGAAGAACAGAAAATTGTGCTAGATGTATAATATGTACCTGGTCTGAAATGTAATCTTTTGAGCATTAGATAGCTCATTGACAAAGGTTACAATGTGTTCTTCAAATATGATGTGTGTACAATTAGAGACATAGCTCCAAGCAAGAAGATCATTGCAGAGGTGCAGATGACCAGCAATAGAATGTTTCCTCTCAAACTTAGAGCAGATTTGAAGGAAGGAAGAACTATTACAGCTGTAACATAAGAAGTCTTTCAAGAAGAAGTGAAAGATGAAAATTGGTTGTGGAACTTGAGATTTTGACATCTCAATTTCGGAGGCTTGAATCTGTTTCACAGAAAGGAAATGGTAAAAGGATTTCCATTGATTGAGAAGCTGGACAGCCTTTGTGAAGGTTGTATCTTCGGCAAACAGCATAGAGAAATATTTCCAACATGAAAGAGTATAAGGGAAAAATCACCCTTGGAAATTGTTCACTCTGATGTGTGTGGATCAATGCAAATACCATCATTTGCTGGAAATAAATATTTTTTAACTTTCATTGATGAGTACACCAGAAAGACATCGGTGTATGTGTTAAAATAGAAGAGTGAAGTGTTTGAGAAATTCTTCCACTTCAAGACTCTTGTTGAGAAACAGTGTGGGCACTATATCAAAGTGCTTAGAACTGACAGAGTTGGAAAGTACATCTCCACAGACTTTCTATGTTTTTACAGAGAGAATGGCATACAAAAGCAATTCACCGCGAGGTATACACCTCAGCAAAACGAGGTTGCAAAAAGGAGGAATAGGACCATTTTGGACATGGTCGGAAGTACGTTAAAGGAAAAACACTTGCCACATGAGTATTGGGCAGAAGCTGTCACTTGCGCAGTGTACATCTTGAATAGATGCCCGACTAAAGCTGTCATGAATAAAATTTCAGAAGAAGCATGGAGTGGACAAAAGAAAATTGTCACTCACATGAGAGTATTTGGTTGTGTAGCATATGCACATGTACTAGATCAACTAAGGAAGAAGCTTGATAGTAAGGGGGAGAAGTGTGTCTTTATTGGCTACTGTGATGAGTCAAAATCATACAAAATTTATAATCCATCCACCAAGAAATTGTTAGTAAGCAGAGATGTGCAGTTCTGTGAAGAAGAAGCTTGGGATGGAAGTCTAGAAAATATTGTGAATGAGAAGAAAACTATGTCTCACGAAGAAGAAGAAGAAGGAACAATTGTTGTTAACCCTTCTTCGGTGGTTCCTCCTCTACCACCACAAGCACAACAAACCACACCACAAGCTAGAATTCGAACAGCCTTGAGAAGTCAAGGAAGTGCTACTCCAAGCACATTTCAGGGATCTGGAACGCCCTCAATTTTGAATGGAACTCCAAGCACACTAAGAAGACCAAGATTCAAAAATCTGAGTGAGATTTATGAACAAGGAGAGGTAAGTAACAATACCGTTCTAAATTCATTATTTTCTTTGTATTGTCATGTTGATGACCCAATTCATTTTGAAGATGTTGTAGATGAAGATAAATGGATTGAAGCAATGAATGAAGAAATTGGTGCAATTGAGAAGAGTAAGACATGGGAGTTAGTGGATCTCCCTAAATGAAAACAAGTTATTGGAGTTAAACGGGTATACAAGACCAAAAGCAATGTTGAAGGCAAGATCGAAAGGCACAAAGTCAGACTTGTTGTTAAAGGCTACAAGCAACAACAAGGGAGAGACTATGATGAAACCTTTTCACCAATCACAAGGATGGAAACAGTGAGAACTGTGTTTTCTATTGCAGCACAAAACAAATGGAATATTTAATAGATGGATGTAAAATCTGCATTCCTGAATGGAGTGTTGAAAGAAGAGGTTTATGTTGAACAACCTCCAGGCTATGAATTTGAAGGCCAAGAGCATAAAGTATGCAAGTTGATGAAAGCTCTTTATGGGTTGAAGCAAGCTCCAAGAGCATGGTACAACAGAATAGATGCTTACCTGACTGAGAATGGGTTTGAGAAGTGTGATGGAGAACCCACACTCTACATAAAGGAAAATGACGGTAAAATTCTTATTGTTGTTTTATATGTGGATGTTTTAATTTTTATTGACAATGATGCTTCTCTCATTGTTGATTTTAAAGCAGTCACGAAAAGTGAATTTGAAATGACTGACTTGGGTTTCTTAAGATATTTTCTTGGAATTGAAGTAGACCAAAGTGAAAATGGTATTTTCATTTCCCAAGAAAAATATGTTGATGAAGCACTAAAAAGGTTCAAAATGCAGAACAGCAAGGCAGTTATGACTCCAATAGTAATGGGGTTGAAATTGTGTACAGAAGACAGCAACAAGGATTTTAATCCAAAGTTGTATAAGAGAATAGTTGGTAGCCTTATGTATTTGACTGCAACTAGGCTGGACATTATGCATGTTGTTAGCTTAATCTCCAAATTCATGGAAAGATCGAAAGAAACTCATTGGAAGGAAACCAAGATAATTCTAAGGTATGTAAATGGAATGAAGGGGTTCAGTATATTATACTCCTTTTCTGAAAGTTTCATGTTGATAGGTTACACTGACAGCGATTGGGATGGAAGTGTTGATGATAGGAAGAGCACATCAGGATATGTGTTTCATTTGGGATCAGGAGAAATTTCATGGGCTTCCAAGAAGCAACCGATAGTTGCTTTATCTACAACAGAAGCATAATATGTGGCAGCAACAGCAGCGGCATGCCAAGCAGTATGGTTGAGAAGAGTTCTCAGAGATTTGTGTCATGAACAAGAAAATGGCACAACCATTTACTGTGACAATAGCTCGGCGATAACATTGTCTAAAAATTTTGTTTTTCATAAAAGGACAAAGCACATAGACACCAAGTTTCACTTCATACAGGAATTGGTTAACAATGGTGAGATTGTTTTGCAACACTTCAGAATAGAGGATCAGGTTGTTGATATCCTCACAAAACCATTAGCTCAGAAACGTTTTAATTATTTCAGGAAATGCCTGGGTATGCAGAAAAACCCAGCAGTTGAAATTAAGGGGGAGTGTTGGAAATTAATTCCAACTGCCCACATAACTCAACAGACAACAGAAGTAACTATGATGGGATCGAAGAGTGTTAGAAAAGAAATTTTTGATGGTAAGTTGAAGACGGTGGAAGCTCCATTCATATCAGCAGCAACCACCATATTAAATTACCTGCCAACTCCATTTAACACACAACAACATTTAAGAGTTGAGGCGACAAGCCATTCCAGCGGGTTAGCAGAGCCCGAGTAGCTGGAGGAGCGGAGACCCCTCAGAATAGCTGATGTCATCCTCAGTTGGGCCCACCTTTCACCACTCACAAAGGATTTCGGGGGGATAAAAGAACTGTCAGGGAGTGAAACCCATGAAGCCCCCAGAAAGCATAAAAAAGAAAAGCACGAAGGGAATAAGGTTTTAACCTTATGTTAAAGTGTTTTGATTTAATTTTATATTCACGGCAATGCAAAAGTTTTAAATATTTTATGCTCGATAAATGTTTTCTTACCACAGTAAGTTTAAGTTTTAACTTTGGTTACATTGTATATATTATAAATATTAGATATTTATAATATATATTATATTGTAATGTTTCATACAAATATGCCGTGAGCATTGTAGTTAAATGTGTTGTGCATTGTAAAAGAGCTAAGTAATGTATTGTAATTGCCTGAAGGCTGAAAATAGAGTAAGAGAATTGTGTTGTGCATATCAGAGAGACAGAGAGGAATTTAGAAGCACTGTGTGTGTAACAGCCACGTGATTTCTGTTGTGAAGCCAGAACATCAGAGTTCTGAAGAGTTTTAGTTGTAACAGAGCAGTTTATGTTTTTAAATAAAATAGAGTTTTATTTCATCTCTGTGTTTGTCTGTCTGTCTGTCTACAATTTGAATTTTATTTAAATCTGTGTTGTTTAAAAGGTTAAGGAATTATCCCCAGAAAATTCCAACAAAAATTCGTATTTTTTAAACAATTTTTTGTGAAGGATGAAAGTAAAAAAAGCTTATTTCTAGCACATAAATCGAAAAAATCAATATTTTACTCATTGTTGGAGCTGAAGACAAACGGGTAGTTAGAATTCATGATGGTGTTGTGTAGAACTTAGTTGGAGGGGAGGCTGACCTCGACGTACAACATTTTCAGCGTATTCACAAAATCCTATTGTTTTTTTTGTAATGTTATTTTCCAACTATTGTTAGTTGAAATGATGTTTTAAGACATAAAATATTTTTTTTTTTCAAGAATGCAAATGTTTTTCGAATTTCTTCGAAATTTTTTTGAAGGATATTTTATAGCATTTTAAATATGATTATTTGCATGTTTGGTAGGATAATTATTTTTTAAGGATTTTATCCTCTACAATGTAACATACAATATTTTGTTTTGTTCGAGGAAAGTTGTTGATTTTCCAGTGGATGCAATTTTTTGAAAGTTTTTTCCATTTGAGATTCTTGAGTTTGTATTTAATTCACTTCCTTTTTCGGTGCTCATAAAATTTTGGTTGCCTTGTAAATAATGGAGTCTTTTTTTGGAGAACCTGATTTTTCTTGCTTCTTGTAACCGATGTAGCGATGAGGAATTTGGATTTCTTTCTTTTTTGGTTGGTATAGAGGATGATTTCTTTGTTGGATCTTACCTTAATGACCAATGACATATATCTTGGTTGTTTTTTTCCTTTTCTGGACTCTCGAAACATAATTCATGTACAATAACTAGATTGATGGTTCTATTCACTGCACTTAGAAGGTCTTTTTATTCAAAGAATTATTTCACAGTAAACCCATTTACAAATACCTTTATAATGTTAGGAGTGTGAGCATTGGGGAGTGGGGATTCTTCTCTTTTTTGGATAAATTTAGTCCACAGATATATGATTGGGTTGTGCTTAAACATGTGTGCAAAAACATGGAATCACATTTTTATTTTCACAAGTGTAGACATGGTTTGGAGAAGGACATAACCCCCTTTTCGTGGTATAATTCCCCCAAAGGAAAATAATTTTCACAAAGGGAATTTTATTTTATTATATTTAGACAAAGATTATAATTATTACCATTTATATGGCTACATTATCTATAGTTCGATGTTATAAGAAACCAATGGGGTTTATCACTTGTTCCTATTCCTCACATATGGTGTATGGTATTAGGATTGCATGTGAACATGTTGTTTTGTCTTGTAAACAACGATTCAATTTCTGTTTGGCTGCTTGAAGAGATAGATAATTTTTATTTTGGTCAAGTTTGAATTAGAAAAATATTAGAATATTTTGAAGACGATTGGGGGTTTAGTTGGATATTTCTTGATATTATGTCAAAGGATATAAATAGTAAATTCTGAGGCTACATACCTTTTCATGTATTCGAAGGAAAAGTACTTATTTTGGGTTTTATGGAAGTTCAGCTAAAGGTATATGATATTGTGACTAGACAATGCACAATGGAAATTACGCATGGTCTCTCCTTATTACAAAGATTTGGGTTCCATGTGGAGTCAATTGAAGTTTTCAATGATGCTATTGAATTTTTTTTCGTAATTTCTCCAAATACAGATTCTATTCGCTATCTACCACTACTACCTGTGGATAACCTCATTTAACGTTTTAGCGTTCAACAAGTTTTTTAACGGGCATTCTTGTGGATTTAATGTTTGGTTAATTATGGAGTGATATTTTGGAGGTGACTCACATATGAATTTGGAGTGATTAATGAAAACATAGCCATGTGAAATTTCCATAATTTTTTTTGGATATTACTTGTATTGATTTTTTATTTTACACGTTGCACAATGCAGTTAAATGTCAATTTTTTTCCATCCATATTTGCATTGTGTAGAAAATTATGTTATATATAATGTTTTTTTATTATATGTTTTCAATACTTTATTTTTGGAGTATCTAGATTATAGAGAATTCATAAGTGAAATTTGTGATTCCAACAAATATATATAGAATTTTGAAGTAATTTGACTAGAAAAAATGTCCAAAAAAATCGAAAATACAAGGAAATAAGTATCGCTAATAAATTTACCAAATTCTCCTTTTTAATTAGTATGTATCGAAATTTTGTTATCTATTGGAAGAATGTGGAACGAGGTGAAAAATGTACAAGTACAACTCATGAAAAAACAACAAATAAAGTAGAGAAGTCACAATTCTAGAAGTGTACATTTGTACATTATTTTAACATCCCCCCCCCTCCCCTTGAATGTAGAAATTGTTTTCTCTAAAATTCTTAGCTACTTTTCTAGATACGTTAAATTTCTTCTTTAGAAGAGGCTTGGTAAAGATACCAGCACCATTTTAAGTTGTCTTAGAATACAATGAGTTAGTTAGAATAAAGAGTATAATTTGTTCAAGATGTAACAAGAGATGGAAGATTGAAAATTGAAATTCCATACATGCAATGTAAACAAGGTGTGAATTAAAAATTGCAAAATAGAAAGAAGGAACATTGGTGAACTTTGCCCAAATCCTGAGGATGAACAATAGGATATCCAAATTGAAGGTGTTATTTTTTCATTAAAGTGAGGAGTAATCAAGTCAGCATGAGATTCTGGGTTGGACGTAGAGTGCTCTATCAATGCTCTGGGGGTGTTTATGGAAAATAATATTATGAACAAATACTATAATGGAGCACACAATAATAAAGTAAAAGTGGTAAATTTGAGCTCAACGTCATTTGTTTTTAAAATATTAACTTTATTGAAAATAAAAACATAATTAAATACAAAAAAGTAACAGGCCAAGTTATGGGTCATAGTGAAGGTCGAAAAACTATGGTTGAAACCTTAAAAGAAATTGAAGGCCTGAGAGACCCATATATTAATGTAAATGGTTACATGTATGCCACCTATCTGAGAGCAGTATAGGTGTTCTCCACTCTTGATTTCTCCATTTCTAAGATGTGTTCATGTAGAGAGAAATTGGTGTCAGTGTTGATGAACTTACTTCTTCTTCTGCCTATGATGGCACCTTTGGGCACTTGAAGGAAGGCTTCACTAGCCTTCCACTTTAAGTATACTAGTTATATTCCACTAGCATCCTCACCTTGGAGGTAAGGAAGCGAAATGTTCTGAACAACAACATGTAGCTCTTTCTGGCTAAAGAAGGTTCCTCACAGAAATAGCATGTGCGAGGAAAACTATAACCCCTTTCGGAGTCCACACCAAACTTGTGGGGAATAATGGTCATTATAGCATCAGAGTTTCCATGCCTGGAAATCACCATCTAATATTGGGGAAAGCAAAAGGGCTTGGAAGAAAATGATGAATGTACAGGTGAAGCTCAAGACTGGTAACCTCGAAGAACGTGTTAAATATCGAAATTTGTTTGGAGGAAGCAATAGTGTCCATCTAGGGTTTTTTGGAACCTCTCATGTAGATACATGATTGAGGAAATCAACTCGAGATGATTAATGTAGATTTTATACATATTTCCATTGAATTCATGAAGAATTTCCACTGATGCATTCGACATGGGATGGAATGGATGCCTTACTTGATTCATGGTGAAGGAAAAGATCTAGTTATATGTGGTTGAGTGAGGAGTGATGTAGTTTTATATTGTAGATTGGTTGCAGATTGTGGCACTCCTAAGAGTTAACATACATGTGGTGATTGATGGTTGGTTGGTGTGATGACCAAGGGTGGTGATTGGTCCAAAAAGGACCATATGCATGGTGACCCCTGACTAGTTAATGGGGTGGCACAGCTCAGTAGTTTGTACGAAATGGACCACTTGTGAAATGAGGCTATAAACATAAGGTCAAAGGCTAGAATTCATGATGGGGGAGGAGGGGGAATAAAAGGGGTGTGAGAGAAGATAGTTGAGCCCGACTATGCTGACAGAGGGAGAGGAATATCATAGCAGGTCAACTGCTAAATGAGGCTATATGTCGAATATTGTGTTGTAGGTGGGGAGGTTTATCAGGAATAATTGTAACATTGATTGCGATCAGGTTGGATATCAGGGGTCTGAGCGAGAGAAGGGATAAGGTGCCAAGAATGTTATATTAAGTTGAGCTACTCCACAGACCTAACCGACGTGTAGCCCTATGGCATAGTTCCATGGGGGAAAGTGAAAGAGGTTGAAAAAGTTATCCTTTTCCAGTCATCTACAAGATCCCTCAATTTGGAGGTTCTTTGGAGGCACGATTTCACATCACAAAGTTCATCTCGTTGAGATAGGAATCATAGCATAGATCACTCTAAGTGTAAGGAAAATCGTACAAAAGAAAATTTCAAAAATTGCAGGTCCTATTCTAATAACTACAGGTTGGGATCAATAGTTGAAAAATGGAAACCACCCCTTGGTATGGGTATGTGGGCCTGGTAACATCAGATTTCAATTGTTTAATGAGGATACAATGATGTAAATTTTTCATTTAATTTTTTGGATATTATTTGTGTTGATATGTTATTTTGTAGATCGAACAATGTTGTTAAATGTCATTTTTTGTTATGTATCTATGGATTGTGTAGATTCATTTTATATTTTTGGTATGAGACTATGAAAATGGTGGTTTTTTGTGTATTGCAATAATTGAGATATTGTTTCTATATATGTCTGTCTTTGTAATATGGAAGGTTGTTTGTAAGATTTTTGAGGTTTTTTAGTATTTAAATTTACTTCAGATATAAGGTCTATGAGCATAAACACTTCAACCTATTGAGAACATGGGATGGAAAACAAGATTGAAAATAAAAATAAAAATTGAATTGAAATTTGGTGTAGAAATTTAAAGTGAAGGAACGAGCAAGTGTGCTTCTAATAAAACTCGGTTGCCTGGTTCACGTGAGAGAGCGAATGAATATCACCGACAATGGTATCGATGTAGTAAATGCATGCACAAGAAGTGTGTACCAGGAAAGGAGAAGAGATTCAATACATAATCAGCATGGTGGAGTCGACAATGCTAATTTTTGGAATATAAGTAGTGTGATGGGAAGAATATTTTCTTGAAATTGTTACTTCATGCAAATGTTGAAAATGTTGAAATTTTTTTATCAACGGAAAAAAATCTTACCATTATTTTCTTTGCAAACATTTGTTTGTGAAAAAGCTATTCATGCAGGTGACAATAATGGTTCCTATGTAGGTAACAAAAGAAATGGAGTATTAAAACATGAGCACATTCATGGCAATGAGAGAATTTCAAAATCACATTTAATTGGTGGTAGCAATATGCTTTGTGACATGGTAAGGAATTTCAATAACTCTTGTGGCAATTTTGGGATGAGAATTCCTTCTAGAAAATATATAGTGAATATCGTGACTCGTCCATATTTTGTTCATACTTGGTCTCTTGGAAGATAACAAGTTACTGAAGTATTTTTTGTTTTGATAGGATTTTTACATGTGAATGGGATATATTAATTATTCTATGCCTTTTCTTCCTTTATTTATTTTTACATACAATGTTGGAAGGAATATTGGTGGAGAGACATGTGAGAAAGGAAAAAACACTTTGTGCGTTAATTGAGTTGGATTTTTGCAAACTGATGTTTCTGTTGATAGTAGTATGCTTGCTAGGATTGTTGAACATTTGCAAAAACCTGTTGTGAGTGTGGGCACAAGAATTTATGGAAGCAAGTGTGTATATAATATTGTGACTGATAGAGAATCTATGGAGAGTCCCTCTCGTCAGATAGGACAGGTCGTGCCAGTGGATTATTTTCCTTGGATTTTTGTATTTCAATATGTATTTGGAAATTTCTAACTCCATCTTTTAATCCATTTTTTTTTGTAGAGAAATATTGGAATGCATAGTGTTGAAGAATTAAATTATTCGGAAACAAGGAAACCATTGTCGGTTAGTCAATTTCATCTCCATAGATGTGTAGGGAAATAAAATTTATGTGTTTTGTCTGTTAAACTTGCTAAGTTGGAATTTTTTGTATTTTTTATTTCAACATTATGGTTTTTATTTTATGCAACCAAAATGAATTCAACTAGAACGAATAGAGAAAAATGGATTTCCATGAATTTTTGGAAAGAAATGTTCAATCCAATGTTCAAACCCAACAAGTTGTATCAGGTATTCCTCAATCTGGATTTTTGTTTCATAGAGAAAGTGGAAGTTACCACCATCATTTTAGCAAAGAGATGATCGAGGTGCATAATTTTTTTTTTTGCAGGATTTATAACTTTTTTTTTTGTGGAAATGTATCGAGTGTGTAATGAGTCTTATTCTAGTATACAATTTGTCAGATGGCATGAAGGACCTATTTTTAAAATATGTACGAGTGAGAGAGTTTCTCATCATTTCTCTTACTTTAATATCATGGATCCTAGTTATAAATCTTAGTTTCTAGAAGTTTTTATTTAGGGTGAAGAAATTCTATTAGTTTGAGTGAATCCAATATTGCAGGTTACAAATAATCGTGGTGGAAAATATAAATATAGTGGCCATACAATTATTTTTCCATAATACATATATTTGATTGCAAATATTATTCCATAGTGTGCAGAGAAACTCGATTTTTTTATTTTTAGGAGATGTCGTACTGAGTTGAGGTAGTATGCGTGTTATGTTAAAAGACAACATGTTCTTGATTCTTCGGTATACAAAATTCAGGTGGATAAATATTATAGGTATGTTGAAATCGATATGGATTTTGTGGTTGCTCTGCAAAAATAACTAAATGATGTGTCTAGTAGGCTACAATAGGTTGATACTGATATGGGTGAAACAAGGAGAGCTAATGAGGACATTGAAATGTTGGGGGCTGGTGGGTTGCACTTCCATCTGCCATCATTTTTTTCTCATATTCCTATTGAGTGCAAGGAATCTGAATAGATAAGAAGATTCATTGAAAGTGTAGATTCTAGATGTGATGAAGTAGTAGAATGGAAAAATATTATCACATCCCCATCAATGAATATAACATTGAATGATTTTTATACATGGCCTTCCCAACTTTGTTTCCGAGTGGTGATGTTGATTTGTTGCATCCACATATTTTCAATGTTTAAATACATAAATATGGTTTGCATATACTTATTATTTATGATAAAATATTTGGAAGGCATCCTTGGTTTCAGTATTTCCTGTTAAATATGATTATACGTCATTGTTTCCAAGGAACAACTTCTTTCTTCTTGAAAAAGAATATCCATGAGATTTCACCTGTAACTATTCAATATTTTCGTAAACAACTCGGAGATCTGTCTGACAATAAATTGGATGATAGATTAATGCATTTTGGTTGTTGTCTTTCGGCTACAAGGGCATATTGAAATTTTTTTCGTTTTGAACTAGTAAAGGTGATCATGCAATTGCGATGCCCAACTTTTGTTTTCAAGTTTAGTGCAACTAAAACTAAGTCGCATGACTTGCATTATCTTATTCCTTCAATGACATGTTGTGATATGTAAGATGAGCATGTGAAGAATATTGAGAATGTTATGAAGTACCTACATATAGTTTCTTTGTACATGTACCAAATATTTAATATATTTTGTGAATTGATTCTTGAGAAGTATCTTGGAGATAAAAATTCTGGTATACGTTAGTGGTTGTTTATTTTTACATATTTTTTATTGATTAGGAATGATGTGTCTATTATTTTGGCTGGTTTTATATGCTAACATAAATTTTATTATTTTTGGCAGGAAAGAGCGGAAACAGATGGGCTTATCACACATCCATGGTTTCTTGTGCCTTCCACGAGCTCCAAATATGGAAACACTAGGTTAGACCAATCGTTTGGTTGTTGATCAATCCAATTCCTACTTTGAGAAATGCATAACAAGATGGAATCCACAGGACATACATTGTCATAATGTCATGGTTCCTCGAATTTTTAATGATGACCTATGCCTTTTGAAAACCTCACCGATTTTTCATCCAGTCCTAATGAAGATTATAAGCATTTGGTAAAAAAAGTGCAAAGACACATAAAATGTAGTGTTGATTCCTATTTATGGAAAAAGGGGTCTCTCCTTTCATTTCATTATGATGCACCATGGAAGGTCCATGTTGAGTATACATTGTACATAGATGAAAAAGGTAGAAATAAATATGAAACAACATAGAATCATGACCATTGAGAAGTCCAGAATGTTGACCTTATTACTATGTGGAAAGAAAATGTCGATTTAAAACAGTTATTTCTCAACATACAATATTGAAATATATTACAAAACATGCTTTTAAGTTATAAATCATATCTAAAAGTTATCATGAGTTGTTGACAAGGGTTGCAAGTGAAATGGAATTTGATGCTCCTGCATTGTTTTCATATAGAAGGTTTCTTGCGGAAACGCTTATTGAGCATGACATTGGTGCACAAGAACCATGCCATATGTTGTTAAAGTTGCCTCTTGTTGTGTGGAGTCACAAATTTGTTGCATTGAATGTTGGTGAAATCTGATGAACTTTCATAGAAGAACAATTTTGTCTAGCTATATCAGAACCGCCCCCATTTTCTAGAGTATTTTTTTATATAAATGGATAGATCATGGATTTATAATGGAAAGAAGAGGAAGGATCCATGGATACCATATAAGGTGCATCTTATTGTTATTGTGTGTTGTTCCTATATGTTACTATGAATAAGGGGTCAAAAGAGTTTGAAACATTTTGTTGGACTGATTTGCTTTTGTACAAGTCATTTTGTGACATTACATTATATATATGAAATTGAAGTGAAATTATCATTGAGAATTGTAGTGTAATATATCGCACATGGCATGTTGATCAAGTCTCTCTGCGAAATGAGATTAATGAAGAGGATGTCATACCCCTTTTTCATGAAGATAATATTGATAGATATTCTAAAGAATGGCAGGTTATTTCGTGGATTATTCCAATCTTAAAAATATTGGAAGAAGGGATTACGATATTGATTATAATTGGAAGGAAATAATGGTGCCAGATGAAATTTGGAATAGCCTATCCATTTCAAAAAAAAATCTCAGCCAACGGGTGTTGTTAATGGTGAATCAATTGGGGAGATAATAGTGTCACCTTTCTCTTTATTTGGGAAACAACGAGCTACTTTGGAGATCATTTTACAACAATTTTTTGATGCTTAAAGGAATGATACTATGAAAATTGTTATTCTTGGAATATCTAAAAGTAGGAATTCTTCTCTTATTCATTGTATTTTTCATGCTCTTTTTGCTTCTCCGGTGAGTGGTATAATTCCATTATTGTTTCTCTCATCTACTCACATTGCTTCTTTCAATATACACGAAAAAACAATACACTCATCTTTAAAAATTCGTATAAAATATATGAAACAGTTGAGTGGTCAAACCCTAACAAAATTTCAACAAGAAATGAGGCACATTTGTTGTGATATGATTGATGAGCTGAGATTTATAAGTTTTAGGTTTTTTATACCAATAGATGCATGTTTGCGAGAAGAATTTCTTGAAAACAAGGACTCTCCTTTTGGTGGAAGGTCGATGATTATTGTGGCTGACCTTGGGAAATTGCCTCGTATTAAGGATAAGCCTTTGTATGTAGGGAGAATAGTAGGGAAAGTGTTGTGGGAAAGCTTCAATATTGTTGTCACTTTGGATAAAATCTTCAGGAAACAAGGAGATTATCCTAGACAGGCATCTTTTCACAATATTTTAGGAAATATCAAAAATGAATACTCTCCTCTCTATGAATAAAATATTCGGATGTCACATGTTGATAGTTTCTTGTGTCCAAACGAAAACAGTTTATTTGATTCTTTGGTCCACTTGTTTGAAACTAATAATTTGGTCAACTTGCACAATTACAAGATGCTCAAATCATTGAATTGCCCAATTGCGAGGTAAGTTATATATCCAACCAAAACAACAAAAATCATTAGGGGAATTTTGAGGTGTAAAATGGGTCTCCTAAGAAAAATGTACAACCAAAATAAACTTTACAAGAACCAATAACATTCAAGATGATGATGTCAAACATGACGGATGATTCACATTTTTTGGAGTAAAAAAATAAAAATATTGAAAATTAGTAAACTAATAAAACTACTTTTTTAACTTATCGCCTTAAGGTTTTACTTAAATTTCAAGTGGAAGTACTCGTTCGATGCAAAATTTAATTCCTCATCCAAGGAGTACCCATGTTCCATACTTTTGATGGACTGTGCTACACGAAAAATGAGAAATACATGAAAAGACGTGATTGAAATGACATTTTTCATGTATTTCTCATTTTTGTGTAGCAGGCTCAATCAAAAGTATGCAACATGGGTACTCCTTAGATGAGGAATCAAAATTTTCATCCAACGAGTTCTTGATCGAAATTTGAGTAAACCCATAGGAAGATATGTTGAAAATATGAGTTGAAAAAATAGTTTTTTTTTCTTTTTTCGCTCTAAAATTTGATGATGTTAATATTATTTTATTATTTCCACTATTGTTTTATAATTTCCTTAGGATGCTCGTTTTATACCTCAAAATTATCCTCATGAGTTGACAATGACGATGATTTGTTGTATCATGAGGTGTTTTTATGTCGTGGAGAGTGTGTAATGTTGAAATGTAATTTGTGGGTTGAATCTGGGCTGGTATATGTTGCAATTGGATATGTTGAGGATATCTACTATATGTCTGGTTCAAATTTTTCTGAACTCATGGTTCAAAGCCACTTGAAGTTCTAGTGTTTTCTATAGTTATTATTGAGAAGTACACATGTGTTCCGTTTCATATAAATTGTCTAAACATTGTTCATATAACACTAGTTGTTAGAGGGAATCTTAAACAAATGTCTTTAAAAATTGCATGCACATTTAGTATACACTAATAAGAGGGAATGGCATTGCAATGAGCAATTGTTGATATAGGAGACAAATATAGTTAGGGTTTGATATTTATAACTATATCAAGAGTGAAATCATTGGATGGTTTGTGAATTTCACCATTTTTTTATTTTCAACATTTTGCTAAATTTTGAAACAGTGCATACGTCACACTTAAGAATAAATAGGAGGAACGATTAAAGAAAATATCATTGAAACAATTTTTTTTAATTACAATATTCTAAAAAATAGTATTGCATGTATCGCCAAAAAATACATTACCTGGAAATAAATTTTGTTGAGAAGAAGAACAATTAGGTACATTATTTTTTGAATGTTATGGTGTAGAGTCAAAATTATATGTTGTCATAAAACATCTATTTATTTTTGTAATAAAAATATTCTAAAAATAAAAATTATTGCATGTATCGTTGGAAAATGCATCGCCTAGAAAGAAACTATGTTGAGAAGAAGAACAATTAGGTTCATTGTCATTTTAATGTTAGGGATCACAGTAAAAAATATATGAAGAGAGACAACACATAACAATGTTCTTTGACAAAGAAAATAAAGTGCAATATATGCTAACAAGTGTTGAGCATAATATTGTTATATACAGACATAGTTAGACATTAATAAAGTCAACAAACGAGTAGGAAATATATGCGCCAACAAAATAAAGTGAAGAGAAGAAATATGTGTGATGGCTAAATAGACATTCAACTCACAGTTTTGTTTTTCAAAAATATTTCACTACAACAATTGACTACGAAATGAAAATTTTGTTTCAAAAATATATTTCGATGCGACGATAGTATAAAATTACTTGAAAATGGTTCACTATGAAATACATAAACAATTAAGTCCATTGAAGTTTGAATAATAGGGATCACTATGAAATAAATATGCAATCGCACAACAAATAACAAATTTATTTCACAAAAATAAATACACAGAAACTTATGCTTTCAAGTGTAGAACAAAATACCATTTTATCGAGGCATAAATATGCATTAAGAAAGTTATAAATTGAGTAAAATATATATCCATTAAGATATAAAAATCATGACATAAAATGAATGTGGTGGGTTAGTCTGCATTGAATTCACAATTTTTTTCTACATAAAATTTTAATTTGAAAATTTTCATGTCGAAATACAAACCTTGTTTCAAAACTACATTTGCATGTACTACAAGAAAAAAAAATACAATTAAATAATTTATCTTCTAAATCAGAGTGATTATCTGCATTGTTTTTTGAATAAGACACTTCAATATGAAATATATATGGAATCAAAGAACATATAATAAGTTCCTTTGATAGGAGAAAAAAGTGTAACATATGCTCATAAATGTTTAGGATAATATCTTAATATTAAGCTAGACATAAACATCGATAAAGTTAGGAGTTGGGAAGTAGATACATGCATTAAGAAATTAAAATCTTGAAAGTAAATCAATGTTATATGCTAATACATATTGAAGTATGAATTTTGTGTCGGAGAAAAACTATGTCATAAGAAAATTGGAAATAGAAGTATTGTTGCATAAATATGTTTTCACTAAATAGCATAAATAAGAAACTTGAAAAGAAACTATCTTCAAAATGTGAGTAGTTTAGTGCACTATAGTTACAATACCACATTTTAGTGCAAAAGAGATATGGAAACACACAGAAGAAACCAATTTTCTTTGACAAAGGAAACAAAATAGTGTCATGTCCTGTAGTACATGATAAGGTGTACCATATCTTAAATAACTTTCAAGCACAATATGCCAATATCAAGTGATAGATAAACATGAGTAAACTTATGAAGTGAGGAGAAATTACATCCATTAAGGAATGAAAGTCATCATAGGAACAACGTGCATTGAATTCCATGTTTTCATCTTCAAAAAGCTTTGAGCTCAAAAAGTACTTTGGAAATTAAAATTCTTACACATCATCAGCATATGGACCCTTACTCCACTATAAGAGTTCATATACATATCATTGAATAAAAGGAAACTTTATTCAATAATCCAGAACCAAAAAATATGTAAGGTTTGTTTTCAAAAACGAAGAATTATTGCTCTAAAATTTTAATCGTTCCTGAAATGGTTTTGTGGAGGGAAACCTCGAAGGGCCTTCAAGCTTCATTCTCCTCATTTGAGCTCTTTTTCCATGCTGAGAAAATGTGGTGCATTTTGCCTTATATACTTAGCCCAATCTAACAACAACAAAGCAATTGCTGAGAAGTCAATAGGATGAAACGAGTAATATTCATTTCACACATAGATATGAAATTATGCATAAATATTTTCATTTTTTTTATACTTCATTCTAAATTTATAAATGAGTTTTATTTGCTAGAAGGGAAAGTACATAAATATATGATTTTTTTCTTGATTCCAGGTTTTGAGGTTTCTTATGGCTCTTTGGTCATCTATACCATTTTCTTTGAGATTATGTTGCATTGACCTAGGTTTTGCATCTTTCAATGGTTTAGATCATGAGAAATTAAATTCCTCTATAATATTTTCCCCATCTCCCATACTAACAGAGGATGTTAAGTAGCCCTTTTGATGCATTCTTTGATTTCTTTTCACGCAAATTTTCATTGAATCAAAGAAGAAAACATCAGTATTTTTTCCTCTTTCGACACTTTTGAGATGCTCTTAGGCTCGAACCATATTTCCCATTCAAGAATTGATGTAATTTTTACTTTTATGTAATTGTATTATTCAACCAAATATTCTATTCTCCCCTCAAGTTACATATTTTGTTGAAAGAATCTGCAAATTCTGTCCAATTCTTTATAAAACTTAGCTTGGTATTTCCTCAATATTTGATTGTCATGTATTGCTTGCACCTTAAAAATCTCCATATTATTATCTGTTTCATGACTTTTAATTGATTTAAACTTAAGGGTTTCAATTTATTGCTTCATTGTTATCGTCATGGTTAGAATGTTTTTGTCACATTCTTCCTTCAACACTCAAATTTGTTGTGCATGTGCCTTTTCAATTTTCTAGATATATTTTTGGAGTGTTTAAGATTCAGTTCGTTAAAATTCTTTTTTTATTCATTCTACAAGTTCTATCTTTCAATGGAAAACCCACCTACAATCGTTGTGGAATGGTTTTTCCAACTATCTTCACTAAAATATTTTATTTTCTCTATTTCACTTTCTAGATATTTTATCTTCTACAGAGTATTCTTCTAGGTGGTGAAAAGTTCGCCAACATGGTTTTGGCTATAATTGATGAAGACTCCTAGACCATGTTTGTATTCCTTAGCTTTTTCCTCAACATTTACTATGTATTTCCAGCTAAATTATGCAATGGTTTTGAAACTATCAAGTTTTCTTTTCTTCTTCCATATGACGATTGACTTGGTTTGATCATTAAAGTAATAATTGGTGAGGGATGGAACACTTTCATGAATAATTTCTACTTTGGTGCTAGGTTTAGAAAAAAAATACTCGAGAGGTATTTTCGTAGAAATTGGAGTCATCAATTTGTCAAGACAAGTATGTGGAATATATATCTAGGTACCTTTTTCTTGTTTCTCCAGAAACTCTTTTTCACTACCATAGAAAGTGTTCAATGTTGGCACATGGGTCCTCGTAATTTGATCTTCTTTTTTTATGTCAATCTGCATATATTGAATTTCCTCAGTAATCTTCTTTGAATATGTATGTGCCTTTGTGGTTTCGTCTAGGATATAAATAATAATGATATTGTCACCATAGGAACTCTACTTTTATTTTTCATGTTCTTTCTCTGACATTTTTTGTTTCTTACCTATGATTTTTCTATTCCTTTGAGCTTGTTGGCCTATCTCAGTATCTGGAACTTTTTTTTAAGAGTTCTTACTTTGGCTTTTCTTGTCTTTGGAGTTGTAAAATAGATATCAGTCACATTTTCAAGTTGGTATTCTTCTTTTTTTAGAGAGGAGGAAACATGGTCTGAAATAATGTCATTGAAATTGTATTTCATAGTTTCAACACATTCAATCTCTTCAATTGCAGTATTTGTATGAAGCTTCCTTAGGTTAAGGAAGTCCTCATCAATATTTTTTCTAAACTCTTGCAATTTAATTTTTTCATCCCTACTCAACAATTTCCCTCTTTCAAAAAATTCATGAAAATTATCAATATTAATGAAAATTTCATCAAAGAGAGGTTGTTGGTGTGTGTGTATTTTTATGTAGATGAAAACACTATAATGGTCATTGATGATTCCACGAGGGTCATACTAATGAAGGATAAATGAATAAAACAAAACATGGTTGAGTTCTTCTGACTCCTTAAACGCATGTTCTTGGTCCTTGAGGAAAACTTTCCCAAAGTTAATTGGGAAGTTCAGCCAGATTTTCTTCTGAAGTTTGCTCAATTTTCGAGCTTGACCATTCAAGTAAGTTTGATTGTATAACTCTCTTAAAGCTGTCATTTATATAATATATCTAAGGAGAAGATAAGGGCAAAATTTGCTTCCATAGACTTTGATATATGTGAATAATTATTCCATGAACTAGTTTCCTATTTCTTGTAACACCTCTTTAAGTCATTCACTAACCCTATGAGGGTTTTATCGAAAAGGAATCTTGTGGAAAGGAGTCATCACATAATAAAAAATGTCATGAAAGTGGAATTTGAAGTTACTTTCACACAAAATACGAGCATAATTTTGAATAGGAAATTGTTTCTCAACTGGATAAATCCATTTCATTAGAGGAAATAGAATAGAAGAAATTATAATATCGATAATATAAGAGGACATGCAAAAGAGGTGATCATATCCTAGAGGAGACTCAATAGAAAAAATAAGGGAATCTGTTAAATCATAAAAAAGAGATTCGGCCCAATTGAAACGCTTTGAATCATTTGGTAGGTTTTGTATTAAATTCATCCATTATAGTTTACAATACTTAGGGTCTTTCTCTCTGTTATGCAACCATCTCACAAAATATAAGAAAATAAGGATCAATGGCTTAAAATTTATTCTCTTCGAGGGTGAAACCTCTTTTACATTACATAAATGAAAAATTATTGGATGATACAAATGAAAATACCTCCTTTATATATAAATGAGTCTATGGGGTCACAATAAAATCAGATCCTACATCACAATAATGTACACAACTATAAGGATATGTCTGACAGAATATGGGATAAGAGAATAATGGTTTTGGAGCTTTAGGAATGGAGAAAACCTTGAAGCCTAATTCATGAGAATTACCCTATACTGTGAGAGATCTTAGGAGGCTATATTTCTAGATGGTTTTCAAATGGGTCAAGTATGAAACAGTGAGAAGAGGCTTTCATAATATGTAGAGGTGTTGAGGAAGAACGGAGGAGGAATCCACAAGAGACAGGCTTAAATGTCTTAAGAATCCGTCTCTCATGAACTCAGAGGAAGTGGATGTAAGTGGAATATAACCGTCAATAGAGATTCGTGGAGTGAAAATTAAGGAAGCCTAAAATTTTTAATAGATGAGTGTTATAAATAAATGAATTCATGAATAAAAATGCATACCACTAGCTACATTACATGAATCATCAAAGCAACATAACATGAAAGATGATTATACATAAACATGAGATTGTAAATAAACAAGAGAACACAAATACATACTACTAATTGTGCCATATGGAATCTAAGGAAACAACTATGTATATCATATTATATTCAAAACATCTCTCTAAAATATATAACTCAAAGCATAAAGAGCATAGTCACAGAGAACTACAAAAAAAATTATCCAAAATTCAAAACCTTTGTTTCATCTCTGAACTCTCTACATATAGAGTTCCTCTCACGGTTTACGATCGAATCAAATTCCCATGATCGAACCACACATGTGAAATCAATATATCCTAACTAACTTACTAAACATGCATCAAGCAATCACTCCTACAAACAGAAAATCAAAACAGAATCGGGTGAAATCGAGATTTCACCAAAAAAACATCATAATCAAACAATAAAAGAAAATAATTTTGTTCGCCATGGAAGCGGAATCTAGGAATCTTCAAAGTTGGGTGGCGAGGAGTGGTTGTGAATAGGTGGGAAATCTGACTTTCATTACTTGACTCCACCTATTGTTGAAAACATCCACTCCTTGTTCTCATAACTTCCATTAACTATTACAGAATAGCCAGTCATAATGTGTGTGCCTTGCTCTTTGAAAATAAGTTCTTGGACCAACTGAAGACACCATAACTGTGTTTTCCATACCAAAACCCATGATGTGTTTGAATTACGATACCAGCGACTATATTTGGAAGGGGAGCCTTTCTTGTTTGTGGTATTGGATGGGGGGGGTGAAAAATCGCTACAGGCTGACATGTAGCACCAGATGTGGTTTAAAAAACCGCCCATTTTGGAACCCCACTCCCCCCCCCGATCGGCATTAACCTTCGGAAGTTGGAGGGAGATCGAAATAGATCATGAGCTATCAAATGGATGACCTGGTGCGGAGATGAGGGAATAATGGCCGAGGTTTAGCGGTGAGTGGAGGATGATGTGGTTCAGTGGAAGTGGGGCCCGAGCTCATATCGTAAATCACAATCGGATTGTTTTACATATGAGAAAGTGTGAGTAAAGGTTATGGATAGTGATCTGCAAAGTGCGATGGCGGGAAGGCGACATGGCAGGAGGTGGGACCTCCCGTAGATCGCAGATCGAGATTTTATGTTATAAGCAGTGAAGGGTGAACGTTAAAATCTGCGGAGAGAGTAGTGCGATTGCGATGAGTGGAAGACAACATGGCTTTGTTGGAAATACTGAGAGGGGGGGTGAATCAGTATTCCTTTCAATTAGAGAATTAGTTAATCTTCAATTATTATCATTGTTTGTATAGTAATAGAAGCAAACAAGAGGAACACAAATGCACACAATTTTTAAGGTGGAAACCCACTCCGGGAAAAAAACCACCTATGCTTTTCTAATAATTCTTTAATATTCAACTCCAATTGAAAATAAAGCTCCAACTTCCTAGAATCTAGAAAAGCATTCTTCTCTAGATCCCACTAGATGGACGATCTAATGCTTGAGATTCTTCAATAGTTAACTGAATGGATGCCCCAACACCCAATGAGATACAACTCACCCTAGCACCTCCCTACCACCCTATAGAAGAATAAAATAAGAATGGACTCTAGTACTAGGGAAAATGGTCCACTTTACAATGATATAGAATGATGTAGAAGAAGAAGACACACTATAACATAACCCCAAGTATGACACAACCACCTAATGATGATCCTAGACCACCCGACACTGCCTCCTCAACTCTTGGCAGATAGACACTAGTACAATTTGTACAATAATGTATTTACAATGACTTAGTACAATGATACCTTTACAATGATTGTATGCAGTGTTTCCCACTTGAAGACTTCATGTGATGAAATTATTGCTATTGTTATGTACCTTGGTTGTTGCTCTTTTCATGCTACCCTCTACTGCACCTTGCTTTGATTTTCTTCCCTAGAAATTCTGGTCCTTTGCAGCGCTTGACAACACATGATCTAGCTTTTTCTTTGGTTTCCAGGAGCTTGATATTGAATCTCGTGTATCTCTGTTATTTTAGATCCCCAATATCGGATTTTTGGTACTATATTAGTCCTCTGAGTCATATTTCCAATGCCACAGGTTTGACCCAATTTGGATTCTTCAAGAGAGAGTTATACCCAATCTCTCACAATGCCCTAATTATGGATTGTTTCAGTAGAGTGAACTTGTATGGTGTGCCACGTGTCACTGTTTCTTCATTTGGCTCCAAAATTGATAGAGTGAACACTAACGACTATGCACTATCTACCACATTCGATGGAATTCCAATCCAATACTCAGAGAGAGAGTTATGATGATTTTCGCAAGATCACTTCTTTGTGATGAATTACAGGAGCTTGCAAAAACATTGACTTCCACAGATCATATCTTCGAAAATATGGTGCACCTTGATCTAAAATTTTCACAGCAACTTCCTCAAGCTTTTGGCTTCGCCTCATACAAATTTCAGCTTCTAAACCTTCGTAGAAACAAAGTTAGAGAAAAAATTCCATGATTACCTGTTTCAGATAGCGAAATCCCTTACATAAGGAGGATATGAGGATCACAATTTATATAAATTCTTAGGTCGAGAGGGGCTTCAACAAGTGAATGTGGGACTCATTTTAGGAGCTTAAAAAATATTAATTATGACTTTCCAATGACCCATGCCACAACCCCATGGGGTTTTAGCCCACTAACTGGGGGTACAAACTTCAAACATGAATATCTCTCAAACTGTGAAGAATTTCATGGTGTGCCATATATCAACAGAAACATCTCGACAAGTAGAAACTATTAAAATCATTATTGACCTATAATATTAATTTGGCAGGTAAAAATTCCCATGCAATATTGGGTTAGCCCCCAGTGCTGCTTGGTTGACATCAATGACAACCGCTGATCAACAATCTCCCCCTTTGGCATTGATGGCAACCCAAGTACTCCCCCTACGATCATGACACCTCTTCCTACAACATTATCTCCCCCTTCAACATCAATGGAAAAGGGTAACTCACCCTAAAACACAACCATCTTGCGGACCTGTACACACTTCCACTCCCCCTTTATATTCTGGATAAGGAAAATCTTAGAATGAGAACTTGGGAGAATCCCAAGCTTCTGGCGAAGATATTCCTATGTTTCACGAGTACTCTCATGATCATCAACACTTCCTGCCCAATATTCATCTGTAAAGGAATGAATAATGAAATTGTTACCCTTGGGATACCACAAGCCATATTCTGTTGTTCCCTTTAGATATCGAAGAATTCTTTTGATGGAAATAATATGTGATTCTTTTGGTGCTCCTTGGAATCTTGCTACTTTTCCAACTGCTTGCATAACATCTGGCTGGGAGGCTGTTACATATAGAAGACTACCAATCATAGATCTGTACAACCTTTGATCCACATCCTTAGATGAGTCATCTATGCTCAATTTGTAACCTGTTACAATTGGAGTAAGGATGGGTTTGCAATCTTCCATTTTAAATTTCTTGAGCATTTCCTTGATGTACTTGGCTTGACATATAAATATTCCTTTCACTTGCTGAGATATTTGAAGCCCTAAGAAGTATGTCAGCTCACCAAGTAAATACATCTCGAAATCACTTTTCTCCTTTGTAGAAAACTTCTTACTTAGTCGATCATCATTGCTACCAAATATTATATCATCCTCTTTAACTATTATACATGATTTAGTTGCTTCATATGGAACATATATGTCATTTGGAGCTCGACTTGCTGTAACGACAATTTCACCATACATGCTTTTCCTGATTTCATATTTTGTGGAGTTGAATAGTATTGTATGTCCTTGATCACACATTTGTCCAACACTGAGCAGATTTTGATTCATGTTTTCAACCAATAGAACATTCTTGGCTAGAGCATATTTTCTTCTGAGAGTGACAGTAGTTGCTCCTATAACATTTGAAGATCCATCATTTCCAAAGGACACAGTTCCATCCTTCTTCTCTTTTAGAGATACAAATTTATTTCTATCTCCAGTCATATGCGTTGAACAACCGCTATCAACATACCACACATCTTTGTTGTTTTGAGCCTTGAAAGCGAGAGCAAAATTATCATTCTTCTCCTTCTTCCATGTTCGTTCGTTTTGTGGCTTCGAAGATTGTTCTGGAGGATTTTCAAGTCTGCAGTCTTTGGCTACGTGTCCAAAGTTTCAAAATTTGTAGCATTCAATATTATTTCATAAATGTTCAAATCTATTGATGTTTCACTCAGCCCTGGGAGGTTCATATTTGACAGATCTCCTGGAATTTTATTCGTTCCTAGGGTACGCGCAACATTCTATAGCTTTATGACCAAATTTTCCACATGAATAACAGTAGCCATAAAAAATATGTTGGTACCTGGATGGAAATTTCGTCGAGGAATTGTCTTCCAAGGCTATTATTGTGAATCTTGTCCAATGAAGTCTACATGCATGTCAGATCTCATAGGTTCATTGTATTTTGTTGTATAAGGTCCTGCTTCTTCTTCTTTGTAATCGATGCCAGTTCTTTCATTGTAAGATCATTGATTGTTGATGAGTTCTTCCAATGCCCTCGAGTTGTTGGCATAGTTTTGGACAGTTTTTTCTTTCTTCACTTCCTCACACAACGAGACTATTTCAGCTTCTAATTATTCCCTTTCTTGGTTGCTTTCTTCCAACTTCTTTTGAAGTGACTCTTCAATGCATTTGTGTTCTTCAAATTCAATTTTGAGACCTTGAACTTGTTCTTCAAGAGTATTGGAAAGGATCTTCTCTGCCTTGAGATCTTTTATAAGCTTGATTGCTTCCTTATACAATTCTTCTATGGTCAATCCTTCTTCTTCATTGTTTGATACCTCTTGTTTATTGTGCCTGGGTTTATTGTTCTTGGCCATAAACAATAATCTCTCATTGGCTTCTTCTTCACTATCATTGTCTTCATCGGATGATGAGCTATCTTTTTTAGAGAGAAAGTTCCTTTTGGATCCTTGCTTGTTAAATTTCTTAAAGCCTTTCTTTCTTTTTGATTTTCCATCACTTCTATTTGGAAATTTTTTTGCGAAATACCCAACCTCATCACAGCCGAAACATATCAATGGAAGTTTACCTTTGAATTTTCCCTTACCAATTTTTATTTTTCTCTTGAAGTAAGCATATTCTTCATCTGAAATACCTTCTTCATCATCTCCCTTTTCTTCATAGTTGCAGGTGCATGTCTTTTCAATTGAAGGTTATTTATCCTTACTGGTTTTCTTAGATGCAATGAACGCAATTTCTAGATGCGAAGTACCCTCTTCTTCATCAAGTCTCATTTCATATGCTATGAGAACTCCATGTAATTCCTCTTTGCTGAGTTTGTCCATATTTGCACTATATCCTAGTATCGATACCTTTGGGTTGAATCTTCCTAGTAACGTTCTAAGAATCTTTCATATAATAATCTTCTCATCAAATGGCTCTCCCAATCCTTCTAGAGTATTGGTTATTTCATCAACGTATTAGAAGTGTGTAGCAATGTTGCAATATTCTTTCATTTTGAGTTGCTCAAATTTTGCTCTATAGATTTGAAGCTTTGCTTCTATGACATTTGAGTCAGCTGCATATATATTCTCAAGCTTGTCCCATACATTTTTTTGCAGTTTTACAACCTAACACCATATGATAAGAAGATTCAATAAGTTCACTGATAATTATATTCTTTTCTTTTGCATCATTTACCAAATTCTTCTTACCTTGTTCATCTGTGGTCGATGTAAAACCATTTTGAACAGTGTCCCATACTTCGTAACCTTGTGCCAAGAGATAGACCTCCATTCTTCCTTTCTAGAGTGCATAATTATTTTCATTAAACAGAGGTGCACCATTCTTGGTATGCTCCATGACCTCCTTCCAGCTGTTAAACTACTATTGAAGGAACCAAGCTCTAATTCCAATTGATGGAAATCCTGAGAGGGGGGGTGAATCAGTATTCCTTTCAATTAGAGCATTAGTTAATGTTCAATTATTATCAGTGTTTGTATAATGATAAAAGAAAACAAGAGGAACACAGATTCACATATTTTTTAAGGTGGAAACCCACTCCGAGACAAAACCCACCTAATGTTTTTCTAATAATTCTTTAATATTCAACTCCAATTGAAAATAAAGCTCCAACTTCCTAGAATCTAGAAAAACATTCTTCTCCAACTCCAACTAGATGGATGCTCCAGCGCCGGAGATTCTTTAGTAGTCAATTGAATGGATGCCCCAACACCCAATGAGCTACAACTCACCCTAGCACCACCCTACCACCCTATAGAAGAATAAAAGAAGAATGGACTCCCATACCAGGGAAAATAGTCCACTTTACAATCATATAGAATGATGTAGAAGAAGAATACACACTAGAAAATAACCCCAAATATGACACAACCACCTAATGATGATACTAGACCACCTGACACTACCTCTTCGACTCTTGGCAGATAGACACTAGTACAATTTGTATAATAATGTATTTACAATGACTTAGCACAATGATACCTTTACAATGATTGTATGGAGTGCTGCCCACTTGAAGATTTCATGTGATGAAATTATTGATATTGTTATGTACCTTGGTTTCTTCTCTTGTCATGCTACCCTCTGCTGCACCTTGCTTTTCTTTGCTTCCCTAGAAAGTTTGGTCCTTTGCAGCCCTTGACAACATATGATCTAGCTTTTTATTTGCCTTCTAGGAGCTCGATATTGAATCTGGTGTATCTCTATTATTTCAGATCCTATGATTTGTCTTACCAATGCCATAGGTCTGACACAATTTGGATTCTTCATGGGATAGTTATACCCAATCTCTCACAATGCCCTAATTATGCATTGTTTTAGCATAATGAACTTGTACGGTGTTCCACGTGTCATTGTTTCTTTATTTGGCTCTAAAATTAATAAATCGAATACTAAAAACTATACACTATCTGCCACTTTTTACAGTATTCTAATATGATACTCAGAGAGAGAGTTATGATGATTTTCCCAAGGTCACTTCTTTGAGATGAATTTCAGGAGCTTGCAAAAACACTAACTTCCACAGATCATATCTACGAAAGTTTTGTGCACCTTGATCTGAAATTTTCACAGCAGCTTCCTCGAGATTCCAGCTTCACCTCATAAACATTTCAGCTTCTGAACCTTCGTAGAATAAAATTTAGAGCGAAAATTCCATGATGACCTGTTTCAGATAGCGAAACCCCTTACATAAGGAGGATATGAGGATCACAATTTATATAAATGCTTAGGTTGAGAGGGGATTCAAAAAGTGAATGTGGGAGAGATTTTAGGAGCTTAAAAAATATTAATTATGAATTTTCAATGGCCCATGCCACAACCCCATGGGGTTTTAGCCCACTAACTGGGGGTACAAACTTCAAACATGAATATCTCTCAAACCATGAAGAATTACATGGCATGCCATATATCAACGAAAACATCTTGACAAGTAGAAACCTTAAAAAGCCTCATTGACCTAGAATATTTTAATTTGGTAGGTAAAAATTTGCATGCAATATTGGGTTAGCCCCTGGTGCTACTTGGGTTGACATCAATGTCAATCGTTGATCAACAGGCTTGATGAAGGTGGGGTTGCCCATACATCACAAATCGCAAGGTTTATATATGAGCAGCGAAGGGTAAGATTTAATATTTTTGATGGGCGAAGTGCGATGAGCGGACGAGTGACGTTGCAGATAGAAATGGTGCATGCACGTAGATCGCAATCGAAAGAATTTAGTGGTAAAAAGCGGAGGGTAAGGGTTATACCTCACAAGGGGTGATGTGCAGAGGGTGATGGATGAAATGGTATTATGGAAGTGGGGTTTGCCTGCAAATTACAATTTTCAAGGTTTATATACAAACAATAGAAGGTAAGAATTAGGATTTGCAATGGGAAGAGCATTGTAAGGGGAAGGTGACGTGGAAGGATGAAGGTGGGACCACCCATGGATTGCAATAGGGTGTATTTAGTTATTAGGAGCAGGAGGTAAATTTTGTAATCTGTGAGGATCTAAGTGTGATGAGCGAAGAGGTTGGAGCTGTGAAAAGGTAAATGGTGAGTTTCTTTCTTCTTTTGACTATGGGATGTCCTGCCGACTCACGTTTGAAGTATTGGGACTTCATATTAGCTGCTCCGGCTCTTCATTTTCTTAAATTTGATGTTTCCTTATCCGCTCAAAATAACCACAAGCCAACATTGGCTCCATTGGGGACGACGCACTCGCACGAGTGTGTCGAGAACTCACAGCCCACTTTCTTGTGTTCTTGATAATGTGCCTAGGACCACTGCTAGAATCATTTTCAAGCAGCTTTAACCAAAAAAAAATAGGAATTTATGCGGAAATAACAAATGGAGTATATAAAATTTGAGGATATGTACAATGGGTTGTTGTAGCCCACTATCAGCGCTGGAAGTAAGGCTTCATAAATCTCCCATTGATAGGCATTTAGACTATGCCTCCTTCCAAATTCTCTAGCGCAAACGTATTTTTGCCTTTGACCTATCCTACCCTTAATGGACCAAACCAAAGGGGGTTGAACTTTCCATGTTTCCCTTTGTCTGACCGCCTGACATCCCATCATAGCACCAAATATCCTACATAGATTTCCTTGTCTTGAGCTCTTTTATCAAATAAGCCTTTCATCTTTTCCCAGTACTCTGTTAGTCTGACACTTGCATGTTCCCATGTTTCAATTAGATCGACCAGATGGTTCATTCTTCTAATAAGTTCCTTTTTCTCTTCCTCACTCTCTTTTAAAAATCAGTCCACAGGTAATGTAAGCTGAATTGGTAAAAATGTTTCTCGGATGTACACCAGCTCATAAGGGGACTTCGTTGTGGATATTTTAGTGGTGATGTGACTCACCCAGAGTGCAAACTTGAGATGGGCATACCATCTCTTTTAGTTTTCGTTGATGGTATTTTTCAATATCCTTAGGAGTGTCTTATTATATGACTCTGCTAGCTCGTTCCCCTATGGGTAATGTAGTGGAGTGCCCCAGAATGATATTATAATGCTAACATAATTTCACGAACTTAGTTGATTTGAAAGCCTAGGCATTATCGATGATGATTTTAGTAGGGCATCCAAACCGAAATATTATGTTCTCCTCCAGGAACTTGATCACTACCCCATCTGTGGCATTCCTTGCAGGCATGGCCTCAACCCACTTAGTGAAGTAATCCATGGTGGTGAGGATCCATCGATGTTGGTTACTATAATCCAGGTGAATCTCTCCAAAGAAGTCGATTCCCCATTGTTTGAAAGGCTCTTCACATGGACAAGGATCAATGGGAGAGGTGCAAACCTTTTCTTTTCACCTAATTTCTGACACTTTTCATGTGCCCATATGCGAGCATGTACATCACGAAATAGCTTGGGCCAAAATAATCCTGCTCTAAGGATCTTGTGAGCAGTGGATCGCTAGTTGCAATGCCCACCACATTTTCCTTTATGGAACTCTGTCATCACTTTGTCAACCTCCTGCTCTATTTGACATAGAAGTAAAATCCTATTCAGGTCCTTCCAATAGAGTCACCCATTTTCCACAATATAATTTTGAGATCTTAACCTCAAAGTGTGATACTAGGTCTTATTATAGTTAGGGGGACACCTCATGGTTAAAAGGCATTCCACTATAACTTTATACCACAAGGATAGCAGGTACTTTACAGGTGTATTTTGTGTGGAAGATTATATTCCCTAATACATACCTGTATTCTCCTGTGCTTCTCCTCCAGTCATAGACAGATTTATCCCAGAGCCTGACAGTAGGATTCAGACAGAATTTTTTCCAGCCCTTGGCCTTTGATGAGTTTGGTAGGCTTTATCTCCGGTTCGTGCTCTTGAATCTTAGCTATTCATTTTACCCTTTCTCCTTCACTATCACCTTGCACCAGAATATCCTTCACTGTTGCAGTGGGTACGTAAGCTGTTGTGACATACTGTAACATGTACACCCGAAATGCCTTAAGTGACTTGACCAAAGTTTATGCTTGCATTTCTAGAGTGTTATATTTTAGTTCGGCATGTCGGAGGACCTGGATGAATAATGAAATAGGTTGTTCATCCCCTTCATCATTCTTTTGTAGCAGCACCACAGCTATTGTGGGAGGGGAGGCCAAAGAAAAAATAATAAATGGATTTCCATAATATGTACCCACTAGCACTAGAGCTTCCGCAAAGTCCTGCTTGATCATGTTAAAAGAATCCCTAGATTCATGATCCCATTTCATTTCATTGTTCTTCTTCAGCATTCCAGTGATGTTTCGGATGATCTCAGCATAGTTTGGGATAAACCTTCTAAAGAAATTTATTCTACCCAGTGTTATAAAATTATATATTATAGAGAAATGAAACACATAAAATATGCAAAAAACACAAGCACATAAAACACATAAAACAAGAGAGACACAGATATACGTGGCTCACCCATTTTGGACTACGTCCACCCCAAACAGCCAATCCTTCTTTTCTATTATCCAGCAAAATAAAGAGACACAACTTACAATAGATCTGTTGTAATATCCTCTATTCTCTCTCATAGTCTCCCTATCTATTTTTCACTCTGAGAATACACATACAATACATAGCCGCAATACAATACCCTCATACAAAGAGAGGGGTTTCCTTGTAGGGAAAAAAACCATAAACTAAACATAACTTCTACTGTCAGATCATCTGCCTAATGAATGACCCAGATTGAATAGAAATTACTATACTTTTACAAGGAAATTTTACATTTGTTTTTAGCTTCGAGGGAGCTACCCCCGAAACCTCCCACCAGGCGAGCGCTACATAAAGTCGTAGCTGCCCACCCCCCCCCCCTAAGGCATCATTTAATTACGAGAAGCATTGCCACCCCATTAAGGTACAGGAGTCCAACGCTGTGATACAAAATAAACAAGATAATCAGGCTCCACACCCAACAATCTCCCACTTGGAGACTGATTGTAGTAACTCTACCGCTGCTTCATTTGCTGGAAAATGACTCCTCTTTGGACCTGGTTGTTTCTCATCTTCATCGTCATCCTTGAAGACCAATTGAAACTGAGCGTAATCTCAGTCTCTCCCTGGTTACAACTTTTGTTAGCATATCTGTAGGATTCTGGCTAGTGTGTATCTTTTCCAGCTTCAATTGTCCATCTTCCAATACTGACCATATGAAATGGTACTTGAGATGTATGTGTTTAGTCCTGGAATGAAATTTTGAGTTCTTTGCAAGATGAATGGCACTTTGGCTATCACTTTCTAACATGCCCATATCATGCTTCTTACCCAATTCATCCGTAAACCTTTGTAACCAAATCATTTCTTTACTAGCCTCTGTAGTAGCAACATACTCTGCTTCTGTTGTTGAAAGTGCAACAACACTTTGGATTTTTGAAACCCAACTGACATTTGTTCCACCTACAGTAAATACATATCCTATAGTGCTCCTCCTATTATCTCTGTCACCTACCATATCTGCATCAACATATCCCTGTAGAGCAATGTTTGAACCACCAAATCATAATACTTGATTTGTGGTACCTCTCAAATATCTGAGAATCCACTTTACGACCATCCAATGTCCTTTCCCTGGATTTTTCATGTACCTGCTTACAACTCCCACTACATGTGCAATATCAGGCCTTGTGCAGACCATTGCATACATTAAGCTTCCATAGACATATATTCCATTTATTCTTGGGTCTTGGGGCACATCTCCTTACTAAGTTTGAAATGGCTAGAAAAAGGTGTACTGACTGGTTTTGCATTCTACATATTAACTATTTTCAACACCTTTTATATGTATTCATTCTAAGACAGTGTTAGTTTGGAATTTTTCCTCTCTCTACTTATTCTCATACCAAGGATTTTTTTTGCAGCTCCCAAATCCTCCATTGCAAATGAATTTTCCAATTTTCTTTTGAGAAAATTTATTTCCTGCATGTTAGACCCTACAACAAGACTTTCATCTACATAAAATAACAATATAATATAGCTGCCATCATTTTTATTTTTCAAGTAAACACAATGATCAGAGTGACATCTAGTATAACCTTGTTCAGACATGAACTTGTCAAATTTTAGATACCACTACCTTCGAGCCTATTTTAAGCCATGCAAGCTCTTCTTTAACCTGCATACTAATTTTTCTTTCCCTTTGACCTCATATCCTTCTGGTTTCTCCATATAGATCTCTTCCTCCAAATCGCCATGGAGAAATGTTGTCTTTACATCTAACTGTTGAAGATGTAAATCTTCCGCTGCTACAAGACTTAAAATAGTTCTGATTGAAGTCATATTAACAATAGGAGAAAATAATTCATCAAAATCAATACCTTTCTTCTATGCAAACCCCTTCACCACAAATCTATCTTTGTACCTCTTTTTTCCTCCATCATATTCCTTCAGCTTATAAACCCATTTATTATGCAATGTTGTTTTACTTGCAGGCAACCTATCTAAGTCCCAAGTCTGGTTATGCATTAAGGATTCCATCTCTTCTTCCATGGCTAGCTCCCACTTCTTCCTGCTTTCAACTTGCGTTGCTTCTTCATAACATTCAGGTTCACCAGAATCAGTCAATAATAAATAATATAATGAAGGAGAGTATCATTCAGGGGGTCTACTTATCCTGGTAGATCTTCTAACACCACTTTCAGGTGTTTGAGGTTCCTGTTGCTGTTGTGGTGGTTGTTGTTGCTATGGCTGTTGATTATTATTATTTTCAAGACCTTTACTTTTTCTATGATCTCATGAAGAACTGTGTATTCTTTGTTTTATTTTTCCTGTTTCTTTTCCTACAACTGATTCTTATACAAGACCTTTTCATTGAATATTACATCTCTACTCCTAATGATTTTGTGATTTTCATAATAATATAAGCGATAACCAAAATCATTAACACCATATCAAATAAAGGTACATTTCTTTGATTTTGCCTCAAGCTTTGTTCTATTTTCTTTATTAATATGGACAAAGTCCTCACAACCAAAAGGTTTTAAAAAAACATAGTTTACCTTTTTACCTATCCATGCTTCCTCTGGAATACCACCATCTAACGAACTGTTGATAGGATTTTACAACAGAAATAAAATATTTACCGAGAGGAATAATAACCATGAAAAGAGCCAGAAACAAATCATTGAGATAAATACAAATGTTTATCTGGGAAAACCCCAAATCCAAGAAAAACCCAACCAATGAAATTTCCTTAACCATTGGCCAAAACCCTGACCAATCTGGCCAAGTGAGCCTTCGTCGCTCACCTCCAGGCCTACCTTACAATGAAGTCTTCCCAACCTTTTATATGCTCCATTACATGCAATACCATGGGCTAAAACCATGGGTTCACAAAACCATGTGCCCCAAAACCACTACTATTTACCCTAGTTAACTTTGACTCTATCCCAAGTCAAGTTTACCTAAAAATTCCCCCCTTAAACTTGACTTGGGGATTATTGACTAAATCCAGCCAAACCTACTAGATGAGACAACCCCGCTCACTCTAGCTCTTCCCCCCTCAATTTTTTACCTAGGGTAATTGTAAAATTGACATCCCCCCTATCACCTAGGTCTAACCCCGACTTTACCAGTGATTACCTAGGGGTACGCATGCCATACCAGGTCTTACAGTAGTATGCCCATTTACATGTAATAAATTAACTCCATTATATATATATATATTTGTTTCATTGTTGTTGTCTTTGTGTGATCATTCTCAATATTCATTCATGATGTTTTTTTTTTTTCGCCTTCCCAAGCTCTTACACCACTGGGTATCTTCCCATGATCTACCTCAATGCCATGCATCTCAGTTCTAATAGTATTCCAACCCGTGGCCGACACAAGCCCTTAATTGGTTGGATTCAATGGACCGAAGGTGAAAGTCACCCTGATTTCATTGTCAGAAGGAGAAATCTCGACATTCTCTAAGACCACTAAGTTATTAGCATATTCAGCAGGATTCAAACGTGCATCTTGAGCCCCTTGCACTGAGAATCTTGTTTCACAGTTCAAAAAACTTATGGCCGAAGGAGCCTGAAATGAACAAAGAGGCAATGAGTCGGCAGACCTCAAGCTAACGGCATCCCATACTGATTTCCCATGTGGAGACTTCACCGTGGGGGAAGTCAATGGGGGAGTAACAAGCGCACTGCAACTCCCTCTATTAATAATTTTCAATGGCAGCAATGCCCTTTGAGTGGCTAGTCGACTATTGCCCAGACCTTTCAGCCATGGTATCAAAGACCCATTTCCAGATTGATAGGTCACCGCAACACCAGAATGAGACGAAGATATTCCACAATCCTCCCGCTCTGGGATCCTTGTACAACCCTGTGTACCAGTTCTATATGTGGTTCCATCTTGGTCCACGATCCAACCAGCCTCGGCACACAGAGCCTTGAGAACTTCGTTATTGTCACAATTTTTGGGAATCTTGTAATTCCTGTAAATCCTAAGCCCTGCAAAAAATATTGGCTGATATCGCTCTTCGCCGCCTCTCTCGTCTTTTATTGTTTTACTTCTCCTTGTAAGTTTGGCAGGCGGCCACCTGAAGCCATTTCACAAAAACTATGAGAAAAATACAGATGGTTTGTTTGCATAGTTCGCCAATTCAATAATTCACAGTGTTATATATACAGAGAGATGTTATGAAGAGAGAAGCCCATAGAAAAAAAAGGAGATGATTCCAGACACATCCAATATATTCTTGGTCATTCACATGCAACATCGTTGCTCTGGATTGTAGATCCACACCAGATCTATCTCCTGCAAAAAATCATATCTCCATTCACAGGCCAAAAAAGAAAACCTTAGGCTACAAAAGCGTCTCTCTGAAGCCAAAACCTGAACCATGGCTCTGATACCAGTTGATAGGATTTTACAGCATAAATAAAATATTTACCAAGAGGAATAATAACCATGAAAAGAGACAGCAACAAATCATTGAGATAAACACAAATTTTTATCCGGGAAAACCCCAAATCTGGTAAAAACCCGACCAATGAAATTTCATTAACCATTGGCCAAAACCCTGAACAATCTGGCCAAGTGAGCCTTCACCGCTCACCTCCAAGCCTAACTTACAATGAAGTCTTCCCAGCCTTTTATATGCTCCATTACATGCAATACCATGGGCTAAAACCATGGGTGCACAAAACCATGTGCCCCAAAACCACTACTATTTACCCTAGTTAACTTTGACTCTATCGCGAGTCAAGTTTACCTAACATTATACAAGACCTTTTCATTGAATATTACATCTCTGCTCCTAATGATTTTGTGATTTTCATAATCATATAAGCGATAACCAAAATCATTAACACCATATCAAATAAAGGTACATTTCTTTGATTTTTGCCTCAAGCTTTGTTTTATTTTCTTTATTAATATGGACAAAGGCCTCACAACCAAAAGGTTTTAAAAAAACATAGTTTACCTTTTCACCTGTCCATGCTTCCTCTGGAATACCACCATCCAAGGAACTTGAAGGCCCTCTGTTTATTAGATAAACAGTAGTACCTACAACATCTGACCAAAATTGAAAAATAAATCCTACATGCAATCTCATGCACCTTGCACGCTCCATGATTGTTCTGTTCATCCTTTCTGACACACCATTTTCTTGTGGTGTTCTTGGAACTGTCTTCTCTCTATGTATTCCATTTTCTGAACAGTACTTATCAAAATCTTTGCTGCAATATTCACCTCCATTGTCTGATCTGAGACACTTCAACTACTTTCCTATTTCAATCTCAACCAAATCTTTCCGTTTCTTGAAAGTATCAAATACATCAGATTTATTTTGAATACAATAAATCCAAGTTTTTCTAGTTGCATCATCAATTAAAGTAACATAATAACGAGAGCCGCCAAGAGATGATACCTGAGCAGGTCCCCATACATCTGTATGCACAAGCTCTAATGTTTCGCTCTTCTTTTCTTTCCCAACTCTGAGAAATTTGACTCTCTTCTGTTTACCATAAATGCAATTCTCATAGAAATCCAAATCAACATTCTTCAAACCCGAAAACAAATTTCTTGAGTGAAGAATCTTCGTCCCCTTCTCAAGCATATGTTTGAGCACATGATGCCATAATGTTGCATCTGCTCCATTGGAATTTAAAGCATTAATAGAGTTATAAATACCATTGCATAAATAGAATGTACCAACCTTTTAGCCTTTTGCTATTACCAGGGCTCCTTTGATGACCTTCCAAGTTTTATTTGTGAAATTTGTCACACAACCTTCACTGACTAACTGCCCTGTTGAAATCAAATTTTTCTTCAAATCTGGAACATGCCTTACCTCCTTTAATAGCCATTTCTTTCCAATATGTTTTTTTACAAGAAATTTACCCATTCCAACCTTTACAGGGTTTATCGTCACCCAAAAAAACTTGTCCAAAATCTCCTTGAACATAGTCATGAAAATATTTCTTATTAGGTGTGGCATGGAAAGAGGCCCCTGAATCTACTACCCGGGAATCAGTAACATTTTCGAAGGAAAGAATCAAAGCATCTTGTAACACATCACCTGTCACATTTGCTTCATGATTGTTTTCTTGTTGTGCGTCTCCTTCTTTTCCCTTCCGAGATCTATAGTCTTTCTTTAGGTGTCCTTTCTTTCCACATTTCCAGCACACTATCCCTGATATGGACTTGGATATGCCTTTCCTTGATTTACTTTGATATCCTGAGCCCTTTCCCCTTTCCATTTTTCTTCCCCTAGACTCTGCACTCAAAGGATTACCCAATATCTCATCGGAGCTTTTTCGTCGCATTTCCTCACTAAGGATAGCACTGACAACATCATCAAACTTTAAAGTAATAGATTAAGAGACAGAGTTACTAATGGTCATAACTAAACCATTCTAGCTTTCTGGAAGTGAGCACAGAAATAAAAGAGCCCTAACTTCATCATCAAATTTTACCCCTACAGAACTTAACTGACTGGTAACTGTATTAAAATAATTTAAATGGTCTGCAAAAGATCCACCTTCTGACATCTTCATATTAAATAAAAGTTTCATAAGAAATACCTTGTTTGAGGCTGAGGGTTTTTAATATAATTTCACCAACGCCTTAATAAAAACCTCTATTGTTGTTTCCTTCGAAATATTGCAGGCTACCAATGCTGCGAGGCACAACCGTACTATTCCGATTGCCTTTCTATCGAGAATCTCCCATTCTATGTTTGTCATAATCGTCGGCTTCTTTGTTTTTCCACTCAACGGTAGGTACAAATATTTTTGATATAGATAATCTTCCATATGCATCTTCCACAGTGGGAAGTTTTGGTCGTTAAATTTCTCAATCCTAAACTTACCATCTTTAACCATTGCTCCCACTTAAACCAAGAACCCTTCTTTCCTGCGAGTTTATCAGCCAAATAAACCTTCGGCTTTGATACCAGTTCTTATAAAATTATATATTACAGTGTAATGAAACACATAAATATGCGGAAAACACATGCACACAAAACACATAAAACCAGAGACACACAGATATACGTGGTTCACCCAGTTTGGGCTACGTCCACCCTGAACAACCAATCCTTCCTTTCTATTATCTAGCAAAATGAAGAGACACAACCTCTAGCAGATACGTTGTAATATCCTCTATTCTCTCTCACAATCTCCCTATCTGTTTCTCGCTTTGAGACTACACATACAATACACAGCCAAAATACAGAGGGATCGCCTGCTGGGGAAAAAAACCCTAAACTAAACATAACTTCTACCGTCAGATCATTCGCCTAATGAATGGCTCAGATTGACTAGAAACTACTATACTTTTACAAGGAAATTTTACATATGTTTTTAGCTTTGGGGGCGTTGCCCTCGAAACCCCCCGTCACGGGGGGGGCTCAATAAAGTCGCAGCCACCCCCCTGGACCCCCCCGGTAGCATTTAATTATGGGCGGCGTTGCTACCCCATTAAGGTACAGGGGTCCAACGTTGTGATACAAGATAAACAAGATAATCAGGCTCCACACACAACACCTAGGAATACCTCTACTTCATTTTTGTTTCTTGCTATGGGAATGTCATTTATCACCTCCACCTGCTTCGAGTCGATCTAGACTCCATCCTTATTCACTATGTGCCCCAATAACTTTCCTTCTTTCAAGGAAAACATGGATTTTTTGGGGTTCATAGACAGGCCATACCTGCGGCATTTGTCAAAGGTTCACCGAAGATGCTCTATATGTTTAACTTCACTCTTCAATAAGATGGTAATTTCATCCAGGAAAATCACCAGTAACTTATAATTCTCTCCTATGAAATCAATGTCCATCGCACACTGAAATGTGGCACCGGGGTTTCTTAGGCCGAAATGCATTCAGGCATACATGAAGGTTCCACAAGGCATAGTGAATGTCGTCTTCTTTTGGTCTTCTAGGAGCACCGCCACTTGATTATATCCTGAGAAAATTTCTACCATGGACATGCGGGAGGATCCCACCACCTTCTTCAAGATGTGGTCCATCTTCGGGAGGGGATAGTTGTCTTTTAGTGAGGCTTTGTTCAAATTGTGCAAATCCACACAAGGCCTAATTTCACCGTTCTTCTTTCTTACGGGCACCAAGTTCGCCATCCATTCATATTACCTCAAAGGGACAATGATCTTTGCCTATGAAAAATTCTTTATTTCATTTTCAAGAGCTGGGAGAAGAAAAGGGTTGATCTGCCTCAGCTTCTGCTTATGAGGCTTAGTGTTTTCTTTTAGGTGTATCTTATGTTGTATGACATCAATATCAAAGGTATTCATGTCCTGGTATGACCAAGCAAATATGTATTTGTATGATTGAAAGAGCTTCGGGTACTAACCTTGATATTATTCGTGGACTCCCTTCAACAGCTTCACCACCTTCGAGTATTCCTCTATCCTAAGATTCAAATCCTTGACTAGCTCATCAGGGGTCAGTTTGCTGGGGTTCACCAGGATATAATTTTTATCAAATAGTCTCTCCAATGGTGCAAGACCCCTGGGAATAAAATTCCCCTTTAGTTTCAAGAGCCGGTAGCTGGCATGTGTCTCCTCCCATTTGGTTTTCGGCTCTTCAATATCATATTTCGTCACTGAGTTGATCACAAAGTTCAAGAATTCGCCTACCATGTCCATAAAATTCTTGACTTGTTCTTCGTCCTTGAAGACCTACAAATGTTTTACGTTGTCCAGGATGGAGGGGCGATATCTCACTTCCACCTCATATCTGAGAAACAGATTCTGCAGAGGGCAAAAATTGCTAGTAGGCATAGCGATTGAGTCATCCATTCTATTCTTATCCCTTGGCATGAACTGAATGTTGAAAGAAGAAAAGAAGTTCTCAACCAAATCCCATACCTCATTCCTATAAGCTCTGAGTTATAGTTGCTTAGTTTGGCATTGGCTCCTGACTTACCACACTACTAGCTCTGAATCTCCGAACACCTTGAGATTTTGTATGTTCATGTTTCGTGCTGCCTACAGCCCAAATAGTAGGGCTTCATACTCAGCCACGTTTTTTGTGGCTTCAAACTCTAGTTTAAAGGAGAGGGGAATTAAGCAACCTTCAGGTGATATCAATAGTACCTCGGCCCTGTTTCCTTCTTGTGAATAAGTCCCATCAAACTGCAAAGTCCAAATCTTGTTTTCCTTTATATGCATAGGATTCTCCTATATTAGAGGAAAGAACTTTCTTTCTTGTAGGAAATTTTCATCCTCCTCGAGCATAAGACAAGAAAATTCACCCCCCTTACCATATACCGGAGAATTTGTGGAACTGTTGGCTTTGGTGACAATATTCACAAACCTGGATTCCCAGTATAATATTATTTCCTCCACACCAAACACTGGAATAGTGGCGTAGGTGAGGTCAAGTTTTATTGCTCCTCCAATCTTGGAACCCCAGTATCTTGACAGCAACATTTCAAACTGAGCTGGGATATTAGATACAACAATTTCCATTACCACACTTTTGGCCAAAATCTAGGCTAAGTTTACTACCAGATATTTTATCATACCGAAGCACTTCACCCTCTTGGGGTCAGAATAATACAAGTCTTTATACGACCTCATAATATGAAACCCCAACTGCTCCATGAAATACAAAGGCAACAAATTGTGTGAAGCCCTAGAATCCAACATGTAATTGTGCAACAATAAGTCATGTATCACTAGAGTCACATAGAATGGTGGAGTGGCTATGTCCTATTCTTCTACATGAGGTCCAAAAACTACCATTGGTCGTTCTTCTTGGAGGTTTAGGCTGTCAGGTAGTGGTTTTACACTATGGGGATACATGAATTGAGACACCTAAGCTTTGTATGAAGGTTGTTTCAGGATCTCAATCAGGGGGACAAAGATCTTGACCTTATCTAATTCTTTCTAAAGATTAAAGGATGTGGGTTGTTTTTCTACAGTGGCTTCCTTGAACTTTTCTTTAGGAGGGTTAGTTAGGTCCAAGGGTACAGATGGGGATTTCTCATTTGGGAGGATCAGAGCCTTGTTTTTTGTAAGTGGATGCAATGGCTTTATGAGGGGAAGACTTTTCTAATGGAATTTTCCCCTTACCTACAGAACTAAGAGGGGTCTGATCTCTTGATATTGACTCTTCATTTTGTTCTTGCACTGTGGTTCTCTTCCTGGAGGACCTAAGATAACACTTCTTGTGAGGTTTAGCTTGCACTAAATCCATGAACTTCCTGCACTAATTGTCAATATCTTTGTCTTCTAAAGGGACATCCTTCTCTTCTTGATCCCCTTTCAGGGTGAGTTCACCTTCCTCCTCATCTGAGTAGGCGAGGAATTGATCTTCTTGGTTTTTTGTGACTTCCTTGGCCTGTCCCTCCACTTCCCCCTCCAGGTACAGAGGAGGTTGGATATGATATTTTTGTTCCTTCCTTTCATGCTACAACAGCTGTAGATGGGGCTTCTGATATTGAGGATTAAACCTATGGTTAGGAATCATTTGGTTGGAATGAGGAGGGGAATTCTTCTCCTCCAATTCAAGATTAACCATATTATTTGAGAGGTTCTTCATCAACTTATTCATTTCTTCAATTCTATACTCCTGTGATTCCCTCTCCTGATTAGAAGTAGAAGCCTCCTCCCTATTTTTTCTTCTGGCTTCATACTCTGTCTTCCTTTTGTATTTACTAGTAGAAGAAAATTTTTCTTCCACCTCCAATGCATCAGTCTCGATATCATCCAAAGATATGGATTTTATTTCTCTAAGGGTGAGCCCAAACTCCGGTTCAAAAGTTCCTGCGAAGACCACCTTAGCAGCTTCTTGGGGAGGTTTTACCTTAGCAGGGAGATTATTATAGAGCTTATTGAACCTCTTTATTAATTATGTTACATCCTCATCGTGTCTCTTTTTAAGAGTGTTGAACTATGTGATAACGTATCTATGATCCCTCTTTTCTCCCCATTTTATTGTGAATAAATTCTCCATTTGTTCCCAAGTGGTGACTTTGTTATCGGCTAGAGAATTGAACCATTTCTGAGCTTCTCCATCCAAGGATTGGACGAAAAGCATTAACACGACATATAAGTGCTTTACATTCACATTCTCTGTAAAAGCACATAATTTTTCAATATGTCTCTATGTAGAAGTGTTGTCTTCGCTAGTGAACCGAGGCAAGAACTTTAGATAATCTTGTGGCATATCATTCAGTACTTTAGGTAAAGCCAATGGAGAATATTTTTTGAGGAGGAAACCAGGTAAAACCTAGAGGGGCGGTGGTGGTAGGTTATGAGGATGATTTGGTTGTGGTATAACAGGTATATGCTAATTACAGGTTTGGATATTTATCTATAAAGAGCTTTGGAGTGCTACAACTTCTTTTACTTTTTCAACCTCGAGATTAGGGTGCAACGGAGGTAGAGAATTATCAGTGGATTTGGATTCAAATTTTATGGCTGAAGTGGCTAAAGTAGAGGTTTTTGGAGGATACTCAAGTACACGGGTTGTGGAGCCAAGGTCGTATATGTCATTTTTTTTAGATGAGGAAGGTGAATATTCTAGAGAAAAGGAGGGTAGGTCAGCCTCGTTGGGTTGCTTCTCCTTCTAGATTATCTTAAATATGATCTTTTCGGGATCAGATACAAAAGGGGTTCTCTACTAGAATGTATCTGATCGAGTATGAGGCCTTATGTAAGCCAGGTTTACGACTGATTTGAACTTTGATAATAGTGGAGTCACCAAGGTGAGGGCTATGCAACTCTCAACCCTTTGTGCTCACCTGATTTAAAGGTGAAGATAATGTCGTACCCCAAGGAATATATTTTCAAATTCGTATTCCCAGCAACAATGCCAAAAATATGTTGTAGCTCCTAGAGACAACCTTGAGTTGCAAAATACAAGTGCCTGGGACATATTAAAATCAAAGGTTAAATGTAGACAACTCTAAGGATGCCTCTGAAAAAATATGGAATAAGAAAATAATGGTTTTGATGGTTCAGGAATGGAGAAGACCTTGAAGTTTGATCCATGTGAATTACCCTATAATGTGAGAGGGCTAAGGAGGTTTTATGGTTGGATGGATTTCAAATGGGCCAAGTAAGAAACAATGAGTAGAGGTTTTTCAAGTATGTAGAGGTGTTGAGGAAGATCGGAGGATGAATACGCAAGAGACAGGCTTAAATGTCTTAAGAACTTGTCTCCCGTGAACTCAGAGGAAGCGAATGTAAGTAGAATATTACCATCAGTAGAGATTCATGGAGTGCAAATTAAGGAATTCCAGCAAGTTTAATACATGAGAATTATACATAAATGAATTCATGAATAAAAATGCATACCACCGGCAGCTACATTACAAAAATCATCAAAGCAACAGAACATGAAGGATAATTATACATAAACATTAGATTTCAAATAAACAATAGAACACAAATACATACTACTCATTGCTCCATTTGGAATACAAGTAAACAACTATGTATATCATATTATATTCAAAATTTCTCTCCTAAATATGTATCTCAAAATAATAAAGAGCATAGTCACACAGAACTACAAAAAAACTTCTCCAAAATTCAAAAACTTTGTTTCATCTCAGAACTTTCTACATATAGAGTTCCTCTAAGGGTTTAGGGTCGAATCAAATTCCTATTTTCGACCCACACATGTGAAATCAAAATATACTGACTAAATTACTGAGCATGCATCAAGCAATCACTCCTACAAACATAAAATCAAAACAGAATCAGGTGAAATATATATTTCACCAAAAAAACATCGTAATCAAACATTAAAAGAAAACAACTTCATTGGCCACTGAGGCCAAATCCGAGAATCTTCAAAACGAGGTGGCTAGGAGTGGTTGTGAATAGGTGGGAAATCTTACTGTCATTACTTGATTCCACATATTGTTGAAAACCTCCACTCCCTGTTCTCATAGCTTCCAGTAACCGTTACGGAATGTCGAGTCATGTTGCGTGTGCCTTTCTGTTTGACAGGAATTTATTGGACAAGCTAAAGACACCATAACTGTGTTTGCCCCACTAAAACCCATGTTGTGTTTGAATTACAAATCTGGAGACTGGATTTTGGAGGGGGCTTTGTCCGGTTTGTGTTATTGGATGGCGGGGGTGAAAAAACGCTCCAAGATGACACGTCGCATTGGTGGAGGTTTCAAAAAACCTACCATTTCGAACCCCCCTCACCCCTCCCCCCCACCCAACATTAAGTTTTATATTTGGAGGGAGTGCGAAATATATCATGATGAGTCGTCGAATGCATGAAAATGAGCAAAGATGAGGGAATAAGGGTGGAGGTTTTTCTCTGAGTGGAGGATGATGTGGCACGGTGGAAGTGGGGCCCGAGCTCATATCGCAAATCGCAATGGAACTGTTTTACATATGAGAAAGCGGGAGTAAAATTTATGGTTGGCGATCTGTGAAGTGTGATGGTGCAAAGGTGAAGTGGTAGTAGGTGGGACCTCCCGCAGATCGCAGATCGATATTTTATGTTATAAGCAGCGAAGGGTGAATTTTAAAATTTGCAGAGTGAAAAATGAAATTGCAATGAGTGGAATATTACATGGCCTGACAGAGGTGGGACTGCCAACACATCACAAATCACATGGTTTATTTATGAGTAGCTGATGGTAAGCTTTAATATTTGTGATGGGAAAAGCGCGATGAGCAGAGGAGTGACATGGCAAACGAAATTGGGGCCCGCCCACATATCGAAATTGCAAGAGTTTAGTGATAAGAAGTGGAGGGTAAGGTTTATACATCACAGGAGGCGATGTGTGGTGGGCGATGGATGATGTGGTATGACGGAAGTGGGGACCGCCCGCAAATCGCAATTCACAATGTTTATATATGAGTAGTTCAAGGTAAGCATTAAGATTTGCGATGGGTAGAGTGTGGTGAGGGGAAGATGACATGGAAGGATGAAGGTGGGGCCTCTTATTGATTGCGATAAGGAGTATTTGGTTATGAGTAGCGAGAGGTAAATGTTGTAATCTGCGAGGAGCGAAGTGCGATGAACAAAGAGGTTGGAGCTACGAAGTGTTGGTCCATGTTTTTACTGTGGGGCGTCCTCTTGGCCTGGGTTTGAAGTGTTGGTCCTTCATCTTAGCCGCTCTACCTATTTATTTGCTTCACTCTAATGTTGTGTTATCCATTCAAAAGAACCATAGGGGGGGTACACTAATAATAATAATAAGGGGCTACACTAGTATTGTAGGGACCTAACATGCCTTTCTCCTTAAAAAAAGTGTTATCCTCAATGCTTGAGTATTTTTGGATGCTTCAATATAAAATTATCATCCTCCCATGTGAAATCTTCAAGGGGCAAGTTCTCCCATTTGATGTGATACTCTAAAATTAATTGATTTCATAGCTATCAGTTTATTTTTTCCATGACTACTTTAGGATCCAATATGATTTTTCCTTCCTCATCAAGTTCTAGTAATATTGTTTGAACTTAGATCTTGTCACCTATAACCTTATTTAAGCATGAAACATGGAAAACTAGGTGCAATCTAGAATATACAGGAAGCTCCAATTTGTATGCCATAGTACCAATTGTTTGCAATAACTTGTAAGGACCATAGTACTGTGTTGATAATTTATTATCCTTATTAGCTTGCTTGAGGGACATTTATTTATATGGTTGTACCTGTAAATATACCCAGTTATCTACGTCAAAAATTATTTCGTTGTGGTGTTGATCTACTTATTGTTTCATTTTGGTTTTTTGCCAAAGTGAGGTTATTATTTAAGAGTTGGAAAACTTGTTGTTGATGATGTATGTGATCTTCCACTATTTCAACCATAGAATTTTCTCTTAAAGATGATGTGATGGGTGGTGGATGATATTCATAAAGTGACATAAATGGGGTAATTTTTGCTGCAGCCTGGAAGGAAGTGTTATACCATAATTCAGACACAGGTAACCAGTTGACCCATTTTATTTATTTATCAGATACAAAACAATGAAGATACTTGTCCAAAGATTTGTTCACTATCTTATTTTTCCCATCAAATTGAGGATGATTGTTAGGTCCCTATATTACTAGTATAGTCCCTTATTGTTGTTAGTGTAACCCACTTATTGTTATTTTTGTACCCATGTAACCCCCATATTGTTATTATTGTGTCCTTACGTTATTATTTTTAGGTCGGCTAGGATTACATTGTGGCCCCATGGACTCCTATATATAGAAATGAAGTTTTGTCAATTGTATCATCCAAGAATTGTTCATTCATGTAATGTATTGGAGGTTTCCCCCTTGAGGTGGTTTATTTCTAAGGCATTGATATCTTATTTCTTCTATTTTTGGAGCTGGTTTCACAACATTTGGTAACAGAGCTTTGGATCCTAGTGTTTCATTGCACCAAATAGGTCATCGTTGAATTTGCGCTATAAATTTTTTTCTATGAAGGATAAGAAGTTGAAATTCTTAGAGTGTGAAGCTGAAATCCTGAGGAATATCTTCACAAAATTTCATAGCTTGGTTTGCCATATTTTCGGAGATATGATCTGTGGAAGTTAGGTCTTTTTCAAGCTCCCGAATTTCATCTCAAAGAGATGATAGTGGGAAAATATTCATAACTCTCTCTCTGAGCATCAGATTGAGATTCTATAAAAAGTTGCTAGAATTACATGGAATGTAGTTTCTTTTCTATCAATTTCAGAGCTAAAGGAGAAAAAAGTGACACGTGGCAAGTCATACAATTTCGCTCTACTAAACTAGTCCATAATTAGGTCATTGTGGGAGATTGGAGATAACTTCTCCTTGAAGAATCCAAATCAGGTCAGACCTATGGCATTCAAAAGACGATTCAGAGGGCTACCTCAGGGCCAAATTTAAGATATCAAAGATCCATAATCACAAATATAATTCAATTTCAATATCGAGCTCCTCAAAAGCAAGAAAAAGTTGTGTATTTTTTTCTGAATTGCATAAGTTTTGTTTGAAGAATCAATTTGAATTGATTCCAAGGTCATATTGTAGAATAGATATCAGTATTGGGTTCTAAAATTCCCCCTAAAAATAATTCAACACCCATTAAGCCTTCAGAAGTCTCTACTATGGCTCATGAAGATGAAGAAATGCAACATGACATAACAAAATTACAAGAGAAAATGCACCAAATTTCGCTATCGCAAAGAGCAACAAAAATGAAATGGATGTTTTGAAGAAAAGCATGGAAGCTAAGATGGATGGTTTGAAGAAAGGTATGGAAGCTACAATGGATGGTTTGAAGGATGGTATGGAAGAAAAAATGGAAGGTTTGAAGGAAGACATGGAAGGTTTGAAGGAAGGTTTGTCAAAGCTGATACAAGAAATGATTCCTAATGGCGAAAAGATAGTATAAGAAAATAATGATGAGGAAAAAAAAATGTTAATCGTGATTTCATAAAATCTAATGTTGGATTGAAGAACCACCATATTCCAAATATGGATATGAGAAAATTTGATGTCAAGGATCCTGTAACATGGATACTATATATGGAGCAATATTTTGATCTCAATAATGTGCAAAACACATAAAAGGTACGCATTGCAACTTTACATTTAGAAAAAAAGACATTTGTACGGTATCGATGGCTTTGCTCTCGTAAAAAAATTGACAATTGGTCAATTTTTACAGAGGAAATGATAGCACATTATGAAGATACAAAGAGCAACACCTTCTTTATCCAATTGATAAATCTCAAACAAAAGGGTTTAGTGGCAGAGCACATTGAGGACTTCCAAAAATTGAATATAATGGTAACTGATATTCTGGAGGAACACAAGTTGATGTCTTCATGGGGACTTTAAAGGATAACATCCAACATGAAGTTCGTGTTTGGGAACCTGATTCATTGGAGAAGGCATTCAGGTTGGAAAGAAAAATTGAATGCAAAATTATATAAATATGGAAGTGTTGCTACTCTTAGGCTTCCACAACCTACAAGGTTGACACGATAACAATTGGAAGAAAAAAGAGAAAAACGGTTTTTCTACAGTTGTGATAGAAAATACACTAAAGGAAATAAGTGCGCTGAGAAGAAATTATTTTACATAGATTGTGAAGAGGAGGACGAAAATGAAGAAGAAGCTTCAAAATTAGAGGATATACACTAGGAAGAAACCCTAGAAGAAGAATAAATGAGTCTGGCCATATCATGTAATGCATTGGTAGGAATTACCACTCCTCAAACTCTCAAGATAGAAGGACATATTAATAAGAAAAGCTAATAGTGTTGATTGATTTGGGTAGTACCCATAATTTATTCATTGTGAGGTAGCCAGGGAATTGAATTGTTTCCTATACCCAGCACCAGAATGTCAAGTGATGGTTGCAAATGGAGGAGCTATAAATTTCTCTGGAAAATTCCATAATATCAAGCTAGCCATGGGGTAATATGTATTGAATAGTCCAATGATTTCCATCCCAATGGGAAATGTTGATGTTGTACTAGGAGTACAATGGGGTCGATAGCTTTTCATTTTCAAGAACTTTTCTTGAAAAAAAAATTTGAAGGAAAGGAAATCGAATTATGGGGTATCACAGGGGAGCTAGGAAAGATAATAAGCTCTAATGTCATGAAAAATCTTCTGAAGAAATAAAAACGGGGCGTAATTGCACAATTATGCTCACTAGAAGTTCCAACATCAAAATCATCTATTTCTCCAAATCTCCAAAAATTCTTGGACAATCATTCCAAGCTGTTTGATACTCCCAAAGGACTCCCACCTATTCGTGATCATGATCATTCTATTCATTTGATTCCAAGAAGTGTTCCTCCATACATCAAGACTTACAGATATCCTTATGTCCAAAAGAGAGAATTGGAATGTACGATTGCATAAATGTTAGATACTAGTATAATTCAACCTATTCAAAGTTCTTTCTTTGCTCCAGTAGTATTGGTGCACAAGAAATATTGATCATCGCACATGTGTCTAGATTATAGAGACCTCAGTAAGATCACTATTAAAGATAAATTTCCCATTCCTGTGATTGATGAATTATTAGATGAATTACATGGAGAAATGTATTTTACCAAGTTGGATCTTCGTTCAGGATATCAGCAAATTAGAATGAAGACTGAAGATATTTCGAAAACAACATTTCAAAGTCATGAGGGTCATTATGAATTTTTGGTCATGCCTTTTGGCCTTACCAATGCACCTTCTACATTTCAAGGGTTGATGAATTCCATTTTCAAACCCTTCCTTAGAAAATTTGTGCTAGTATTTTTTGATGATATACTAATCTACAGCAGGTCTTGGAAGGATCATGTTGAACATGTTGACAGGGCGCTCAAACTATTGCAGGAGAAACAATTATATGCAAAAAAATCCAAATGTTTCTTTGGAGTACAAGAGGTGGAATATCTGGGTCATATTGTATCTCACGAGGGTGTTAAGGTAGGCCCTAACAAAATTAAAGCCATTAAGGAATGGAAAGTCCCCACAACCATAAAGCAGTTGCGAGGATTTCTCGGGTTAACAGGGTATTATCGCAAGTTTGTTAAGAATTATGGGAGAATAGCAGCACCTCTAACAACATTATTGAAGAAAGATGCATATTCATGGACTCCTGAAGCAACTAAGGCCTTTGAACATCTTAAAGAGGCAATGTGCCTAGCACCAGTCTTAGCTACGCCAGACTTCACAAAAACCTTTATTGTGGAATGTGATGCCTCAGGAAATGGAATTGGTGTTGTTTTAATGCAAGAAGGAAGACTCGTTGCTTTTGAAAGTCGTCCAATCAAAGGAAAGTATTTACAGAAACCTATTTATGAGAAGGAAATGTTAGCAATACTACATGCACTAAAGAAATGGAGAACTTACCTAATGGGAAGACACTTCAAGGTAAAAATTGATCATGATAGTCTTAAACACTTTTTGGAAAAAAGACTATCTTCAGAAGAGCAGCAAAAATGGGTCACAAAGATGTTGGGTTATGACTTTGAAATAATCTACAAAAAAGGAAAGCTTAATGTTGTTGCAGATGCACTCTCAAGAAAGAATTAAGAGGTGGAAGCATTTCTTTGTGCCATTTCTATTATCCAACCAGATTGGATAACTGAAGCAAGAGATGAATGGAAGAAGGACAAAGATGTATGGACACTCATTCAAAAGTTGCAGCAAGATCCTAGTACATCCGATACATTTAGTTGGAAAAATGATTCCTTATGGTACAAAGATCGCTTATATCTTTGTAAGAATTCCCAACTAAAACAAAATATTCTTTTGGAATTGCACACTTCTCCTTTAGGAGGACACTCAGGATTTTTAAAAACTTACCACAGGGTGAAGAAAGAATCTTTTTGGGATGGCCTTAAATCTGATATTCAAAAGTTTGTGGCAGAATGTTTGGTTTGCCAGCAGAATAAAGTGGAGACAATTAAGACCCCGGGACTTCTACAACCTTTATCCATTCCAAGTCAACGTTGGGAGGAGATTCCAATGGATTTTATCACAGGTTTACCTAAGTCCGAAGGAAAGAGTGTCATCATGGTGGTAGTTGATAGACTTACCAAGTATGCACACTTTTGTGCATTATCTCATCCATTTAAAGCAAGTACAGTTGCTACTGCATTTATGGAAACAATTCAAAAGCTACATGGAAACCCGAATATTATTGTAAGTGACAGAGATCCCATTTTTATAGGAAATTTTTGGACGGAATTATTTTCTTGTTTGGGTACTCAACTAGCTCATAGCTCATCTTATCATCCTCAATCCGATGGTCAAACAGAGATAGTGAATAAATGTTTCGACGGATATCTTAGTTGTTTTGTATCTGATAAGCAAGCAAAATGGGTCAAGTGGTTACCTATCGCTGAATGGTGGTATAACACTTCCTTCCATACTGCAGCAAAAATGACCCCATTTATGGCACTTTATGGATATCATCCACCGTCCATTACATTGCAGTGAGAGAATTTTTGATGTAGGAGACTGTGTATTTTTAAAGCTACAACCATACACACAAATGTCCCTCAAGCAAGCTAAGAAGGATAATCAATTATCGCCAAAGTACCATGGTCCTTACAAGGTGTTGAAAAAGATTGATACTATGGCATACAAATTGGAGCTTCCTTCTTCTTCACGAGTGCATCCAGTTTTCCATGTTTCATGCTTAAAAAAGGTTATAGGGGAAGAAATTCTATTTCAAAAAATATTGCCAGAACTTGGTGAGGAAGGAAAAACCATATTGGAACCTAAAGCAATCACGGAAAAGAAAACTCGACAACTACTAAATCGATCAATTTCAGAGTATCTCATCAAATCAAAGAACTTACCCACTGAATATTCCACATGGGAGGATGAGAATTTTATACAAAAGCACCTGGAGCTACTCAAGCATTGAGGACAACACTTTTTTGAAGGAGAGGAGCATGTTAGGTCCCTATATTACTAGTATAGTCCCTTATTGTTGTTAGTGTAACCCCCTTATTGTTATTGTTGTACCCCTGTAACCCCCATATTGTTATTATTTTGCCCTTTCCTTATTAATGTTAGGTCAACTACGATTACATTGTGGCCCCATGGACTCCTATATATAGAAAGGAGGTTTTTTCAATTGCATCATCCAAGAATTTTTCATTCATGTAATGTATTGGAGGTTTCCCCCTCCAAGTGGTTTATTTCTAAGGCGTTGATATCTACTTTCTTCTATTTTTGGAGCTGGTTTCACAACAATGATAAGATGAGATATGATCTAATTGAGTACCTATACAAGAAAATAATTTCCTCCAAAACAATTTCAATGAAAATGGGATCTTTGTTGCTTAGAATAATATTTGGGTCTCCATGTAGCTTTTGAATTGTTTCCATAAATGCAGTAGCAACTTTACTAACTTCAAATGGATGAGATCATTCACAAAAATTTTCATACTTGGTAATTCTATCAACTACCACCATCATGACACTTTTTCCTTTAGACATGGGTAAACCTGTGATAAAATCCATTGAAACCTCCTCTGAAAGTTGAATTGGAATCGCTAACTTTTGTAATAGGTCTGAGATCTTAATTTTATCCACTTTAGTTTGTTTGAAAACCAAACATTCCACCACAAAATTTTGGATATCATATTTAAGGCCATCCCAAAAAAGTTCCTTTGAACCCTGTGATAAGTTTTTAAAAATCCAGAGTACCCTCCTAAGGAGAGGTGTGAAATTCCAGAAGACTCTTTTGTTTGAATTAGTAATTCTTACAAATATATATGAGATATTTTTACCATGATGAATCATTTTTGCAGCTAAATGTATCATATGTACTGGGATCTTGATAAAAAATTTGAATGAGTGTCCACACTTCTTCGTCATTCTTCTATTCATCCCTTTCTTGGGTTATCCAATCTGGTTGGATAATAGAAATGGCACAAATAAATGCTTCCACATAATCATATTTTCTTTAGATTGCACCTGCAACAACAATTTTCTTTGTTTTTATGTAGATGATTTCAAACTCACAACCCAGCATCTTTGTGACCCATTTTTGTTGCTCTTCTAAATATAATATTTGTTCAAAAAATTATTTAAGATTATCATGATTTGTTTTTACCTTGAAGTGTCTTCCTAGTATGGTCGTTATTTCTTTAGTGCTTATAGTATTGCCAACATTTCCTTCCCATAAATAGGTTTGTGTAAATAATTTCCTTTGATTGGACAACTTTAAAAATAAATGAGTCTTCCATCTTGCATTAAAAGAACACCAATTCCATTTCCTGAGGTGTCACATTCCACAATAACTTTTTTTGTGAATTCTAGCATAGCTAAGGCTAGTGCTTGGAACATTGTCTCTTTAATATGTTCAAAGGCCTTAGTTTATTTTATTTTGGAGTCCTTGAAAATGCATTGTTATTCAGTAATGTTGTTAGAGGTGCTTCTATTCTTCCATAATTCTTAACAAACTTCTAATAATACCCTGTCAACTGGAGAATACTCGAAGAGGCTTTTGGTTGTGGGGATTTTCCATTTCTTAATGGCTTTAATTCTCTTAGGGTATATCTTAAAACCCTCATGAGATACACTATTACCTAGATATTCCACCTCTTATACTCTAAAGAAACGTTTGGATAATTTTGCATATAATTGTTTCTCCTCTAATAGTTTGAGCACTGGTCAACATGTTGAACATGATCCTCCTGACACTTGTTGTAGATTAGTATATCATTAAAAAATACTGACACAAAATTTCTAAGGATGGGTTTTAAAATGGGATTCATCAAACCTTGAAATGCAGAAGGTGGATTGGTAAGGCCAAAAGGCATGACCAAAAATTCATAATGACCTTCACGAGTTATAAATGATTTTTTTGAATGTCTTCAGTCTTCATTCAAATTTGATGATATCCTGAATGAAGATCCAACTTGGTGAAGTAAATTTCAACATCAAATTCATCTAACAATTTATCAATGACAGGAATGAGAAATCCATCCTTAATAGTGATCTTGTTGAGTTCCCTATAATCTGGACACATGTGCCATGATCCATCCTTCGTATGCACCAATACTGTTGGAGCAGAGAAAGAACTTTTACTATGTTGAATTATACTGACCTATAGCATCTCTGCAACCATACGTTCAATTTCACTTTTTTGGACTTAGGGATATTTATAAGGTCAGATGTTTGGAGTAACATTTCCTAGAATAAAATGAATAACATGATCATGATCATGAATATGTGAGAGGACATTGGGAGACTCAAATACCTTTGAAAGAGTGTCCGATACTTTTTGGAGGCATGCAGAAATAGACAATTTTGTTGTTTAAACCTCTAGTGAGCATAATTGTGCAGTTACAACTCATTATTCATTATTTCGAGTTTAGTTTCCTTTTGATACCCTTTAATTCTACTTCAATTCTTTCACAAAAATAATTTCAAGAAAAGTTATTGAAAATTAAAATTTATTGTACCCAAAGATTGTAACCATTGGACTCTTAGTACAACATCAGCACCACCCATTAGAGTGTAAAGCATTGGACTATTAAATAAATATTACCCCATGGTTAGCTTGATATTATGGCATTTTCCAGATCAATTTGTAGTTGCTCCATTTGCAACCATCACTTGATACTCTAGCGTTGGATATAGGAATCAATTCAATTACTTGGTTATCTCACAATGAATAAAATTATGGGTACTACCTGAATGAATCATCAATACTACCTTTTTCTTCTCAATATGTCCTTCTATATTGATATTTTTAGTGGTAATTCTTCCCAATGCATTACAGTATATGGTCAATATCATTTCTTCTTTCTCTAGGGTTGGTTCCTGGTGTATATCATTTTCTTTTGATGTTTCTTGTTCATTTCCTTCCTCCTATTCACAGTCTATTTAAATTAATTTATTCTTAGCACACTTATGACTTTTAGTGCATTTAGTATCACAACTGTAAAAAAAACCCATTTTTTTCCTTTTTCTTCCAATTGTTGTGGTGTCAACTTTGTAGGTTGTACTTTATAGTTGTAAGTGGTATACTTCCTTGTTGCCATAATTTTTCTTTCAACGTTTTCTAACACACTCTGAATGCATTCTCCAATGAATCATGTTCGCAATGGCGAACCTCATCTTGTATGTTATCCTTTAAAGTCCCTATGAAGACGTCAATCCTATTTTCCTCTAAAATGTCATTTAAGCTTATATTCAATATTTGGAAGTCCTCAATGTGCTTTGCCATTGAACCCTTTTGTTTGAGATTTATCAATTGGGGAAAGAAGGTGTTTCTCTTTGTATCCTCATAATGTGTTATCATTTCCTCCATAAAAATTAACCAAGTGAAAAGTGGTTTACGAGAAGAAAGCCATCTATACCATAAAAAATTATTGGGTTCTAAATATAAAGTTGCAATGCATACCTTTTTTGTGTGTTGCACATTATGGAGATCAAAATATTTCTATATCTATAGTATCCATGTTACTGAATCATTTCCATGAAAATTTCTCATATCGATCTTTGGAAGATGGTGGGTCATTTCCCTCTTTTTTTTTCTTTTTTTTCTTTCTAATTATTATTATTATTATTATTATTATTTACCCCTTCCCCTTAATTTTGTTCCATTTATTATTATTATTATTATTATTATTATTATTATTTAATTAATTTACTAAATTATTGTATTCATGGTGACCCTTCTAAATAATAATAACTTTAAATTCTCTAACTAATTAACTTAATATGGGCTAGTCACTTCCCTTTATGTTAATATTATTTCCTTTATTATTCTTAATTTTATAATTTAATTTACTAAATTATTATATTATTTGTTGACCTTTCTAAATAATATATTTTTAAATAATTAAATTTTTTTAATTATTATCTAACTAATTAACTAAAAAACGGTTATTTTTAACAGCAATGATGCATCCTTACTATTTATTCAATAAGATCGATTTTCTTTGAGGATAAATCACATTAAATGATTCGAAATATTGACCAAATCTTAATGATGTGATTAATCCGAAAGACATTTATCTAAAATAATAATATTTGTTTATTTTAACTACATTTACTAATGTGGTTGAGCATGTAGTTGAGTGATATAACCTTATATTTATATCAAATAAATGTGGTTGTACTAATATATATGAGATATAAATTAATCAATATTCCAAAAAAATTTATTAAAAATAAATTAAAATAAAAACCAATTATAAAATATAAAAAATTATTTAAATTTATTAATCCTAACATAACTTTATTAAATTTTTACTGATGATGAACCACACTGGTTGGTTCGAAACGAGTCGACTTTGTTAATGATAATGTGATTATTACCAAAAGATTTCTTCATAATTTATTGAAGGATCACATAAGCCAAAAATATATTAATACATATTTTCACAATTAACCTATTATTATTATTAATCCAAAAATATTTTAAAAAATCATATATGTAGCCAATCTAATATTTAAAAATACATCTTTTCAAAATTCTTCTTCATTATTATTATTATTAAATAACAACTCATCGATTCATAAAAAAATATATCATTAAAAACTGGTTGCAAAGTAGGTCGGGGTGTACTCGCAGGATCTCATGGTATACCTGATTTCTTCTCGCTATAACCTTCAGAACCCCTTTCCTCTCTTGATTGCGAGGTGTACTCGCAGGATCTCATGCTAGACGTAATTTCTTCTCGCTCTAACCTTCAGAACCCCTTTCCTCTCTTGATTGAGAGCTTTGGGTTCAGTACGAAAGCCACAGCTTTACAGGTACCGCCTCTATTTAATGCATATTTCCACTTTAATCATAAAGTTTTTTTCTGTACCCAAGTCCAAAGCAAAAATTGAGAGAGAAGACTAACGGTGGCTAATCTTTATGACGTTGAGTTTTCAAACTTTTTCATAACTTTCACATCAATAATTATTTTAATGTTTGCTCTGCACAGGCTGTAAAGCCTCCAGAGAGGCCAAATGTGTACTGTCCATAATTTGAAAAAGAGTTGGGGGATATTTTTAATTTTGTTGAGATTCTAAATTAGATGATGATTCAAATGCGATAATAGCTAGTATGATAGTATCACAGAAATGTTATATTTCCGTTTGTAGTGTTGTGTTAAAGCATCATAAATATTACAGATCTAGTTTTCTTGGTGTGGATCACAAAGTATATTCTGACTCACCATCAAAGTTGCATAAATAAACTATATTGGTTTGTCCCATTATTTGAATTTCTAGGGACAACACTTCTTTTGGGGACAACACTTGTTGTGGGTTGATTAAAAAGGTGGCTTCTGTGATCATGAGTTCAGCCTTAATTTCTAGAGTGGCGGAGGGGAGTGGGGCGGTGCGATTTAGAAGAGTTTCTATTAGATTCGAGTGAAACGATGATGCCTTTGTCCTGAAAAAGATGGAGGAACCTAAACACCGATCCATGTGAATGTCAGCGTGATTATTGGACACACGTTAATTCTGGGACAGGGTTGCTATTTCTACTCCCATGAAATGTGGCTCTGCTACTTACAGTGATTGTGCAATTATGTTTAAAAGTTCCGGAGGGTCGCCAATCGATTTGTAACGCGAAGCACGCAGCATTCATTTTTTACAGTGGGGAACAAGTGCCCACTTATACTCCCAAATTAACACTCCATGTGCGGAACAAGTGTCGATTTATAGTGCCAAATTAATACTTCATGTACTGGACACTCTGGACTATATGCAGCACTGAAGTTGAAGTTGTTACTTATCAACTAATGTTACGTTTAGCCGTGGATGATGTTATTTGTACAACCGACATCTAAACTACCATTAGTTTGTTAAACACTCGACAAATTCCACTCACGTAAAATGTAACCGAATTTACAACAAAAAGCTATAGGTATCTATATCCATTTAATTATTACCAAAAAGATACAGGATATCTTGAATTTATATTAGAGACTTATTTGTATGAGTTGTATTTAATTTTTCAATATATATTAGGATTTATTTTAGGAGTGGTTTTTAATGTTATTTTTTTGAGTTTGTGGAATCCAAAGAAAAAATTTGGGGTGAAATCTTGATTTGTGTTATTTAAATTGGTTTTTTGACTACATATATGGATTCATCACCGTGAAAAACCCTGGAGCTCTTCTATTGTGCAGAGTTTACCCATCAAGCTTGTGATTTCAATGAATTCCTGCTAGATTTTGAACAATTAATATAGGAAAAATGGACCCTAAAAGTTTCCAAAAAGTCTCAATAAAGACAACTAATTTATTTTATGAGCATAAGGTCCTCATAAATAATGAAAACATATTTAGATGATGAAAAATTCAATTATTTTATGCAGGTATATTTATATGATGAGAAAATTAAGAGATTAAGGTAAAATGGTTGATTAACATAAACATTGAAATTGAAATTTAGGATAAGCGAATTGAACTTATTTGTTGATTAGTGAAACTTTTATTAATAAATGTAACATGCATTTCTTATACCAAGGTAAATAATAAAAAAAATCCACACAATAATAATAATAATGATACAATACATTTGGTGCGTTTTTTCTTTAACTTCAAAAATTGATATTACATCTATGCATTCACGATGAGTTACATTAATTATAAGTCAAGATGTTTCACACTTTTAAGTGCTACTTTACTCGGTTCGATATCCTCAAGGGGGGAGGGTATGGTTCTATGGTGGCCCTAATTAATAGGAACCTGAGGTTAATGACGCTCTTCCCAGAACATTCTCGACCCTACATCATACAGATTCATTGAAACACGGTTTTTCGGGTGAGACATGTGTCTCTTCCTCTACCCTTGATCTAATTGGGACCAAATCCAACAACTCAACCTACATTTGGTTAGTTGAGGTAGCCAACTTCCCCCTTCGCTGCCTCGTCTAGTCATTTCTCACTTCCACTGGTTGAGTTCAAGCTCTGCAACTAATCTTGGAGCTAGGGTTTGTTCTCTGCATCGACTCTTCGTTTTATAGGTACATTTCTTATTCATTTATAAATAAAAACATGAGGAGAGCCATACATCATCATGTGAGAATACATGTTCATAACTAACATAATAACAACAGAAATATCAGCGATACATCAGTCATAGGATCCACATATAAACCAATACATTTACACATCAAATTCCAAGGAATTTAGCTTCTCATTAATGAATGTAAAAACCAACCGGGGATGGGACTACCATGTTCCACCTGACCATAGATTGGTTGAGCCAAATATCTCTTCATCCAATCACCCGAGTGTCATATTCCAAGCATGAATGTGGGACTCGTAACCAACCAAAAAGAAACAAAGAAGCATGGATGCTACTGAAGTTCTCCACCTACACCATGAGGAATTTTACTGCCTCCTAGTTTCTCACGCTTTATCATAATCCATACTTTTATCAAGGGATCACTAGGCCCTACGCCAAGACCCACTCTCCAAGATTTGATGTACATCCCATCCCAGGCCTACTAGGCCTAATGGAGAGAAACCCACCTCTTGTATTTATCGTATATCCCACCATTCATCGACAAGGATTCCTAGGCCCACCAAGGCACACAATCTGGCTTTACTGCAACCGACAGTCTGGTTCAAGGGTAAGTAAGTCAATGGATTTATCATAATCCATAGTCTAGTTCAGGGATCACCTAGGCCATTTTTTTTTCCTTTTGGATATCCACCTCACTCAGATTTGAATCCATCTAGCAATCTAGTTCAACCAAAACATGAAAACCCCATTACACCATGTCTATCTCGAAATGGAAAGGCTAGGCTGAAAACACTATCACACCTGGAAAAATCCATGTAATGATAGAATAGAATCACATGTAATACCATGCATGCCAAATCTAGTAAGGAAATCACACATGAAAATCAATACCTGCAAACAATCCTATTGTAGCTTCTTGATCACACCCTTCCTTGCTTGCTCATTCCTTCCTCTTTCCTTATTTGCCATTCTTCATCCAATGCCAAAGTCCTTCAAGAAAAATATAAGATTTCAAGAGTGAGAGAGAGAGAGACGGAGAGAGAGAATATCAAGAGAGCTCCCAAACTAAACTGACAAAAGGTACTAACTGGTCCTCTGAAGCCTTTTTATCAATTAGGCCTCTATTTTCTTCATTATCCATTATTTTCCTTCTAATATGAAACCTGTGACCTTTCACCTTCCTTTTCTCCTATTTTCCCTTATTTTCATAAATAAATATGCCAAAATGTCATTTTTCCTTTCCAAAACCTTTGCCTTTGCCAATTTCCTTAGCCATAATAAACCAAATGAACACCCACTAGGATATTTTTTCCCAACATTCAGATTGGAATAAGTGTCCCAACAAATGTGGTTATTATTTTTCCTTTATTAACTTTTATTACATGAAATTTTCACCAAACATGTTACAGAACCTTCCCCCTTAGGGGAACACCATCCTTAGTGTTCAATGACACCTACAACCATAATAATAAAACATACCTCCTATGGAGCTTTATAACACATTTCGTTGTAGTATTTACAATTACCATTGCTAAAACATGACAAACATACCATTTAATGGAGCTTTATAACACATATGATTACTTTTTTACAATAACAACCACATTTTCTTCAACAAAAAAAATTATCATACTATCTATGGATCTTTATAAATTCAACTCAATATAGTATTTATAATAATATACACATATACACATTTTCTAAACCAGCAAATAAAAGGATATGATGTCTGCATCCGCAACAAGCGAATCAAGAGGCTCACACCTCCACCCTCAAAGTAATACCTAGATTCAACTCCTTTCCAGAAAGTCTAGAATCCACTACCAAATTTAAAGTCTGCATCCAATGTCCAACACTAAAATATTTTGCTACTGTACCCTCAATGAATAATTATTGACTCATTATTCTAGGGCATACTCCCAATGTGTGTCTCATTCCATCTGGAAATTCTAATGACAAAAAGAAACCATCTCGGGTTTTCCCTTCTCTTCTACATGGTCCCTTGGGAAATCTGGTAATCCCCTCTTGTGCAGTTACTAACCTTCCAAGTTGCTCGACATCCCCTATCCCAGGTGATCCATCCCTTGGCAATGCTTCCTCGCATCGGAATATAAAAAACCAAGTCATATGACTGCCTCAAAATTATCACACCGGTCATAGCATGCTCATGGAAATCAACTGACATGGTTGGGTACCACTATCCCATAATGGTCCTTCTTTTGAATTGCTTCACCATCATACTGCTACATTTTCCAATTTCTTAAATGTCGTTGTTGTTAATTCTTGCAATCAGTTTCAACCACTGAACTAAGAATTTCCGTGCTTCTTGTATAAAGTGCATAATTTCCATTAGATTCAAAACAAATTGAAATAAATTCACATTGTACCTCATTGGTAGCTTGTCAACAAGGTACACTTGCAATTATTTTCACTTCCTGTCTCAACAAGTGAAACTAGGATCTTGACCAAATCATCATGTGTAAGCATATCATAACTGGTTAGCTTGAAACAAAACCATCATAAATTAAAATCATGAATCACATGAAATCACCATAAACAATAACGAGAAATCACATGTAACCATCATAAGTTAGAATCACAGATAGCATGCATAATAAAACTGAAATAAAATAATGATACTTATCCTTCATTGGTCCTTATTTCTTCCTTCGTTCTTTTGTACACACACGAGATTAGTTGCCAAAATCGACAAGCACCCAATGCTTCTCTTTAACCACATACAAATACATGCCATGTACATTGCACGCAAATAGACGCACACGACATACAACATCATACAATACACGCACCTAAACTTAACATACAACACATACACCTACATTTGGTGAGCGACACAACATAGTACAGACACATGCACCCAGTGTACGAAGCAACACAATATATACACCTACACCTAATGTATAACACAACACAATACATACACCTATGTTGGGTGTACAATACAATACATATACATACACATACATTCAGTGTAAAACAAAAAACACATATGTACACATAGTACAACATAATTAATAAACATGTCGTGATGCCACGACAATGAAATACACATACATAGTACCACATGCCCGCAACACAACATGTAAGACATGCACAGAATACCACATGCATACAAGTACCATATGCACAGCATGTACACAACACTACTTGTACAATGTGTGTGGATCATCACATGTACACAACACCACATGCACAATGTGTACACAACACCGAATTTACACTACACCACATATACAATGTGTATACAATACTACATGAACACAACACCACATGCACAAAATGTACACAACACTACATGTACGTAGCGCCACATGCATGACATGTACACGACACCACCTATACACAACAACACATGTACACAACACCACATGCACACATCACCACATGTATAGCCATGCACACAACACCATATGTACAACACGTACACAACACCATATGTATATAGCACTGCATATACAACATTTACATTGCATCATACGTACACAACACCGCATATCCAACATGCACACAACACTGCATTTCCAACATGCGCACAATACGATATGTACACAAGACCACATATCAAACATGTACATAGCACCATCTATGCCCAACATTGCATATGCAATATACACACAACAACATATATAGACAACATTGTATGCACAAAAAATCATAGGTGCAACATATAAAACATATATATAATGGTAGTACTACGCATCTAGAGACCACACACTAACTCTACCAAGTAACCTTTCTTCTAGTGTATTTCCACTATCCATGCTTGCTTCAACATGCCACATATCACACTTCTTTCATTCCGTTGATGCACCCTCAACATTACGCGCCATAAAATAGACATATACATAGTATAATCACATAATATCAAATCATACCCACATGATACTTACCTTGTAGGTTTGTCAAGGTTATTCTTCCCACTTTATTCCTCATAAGCCAAGAACCTCTTCATGACATTCACTTGCATAAGTAATCATTCCTCCATGAGAATGATTCCTGATGACCCTATTAGACAATTACATACATATATACATGTGAACACTAGCACAAACAATCCTAATGACCATGTTAATCAATGACATAGATACATACCTACATATATGCATACACAAACATCAAGAAAAATAAATCATGATCCTGTCAGCAATTGACATACATACATGCATTCATATATACATATAAACATTAGCATTAAGAAACCATGATTCAAGAAAACCCTATCAGACGTGACATACTTTCATACATACATGTATACATATAATCATAATCATGATCACAACATAATTACCAGATACCATAAGGTAAAGTTCAAGAGAATTTCTTTATTTATGCACAACATTCACAACATTGAGAACAAAATCTCCCAACATACTCAAGGCATATAATGCCATAGGTCTACTCACTTTACCTTACTTGATTACCTTTCTGATGACTAATCTGCCACCATCCATTTACCACAGTGGACCCAACCAGACCAATCGACTATCATATTCTTACATTCCATTGCACTTTACTCATGCACTGAGCTTCATCCAGGTCTCACATTACCTATTAGGAATCACACAAATATCCCGGAGCTCCAGTAACTTTTCTCTTTGCCAACCGTTTCCCAATACTGCAAAACATAAAAGGAAATATCAAGAGACAAACAAGAAGAAATCCATGAAAAACCAAAACCAATACGACACCACAAGAAAGGGGCATGATCATGTACCAAACATAAATAAATATTCAAATAAAGCACAAAAAAATTCACAAAGATCGAAATAATAAAACCAGAAACAACACCATTAATCAATCCCCATGGGTTCCCAAGGCTTCCAAGGGAAAACTCAACCTGATCCTTCTTCATGATTTCATGATACTCTCTTTTCCATGCAATCTCGTGCATCATATTGCCTTAAACACATAATTTTCAATGTATAATTTAAACATATAATATACCAGTTACCTTACCTTGGTATGTCAGGTACGGTGCTTTGTATATGAACACATACATATATCATCTCTCAAGGGATTCCAATCCCTTGATGAATCCAACCATAACTAGAAACCAACTATTATACTTCTCAATACATGTTCATAAATACATCACATATCCACATAATGGCAGAAAAGGTTTGGGTTAAGTAGACTTCATGATTCCATCCAAAGCACTCATTCATTTGGAATTGTGGTTCCCAAACATTTCCAAAGGGAATATTACCCTATTCCTTTATTTTTCCTTGCTTCAATCGAATCCTACTATGTACTATCACATAACCCATATGTTAGTTATATAAACACATAAACTATTACCTTGTCATGTTAATACCAAGCATGTTGCCTTGCATCTATTCACACATGTCAATAACATGTTCCAAATATCAAGACATCATATCTCTTAACTAAAATCAACCTCTACCAAGACTCACAACCATCTCATAATCAACTAATAGTCAAATCATAATACTACAACTATCACCCACTTATACTCAAGTGCACGTCATCTATCTCAACACATAGTGTGTTAGTACAACCATCTTAAAATAAGTTCATTTTTTCACGTAATATATCATGAAATTAATCAAAAATTCAAAGGGACTGTAAATGTACCATGTTTGATAAATCAACTACATGACATAATAAAACACACAAAGACTAGATAGATGACATAATCGAATAGCTAATCACTAAGTAGAGGACATAATAAAACTCATATCTTAATCTATCTCAGGGGAGGCTATCTTGTTTCCACAATCAATCTAGATTAGCATGACATAACTTCAGAACATATAGAATCAATCATTAATAATGTCATGATATCCATAGCAATAACTAACTAACATTCTCACCTCATAAGATCATAAACAATTGTCAGTCATGCATAACAATCATATATGCACAGTCAGTCCAAATTAGTACGACACAATATCACAAATATGTTGGCTCATATCTGAATATCATAACCATAACCATTTTTATAGTTCAATCTATATTAACACAATATATATAAGATCAAGATCTTAATACAATAATGCTAATCATCAATTTAACTAACATATAACAGCAACAAATTAACATATAACATACTCATCAACGACATATAACATAATCATCATGTTAACTAACATAAAAAAACAACAACAATGCATATAACAACACATTACTATCATTCATGACTATTCAACACACGTTGATATGACCAAACTAATTCACTAACATCTACCACACATGTAACCACAACAAGAATGAAATTAAAAACATGCACATAAGTAGCCATAATTCCTATAAAAACTATTAACCACATACGTGCATTTCAATCATACAATACCTGTATGATGATCTGCTCTTACCCCAAAGTCTAGTGTTGAGACTTCACATTCATGATGTGCATCTCCTGCTCTATCCCAACTAACACATCAGCATCATAACATATCAACAACATAATGATGACCTAATTACATACAATGACCTCATGTAAATACGCATTGCAATGCATGCATAACAATATACATACACTGAAATGAATAAAAAATGCATAATTGAAATACACTCATGACGATCACATCCAACAACAAACACCATCAAATTCCATATGGCGGCACAACTGCAACAACGACCACTACCAAGCATACACAACAAGAACATAGTCCACCAACATACAAAACACATATGCAACTGACATGTGTGCACCAAAAACAAATCGTGATGCATAAGCAATCATACACTCATGATGACACACTTCACAACAACAACATCCTCTTTTACACGACGAAAACACTACAACCCTAACCGGCACCATGCATATGCAATAATCATATATACCACAAGGATTATTAACACACATGAAACTGACATGAATGCATGACCAACACACACCACCCATCTATTCCAAGGGGTGAACGATGCTCCGATACCACTCTGTAATTCCCTCATCCCACATCTACCCAAGTAACCGACCAACTGGGGTAAACATGTGATGAAGAGTTACTATGATGAGATTCAACCTCCTAGGTGACCTTAAGGAATTGGAATCGAAGGAAACAAATCCCAAAACCCTTCCACATAAGGAACAAGACTCCTAGAAGTAAACCCAACCACTCGGGGATCTAGACCTTGGGTCCCACTGAGGTTTTAGGCCTTCAAACCCTTAGACGCTCCCACCATATATGCATGGGTGCGTTTGGGAGGCTTTGGGTGCTGCCACAACATATGCACGCATGCATATAGGGACTTTTTCCCACATACCTATGCCACCATCCCCAGGATTTGAGCCACTTTCATAGGCCCAGATCCTAGGTTATTTCCGAGAACTCAATGACAAGCTAATAAATGAGATATAATGGAGAAACAATGGTGTAAAAGAAAATACTTGAATAAGGACTTGACTAGATCCCTACTATCCATGAAAAGCATTTCTTCAAACAAGTCACAAATATGTAACCTACAGGTTTATATAACATATATAACATATGGGTCTCATACTTATCTGATAATTGCTAAGAATAATTGCGTCATTACATCATTAGTTGTAGTATCATCCATTAGGTCATAGATACATTGTTTATTCATTTGAAAATAAAAACATGTAGAGGGCCATAAATCATCACTGTCAGAATACATGCTCATAACCAACATAATAAAAATAGAAATATCATGGATACATCAACAATATAATCAACATATAAACCAATACATTGCACTTCAAACTCCAAGGAATTTAACTTCTGATTAATGAATGTAAAAACTAACCGGGTATGGGACTACCACGTTCCACACTACAATAGATTGGTTGAGCCAAATATCTCTTCATCAAATCACCCTCGTGCCATATATGAAGCATGAATTTGGGAATCCAACAAAAAATAACCAATCAAGAATGGATGCTACCATAGTTCTCCACCTACACATGACGAATTTTACTGCCTCCTAGTCTCTCAAGATTTATCGTAATCCACATTTTGATCTGGGCATCACTAGGCCCTACCCCGAGACCCACTCTCCAAGATTTACCGTACATCCCATCCCAGGAAAATTAGGCCTAACAAAGAGAAACCCACCAATTGGAGTTACTATCTATCTTAGCATTCACCAGAAATGATTTCTAGCCCACTGTGGCACACAATCCTAGCTTTACCGCAACCCAAGGTTTGGTTAAGTGGTCACTAGGCTAGTAACTTTACCGTAATCGACCACCTGGTTTAGGTATCACTAGGCCATGTGTTTTTCCTTTCAGAGATCCACCTCACTCATCTTTGAATCCATCCGAAAATCCATCTCAATGAAAAATTCAGAACCTCATCACACCATGGCTATCGGAGAATGCAACGATAGGTTGAAAACATTGTCACACATGGAAAAACCCATGTCATGACATAAAAGAACCATATGAAATAGCATCCATGGAAAATATAGCAAGGAAATCACACATGCAAATCAATACCTGTAAAGGATTTTTATGTAGTTGTTTGATATTACTCTTCCTTGCTTGCTCCTTCCATCCTCCTGCCATTTTTTTCTTTCTTAATCCAATGCAAAGTCCTCCAAGAAAACTTTAACCATCCAAGAGTGAGAGAGAGAGAGAATAACTAGAGAGCTCCAAACTTGAACTAACAAAAGGTACCTACTGATCCTTAGAAGATTTTTTTATCAATTAGGCCTTTATTTTCTTCATTTTCCATTATTTTCCTTCTCACATGCAACTTGTGACATTTCACTCCCCTTTTCTCCTAATTTCCATTATTTTCATAAATAATTGTGCCAAAAATTCCATTTTTCCATTCGAAATCCTTTTCATTTGCCTTTTCCAATTTCCTTATCCATAATAAACCAAATGAACAAGCACTAGGATGTGTTTGCCCAACATTAAGCTTGTAATAAGTGTCCTATCAACCATGGTTATTATTTTTCCTTATTAACTTTTATTACATGGAATTTTCATAAGGGTTGTTACATATTTTAAATTCTCACTACATGTTTTATTATTAACTCATTTTGCTCAGTCCTCTTTCAAACAAAAGAAAAGTCTCAACTTTACTTTTATTTTTTAGTTTTTCTCACCCAGTCGAGGTGACTGGTAAGTCGACAGAACAATATTCATATTTGGATCTATTGCTACCCATGCAACACTAACCCAACATAAGCCTATGGTTCTAGACTACCCTATGGAAAATATTGATTTAATATCTATAGTGTTAACTAGTTTCGAGCCATTCTCTTAATTCTCTATTTTATAAGCTCTTCAAGGAAAGAAAATAGCCTTACACTTCTCATCCCCAGACATCCTTACAAGGCTTCCATAATAGAGAGTACTTCTCTAGGTAAATTATGGTGAAGAAACAGTAAAGTAGCATTGTAATAATTTACAAATTCATACTCATCTATAGTCTTTAACACATCCACATTACCTGACCCGAAACGACCTCGCCGACTCGAACGTGTTTCCTTGGGTGCCCTCACATGACCTGACCCAACCTGACCCACCCGAACATGTTTCTTCGAGGGTCATCACATGGCACGACCCGACTCGACCTGACCTGACATGCTTGAATGCATTTTCCTGGGCACCCTCACACAACATGCCCTAACCCGAACTGACCTGCTCGAATGCGTTGCCTTGGGTGCCTTCACATGAAACGAACCGACCCGACCCGCCTGAACATATTTCCTTGGGCGGCCTCACATGGAACGACCAAACTGAACCTGACTCGACCAGCCCGAACACATGTCCATGGTTCCCTCACATGACCCAACACGACCCGACTCGAACGCGTTCCTTGGCCGCCCTCACACAACTCAACCCAACCCGACCCACCCGAACACGTTTCCATGGGCACCTTCACAGTAGAGCACGTCTCGACCCAACCTGCTCAAATGTCGATTAAGGCACGAGGGAGAAAATAGTAGACATGTCACACGAACGTGAATAAGGAACACGTGCATTCACAACTTAGAATTTTGATATGACATCCCTCATACGATCTGACCCTAACCTGTTTCCTGTGGTGCCCTCACACGGTAGGACCCGACCTGAAACTGTTTCCTATGGCGCCCTCACATGACAGGACCTGACCCGCCCGAATGAAGGCACAAGGGAGAAAACAAAAATCAGATTGCATAAACGTGCAGAAGGCACACAAGCGATCAGAACTTAGAATTTTTGGTATGACTACACTCACATGACCCGATCTGACCCAACCCGACCCTCCCGAACATGTTCCACAGGAACCCTCACATGACCAGACCTGACCCAACCTGCCCGAACTCATTTCCCTAAGTGCCCTCAAATGACCTGACCCAACCCACGCCGACCTGCCTGAATGTGTTTCCTTCGGCGGCCTCACACGACACAACCTGACCTGACCTGCCTGAACACATTTCCTTAGGTGCCCTCACATGATTCGACCCAACTTGCATGAACATGTTTCCTTGGGCACCCTCATATGACCCGAACCAAATTGACCCAACCCACCCGAACGCATTTTCTTCAGCACCCTCACACAACTTGACCTGACATGACCCACCCGAACATGTTTCCTCGGGTGCCCTCACATGACAAGACCTGACCCAACCCGACCCGCCCGAGCACATTTCCTTGGGTGCCTTCACACAACCCAACCTGACCCGACCCACCCGAATGCATTAACTTGGGTGCCCTCACACGACCTGACCTAACCTAATTCAACCTGACCCTCACACGATTTCATCGCTATTCCTATGTTTGGAGCGATTTTGTCACTATTTTGAAGTTTGGAGACTTTCATCACAAGTCAAACATTTGGAGTGTTTCATTGCTATTCTGATGTTTGGAGCGATTTTGTCGCTTTTCCAACCTATGGAGAGTTTCATTGCAAGTCTGACGTTTGGAGAGTTTCGTCGCTATTCCGATGTTTGGAGAGTTTCGTCGCTATTCCGATGCTTTTTCACAGGATTAAAGAAATTGAGAAAAAGTTGGGAACTTTCTGAAAATACGTCAAAACTATCTGAACTAAAGTGTTGAAAAATTGACCATATGTACTAGTGCATCTTTAAAACCTTCCATTTCTTCTTTTAATCCATCTTTAAAACCTTCCATGTTTCCTTTGATTTTTCGTTCTATACCATCCATCTAAGCTTCCGTAGCAACCATCTAAGCTTCCATACCATTCTTCAAACCATCTATCTTAGCTTCCATTTCATTTTTGTTACTGTTTGCAAGAGCGAAATTTGTTGCACTTAGTCCCATAATTTTAATATATCATGTTTCATTTCTTCCTCTTCTTCACGCATCATAGTAGAGCTTTCTTGTTGCTTACCAGGTGTTTCCATTTTCTTGCATCAAATCATTTTGGAATCAAAAAATGATATTTATGCTTCACTATTCCCCTTGAATCACTTCAAACTAATTTTTCAAACAAAAATTATGCTAATTTTAAAAAATACACAACCTTTTCTCACTTTTTAGGAGATAGATTTGAATCGGTTGTATATCTGTAAATTTGGATCTCCAAAGTCTAAAATTTGGCCATGCGGTAGCCCTATAAGTATTATTTCCAATTCCACAAGTCATACCAAATTTGTATTCTTCAATTTAAGGTTATACCAAATCTCCCATGACTACCTGATTATGAATTGGTTCAGTAGAGCGAACTTGTACGGAGTGCCATGTGTCATTTTTCTTTTACCTTTGGACCTGAAAATGTTATACGAGATACTAAAATCATTGCACTTTTGGCTACATTTTATGAAGTTGAAATCTGATGCTCGTGGAGGAATTTATGATGATTTTCCCAAGATCACCTATTTGACACAAAATTTTGGAGCATGCAAAAACCCTAACTTATTTGGACCATATCTCCAAAAATATAGTGAACCAAGATCTAAAATGTTCACAAGAAGTTTATCGGTATTTCAGCTCCACGTGGTAAAAATTTAATCTTCAGAACCTTCGTAGAACACAATTTATATTGAAAATTCCACAACGACTTGTTTGTAGTAGGGAAACCCTAGAATCCAAGATGTGATAACAAAAAAAATTTCAATCAACTCACAAAATATAATAAAATATGGATCAATGACTTAAAATTTTCCTCTTCAAGGGGGAGAACTCCTTTACATTACATAAATGAAAATTTATTGGATGATACAAATGAAAATACCTCATTTCTGTATATATGAGTCTAAAGGGTCACAAGATAATTAAAGCCTACATAACAATAATAATGTAATGGAACAACACTAACAATAATGGGCTTCTATAGGGCACAATAATAATATGATGGGGACTACATAGGCACAATAATAACAATAAGGGGGCTACACTAATAATAATAATAAGGGGTTACACTTGTATTATAGGGACCTAACACTCTCCATATAGACAGGACAACATTTTGATGAGGAGCCTCATGGGTCTTTTGAAAATGATGACCAAATATTCTTTTGATGCCTTAATTTTGAAGCCTTCTCTATCTTCATGTAACCAATGTTTCACAAATTTGTCATAATTCCCTCCACACTTCCTCAATACTATGTTGTAGAAGTTATCAAGAAACATAGTGCTCAAGAAAACTTCAGCAGTACTAAGCTCATAAATTGATTAAAATACTTGCAGATTCCAAGAGCATATAACATTTTTGTTATAGTTTACTATAATGTGAGTACGAAAATCTAGATTTTGTATGGCCCACGTGTTGATGTCATAATAATGAAAAAAATTCACTCTAGCAGCAATTTTGTGGAGTTATGTACGTTTAATTTTTTCATAACTTAGTGAGTTTGTATTCTCAAAGAAACTATAAATTTCTTCCCACTTCTTCATACCTGTCATCTGGGTTTTAAAGGTGGTGTCAAAGATGAGGTTTGCATTGAAATTTCACTCCTATCGTTCAAGATTTTATGCTCCCTTTAGGTGTTCCTTAATATGTTGTATAGCTTGCTTTGACGTCATGAATTTATCTCTCTTTCCCATGTTGTGCCGTGAAAAGGAATTAAAAAAAAATCAACTTTGTATGAGAGATATCAAATTTTATAGTGAAAATTTTTATGACAGTGCATGTTTACCAAAAATTAGAAGCCTTGCAGTGAATTTGAACTTGATTTTTTCTAATGAAGGATAAGTTTCATAGAACCACTATAAATAAGGTGTGAAGAAGAGAATGCAAAATAGAGTGGAAAGCAGGAAAATCGCTAAATTTTGTTTAAACCATTAGGATTCCCAATAATAAAATCACATGAAACATTTTAATTATTCATTCAAGTGACGAGATGTTTCCACTGCTTGTGTGCAAAAATCGAGGTGAGTTTTCATGGTCGGAGTTGGAAATTTGTTTTTTTGAAACATAATGGCTTTCCATTTCAAAGTTTGTTTTTAAAAAAATAGTAAAGAAAGATCAAAGATAATTATGGTTGGCACGCAAATAGAAAAACAAAATATCTTATTGCTATTAAGAGTGGAAGGCGGTCGGGTAGTCGGAAGTTGTGATGTTGTTAAATTCGACTTTCTGTGAACGGTTAACACGATCCTGACCTCCACCATGGTCGTGGTAAGATGAAGGTCAGGAGTTGGGAGGTTAGGTGTGGAGAACAACAAAATTCATTTTATTTAGATATGTTGTCCCATCCCGCTATAGTCAGGAGTCAGAAGGTCTAAAATTTGTGAAATGTTTTTATGAAATAGAAAGACCCAACATACGAACTATGATTTGCACATTTAAATATTTTTAAATATTTTTTTTGCAATTTATTTTTGATTTTTTGGAAAGAAATAACTATTTACAAAAATGAATGGGAAAGTAAACAAAAATATTTATATATGCTCCTTCTTATTCACTTCCTTCATGTTATTAATCTAATGGTTGATATTCGTAGGGTTTAATATTGTTCACTGGGTTTAGAATAAAAGTATCTTGATTTAATATTTTTGAAAGGATTTATAGTATTAATTCAATTTTTTTCTTTGCACAAAAACCAGAAGATAAAATATTTTTTTTCTTCGATGGGTTGTCCAAAGTTAGGATGGTGTTAAATTCAAGTGAGTTGGGTAGTCAAAAGATGGCTAGGAAGAAGTCAGATAATCGTGGCTAGTCGGTTGGTCGAAAGTCAGGATGATGTTGATATAATGTTTATGCTAGTAGATAAAATGAACCTAACCCATAACATAGTCAGGCTAAGAGGGAAGACGAGGGTCAGGAGATCACCTTAGAAGAATGTTATTTCATTGTATTGGAGTATGTGTCCCGACCTCAGTTAAGATGAGAGTTGGAAGTTCAACAATGCCAGTGGTGTTTTTACGAAGTATAAAGGTCCAACCTCTGACTTGTATTTTTTTTCCAATTTTTTCTTTTTATGTTGAATTTTTTTTCCTTTTTTATTATTATTATTATTTTATGTTACCAATTTTTTTAGAAATTCTACGTAGAAATTATACAAACAATATGTATCTCAATGGATTCAATCCAATCATGCAATCTAGTAAAGAAAGACACTGAATCCTTATTTAAAATCAATTGCAGAAAATAAACATGATCATTAATCACAATAAGTAAATAAAGAAGAAAATCAAACCAGAAAACTTGCTGCTCAAAACCCCTCTATCTTCTATTATATATTCACCAAGGAATCGTGAAACAATTACAATGCACTCTTCTCACAAGAGTTTCATGCACTCTTGCAATTGTCTCACACTTATCCACACAGAATCGACCAACACTTAGCCAATTTCAGCCTTTGCTCAGCCTACCTTTCTTGCACAATTCATGTGGAATGAAATCATTATTCTTTAGGAAATTAAACTTTCCAAAACTGCGTAATGCTCATGGGCAATCCTATGGGTGGTTTATTGCATGTAGACAACCTACGTCTAATAATACAACTGATAGTTAACGTCCCTTTAACCTTTGTCTCAACTGGGTCTCCACTGGAACTGACATGCATTCAGAGATTAATAGTAAATCATCAGTTGCATGATAGATCAATGCATGTGAATTACATCTGATTTAATTCACTTGACCTCTCACTAGTGCAACAAACAGTTACAACTAGTTCAACTAATTTTAACTCAATTAATTGAGTCAACTGATTTCTCATGCATTAAAATAATGCACTAACTAGAACTTGACTCTAAAACAAATCGAATCACTCAACATGCCTCACCAACCACCCTAAACTCGAATTTCATGAGCTAACCGAGTTTATCACACTCAGTTTGTTGTATTTTACTATAATCTATGTAGGAAAATCGAGATTTTGCATGGCCCATGTAATGATGTCATAATAAGGAAAAAATTTCACTCTAGCAGCAAGTTTGTGGAGCCTTGCACGTTTAATTTTTTCAGAACTTAACAAGTTTCTATTCTGAAAGAAATTATAAATTTCTTCCCACATCTTCATATTTTTCATCTAGGTTTTGAAGGTGGTGTCAGAGATGAGATTTGTGTTCATATCGCACTCCTCTAGTTCAATATTTTATGCTCCCTTTATGTGTTCCTTAATGTGTTGTATAGCTTGCTTTGATGTCGTGGATTTATCTCTCTTTCCCATGCTATCCCCTGAAAATGAATTAAAAAAATTCAAGTTTGTATGAGAATTATCAAATTTACTAGCACAAATTTGTATGACAGTGCATGTTTACCAGAAATTAGAAGCCTTGCAATGAATTTAAACTTGATATTTTCTAATGAGGGATAAGTTTCATAGTACCATTGTAAATAGGCAGTGAAGAAGGGAGTGTAAAATAGAGTGGAAAGCACGAAAATTGCTAAATTTTGTTTAAACCCTTAGGATTTCCAACAATAAAATCACATGAACATGTTAACTATTCAATTAAGTGACGAGATGTTTCAACCGCTTGTGTGCAGAAATCAAGGTGAGTTTGCATGGTTGGAGTTGGAAATTGTTGTTTTGAAACGTAATGGATTTCCATTTCAGAGTTTGCTTTTAAAGAAAGAGTAAAGAAAACTCAAAGATAATTATGGTTTGAACACAAACAGAAATATATATATATATATATATATATATATATATATATATATATATATATATCTTATTTCTATTAAGAGTGGAAGGCAGTCGGGTAGTCGAAAGTTACGATGATGTTAAATTCAACTTCCTGTGAACAGTTAACGTGATCCCAACCTCCACCATGATCAGGATAAGACGAAGGTCAAGAGTTGGGAGGTTGGGTGTGGAGAACAACAAACTTCATTTTCTTTAGATATGTTGTCCTATCCCGTTATAGCTTGGAGTGAGAAAGTCCGAAACTTGTGAAATGTTTTTATAAAATAGAAAGACCCAACCTACAAATTGTGATTTGCACATTTAAATAATTTTTTATTTTTTTAAATGTTTTTGTCGCAATTTATTTTTGATTTTTTTGGAAAGAAATAACTATTTACAAAAATGAATGGAAAAATATACAAAAATATTTATTTATGCTCCTTCTTATTCACTTCCTTCACTTTATTAATCTAATGGTTGATATTCGTAGGGTTTAATATTGTTCACTCGGTTTAGAATAAAAGTATCTGGATTTAATATATTTGAGAGGCTTTATAACATTAATTCAAAAAAAAATTGCTTTGCACGAAAACCAGAAAATTAAATATTTTTTTTCTCGCGCGGGTGGTCCAAAGCCGGGATGGTGTTAAATTAAAGCGAGTTGCGTAGTGAGAAGATGGCTAGAAAGAAGTCGGATAATGGTGGCTAGTCTGGTGGTCGGAAGTCTTGATGACGTTGATATAATGTTTATGCTAGTAGATAACATGAACGTAACCCACAACATAGTCGGGCTAAGAGGTACGACGAGGGTGAGGAGATCGGCTCAGAAGAATATTTTTTCATTGTATTGGGGTATGCGGCCTGACCCCGATTTAGAGAACAGTTGGAAGTTCAACAACGTTAGTGATGTTTTTATGAAATATAAAGGTCCAACCACCGACCTCTCACCTCTGACTTACTTGCATTTTTTTTTTTATTTTTTTTTTATTTTTTCTTTTTGTTTAATTTTATTATTATTATTATTAATTTTTTTGTTACCTTTTTTTCTTAGAAATTTTAAATAATTACTTTTTTAGGTTGGAACTTTTCTATTTTTATTTTTAGAATTTAAGAATTAAATAAAAAAATCCTTAAGATTTATTTTTATTTACATGGTTTTTAATAATAATGTAAGAATTTTATTTCTTATATGATTTACTGAAAAATTTATGATTAAAAATGTTATGGATCACAGAAACTTGCACTCTCAAATTTTATTTTTAATGATAATAATTATAACTATTTAATATATTAATGATAATAGAAATAATTATAATACTAATAAGAATAATTTTAATAATTTTGAATAGGTTAGTAATAATAATGATTAATATATTAATAAATATAATTTAAAATTTCAATAATAATAACAATTATAATTATAATAAATTAATTATTAATTATATTTCTAAGAATAATAAAAAAATATGAAAAATAATAATATTTAATATTGTTGTTTTTCATATTTAATAATAATAATAATTAATAATGACTAATATTAGTATTGAGGGGTTTTAGCAATGCATTATATTAGATATCATTTTTTGGGATTCAATTGGTAAAGTCATTGATGCACGTTTTCATGAGTAGTAGTTGTAATTCACTAATTTCTAGTGATTTTTGAATAGTCCACTTAGCACGCATCTCGTGATGCTCAAAAGGATGAAGAAGTGGGATTGACACCACTGAAATGAATCACATAGTGTCAATCATCACTTCTGGTCTTGAGTCTCACCCTCCGGCTCAAGCCTTCTTAACTGTGAATTTTTCCCCTAAATCAAATTCACTATGGTGTTTTCCCCTCAATCAAATCTCCTTGAGGTAGCAACCTAAATCATATATAATCCATCTATAAAAATTATTAATCCAAAAAATAATTTAAAAAATAATATATAATCAATCTAATATTTAAAATACATCTTTTCAAAATTAAATTATTATCATTATTATACAGAAAAGTCTCATTAAAACCTGGTCGCAAACCCAGGTCGGGGTGTACTCGCAGGATCTCATTCTATAAATAATTTCTTCTCGCTCTAACCTTCGGAACCCCTTTCCTCTATTGATTGCGAGCTTTGGGATCAAACCCAGGTCGGAGTGTACTCGCAGGATCTCATGCTAGACCTAATTTCTTCTCGCTCTAACCTTCAGAACCCCTTTCTTCTCTTGATTGCGAGCTTTGGGTTCCGTACGAAAGCCACAGCTTTACAGGCAACGCCTCTATTTAATGCAGATTTCCACTTTAATCATAAAGTTTTTGTCTGTACCCAAACGTGTTCTAACTCCTCATCAAAAATTGAAAGGGAAGACTATCTTTGGCTAATCTTTATGACATTGAGTTTCCAAACTTTTTTATAACTTTCACATCAATAATTATTTTAACGTTTGCCGAGCACAGGCTGTAAAGCCTCCAGACAAGCCCAAGGTGTACTGTCCATAATTTGTGAAAGAGCTGGTATGATAGTAACACAGAATTGTTATATTTCTGTTTGTACTTTGTAGTGTTGTATTAAAACATCATAAATATTATAGATCTAGTTTTCTTGATGTGGATCACAAAGAATATTGTACTGATTGCTGATCACCATCAAAGTTGCATAAACTATATTGTCCAGAAGCTATATTGGTTTCTCCCATTATTTAAATTTCTGGGACAACACTTCTTCTGACAACATGACGTCCAAAAATTCTTCGATGGATTGATTAAAAAGGTGGCTTAATTTCTAGGGTGGCGGAGGGGAATGGGATGGTGCGATTTAGAAGAGTTTCTATTAGATTCGAGTGAAACGATGATGCCCGACATATCTTTATGCATAAAAGTTGTTTTGTCCTGAAAAAGATAGAGGAACTAAAACACCGATCCATGTGAATGTTGCTATTTAATTTTGGGAGGCGGGGTTGATATTTCTACTTCCATGAAATGTGCGTCTGCTACTTACAGTGATTGTGCAATTATGTTTAAAAGTTCTGATGGTCACCAATCGATTTGTAACACGAAGCACGAAACATTCATTTTTTACAATGCGGAACAAGTGCCCACTTATACTCCCAAAATACTCCCAAATTAACACGCCATGTGCGAAACAAGTGTCGATTTATTGTCCCAAATTAATACTTCATGTACTGGACACTGTGGACTATATGCAGCACTGTAGTTGAAGTTGTTGCTTATCAGCTAATGTTACGTCCAGCCGTGGATGATGTATATGTACAACCGAGATCTAAACTACCATTAGTTTGTTAAACACTCCACAAATTCCACTCACCTTAAATGTAACCGGAATTTACAACAAAAAGCTATAGGGATCTATATCCTGAATATATATTAGACATTTAACTATTACCAAAAAGATATAGGGATATCTTGAATTTATATTAGAGATTTAAAAGATATAGGGATGGCTTGAATTTATATTAGAGATTTATTTGACTGAGTTGTATTTAATTTTTCAATATATATTTTAGGATTTATTTTAGGAGTGGTTTTTAATGCTTTTTTTTTTTTACTCTGGAATCTGATTTCACTGAATTCCTGCCAGATTTTAAACAAATCAATAGAAAAAGTGACTTTCCAAAAAGTTTCATTAAAGTCAACTCATTTATTTTATGAGCATAAGGTCCTATAAAAAAATGAAGACATATTTAGATGATGAAAAAATTAATCATTTTATGAAGGTATATTTAAATGATGAGAAAATTAAGAGATTAAGGTAAAATGGTTGACTAACATAAAAATTGAAATTGAAATTTAGGATAAGAGACTTGGATTTATTTGTTGAATAGTGAATTTTTTATTAATAAATGTAATATGTGTTTCTTATACCAAGGTAAATAATAAATAAAATTCAAACAATAATAATAAGAATGATACAATACATTTATAATTGAAAGGCAAAACAAATATAAATTTTATTTGATCTTCGTTATGAATTCTGCTAGGGTTTCTTTATCGCAGCTATATCCTTTTGCGCTGATAGTCCCCATCTCTGAACCTGTTGTGTGTTGTTCCTGTAGGGTTCTAATCCTCTCGAGGCCCGGGTGGAAGCGCTAATTCCAGGCTCCTCTATCCTACCAAGAGGCAACGAACCAGAGCCCCTTCGTGCAGGGCCATCTTGTCAATGGTATGAACAACTCTTCCTCAGCCGTGGAAACCCCAGTTATGGGTGTGCAGCGAAGGAAGAGTGCCTTCCTATGGCAAAAATCAACCCCAAATTTATCGTGAACAATCGCCTAGAAAAAGCTCGATAGTATATGAAAGACTACTTCAAGGCCAAAGGCTACTTCGCTATGACCTTTAAAGATCTGGGAGACCGCAAGAGGATCTTCGAAAATGGAGTGTATTTTATGGGAAGTGCAGGCCTCTTCATCCACTATTGGCAGGAATGCTACAACTTGAACAAACAATAATTTATTGCAACTCCTGTCTAGGTTCAGCTCTATTCCCTTCCCGATGATTTCTTGGAACTTGACATCCTTGAAGGAATCGGGAACTTAATAGGAGCATTTTTCAAAACCTCTGAGATCAGCAAACGCCAGTGACATGTGACTTATGCCTGGATCTATGTCCATATGAACATATCACAACCACTTCTTTAATCCATCGTTATGATCTACAACAACTCTACATGGACCCAACCGTTAGATTATGAGCACATCCCTTTAAAATGTTTTCGTTTTCATGAGTATGGCCATCTTTTCTGAGATTTCCCGTTAACAGTAGCAGACGACGCTCGAGCAACTGCGCTGGTTAGGGATGGTGATGACTTTCAACTCGTTCAAGGGCGTCGATCCAGGGTCACTCGGCCTCTGCATTCCAATTCTCCAGATCGCTCGGGCCCCCACCCGCATGTCCACCCCTAGCCTCCATAAGACATGTCCTCCTCCTCTCAGCAGGTGCCTCCCAAGTCCAAAAACCCTTTCACAGCCCTGGCCAATGAATCCCTGGCTCTCATCCCCTCCCCACCCCTCCCCTTCGAATCCCTTCCCTCATCATCCAAATAAGTTCCTCAATCCATGGACATCGACAAGCTACTCTCCATCCCCGAAGACAATCTAACTTTCAAGAGAAATATCCCTGAGCACAATGAATCAAAACAACGCATCAAGGAGATCATGAGGCAAACAAGTAAGAACATGGAAGCCGAGGAGAAACATAACAGGCTAGGTTCAAAGGAGAAAAATATGCTATAAATATTCAAAAACTCAAGCAAGACCAGCATAAAAGATATGTGAGGTAATCAACTAAACCATTTTGGCACTCTTTTCAACCAGTGGGACGCTCGTTATGGATGAGAGGACACAGATCTCCACAGCACAGACACAGAGGGAAACCCCCTTACCATAACAATCCAGGACCCCAGGCGATATGAGAAGAGTAATAAGGGACGCAAATCTACCAAAGAGATTATTCGAGAAGCAGAAGAACTTTTGTTAAACTCGGGGAATATGGGACAATTGACAGATTTCTTTCACATATCTGTTGCTCCTTCCTGCTGAAGGTGATGTCATGGAATATTCGTGGCTTCAGTAGCCTGGGGAAGACCCATTCCCTTAAAGACAAAATAGAAAAGTACAAACTAGATATTGTTATTCTGCAGGAGAAAAATATGCTTGAAGACGAGGTTAAGGAAAAAAACCAAAGATGTTGGAGGAAGAACCAAGATATGACAATTGAAGCCACCAGATCTATAGGGGGCATAGTAATTCTTTGGGATCCAGGGCGTGTTATCCTAGAAAACTACAGTGGCACCAAATTCACGTTGTTGTCCTCGATCCGTTTGGTAGGAGAACACTAGCGAAAGAGCGTAACCGCGGTCTATAGGTCGACCACACCTCGTGACAAACCTTTGTTCCTTGCGCATCTTCAAATTCTCACCAGGTTATGGGAAAAGGAAGATTAGATCTTGGGTGGGGATTTCAACTTGATTTGTAGCCTAGAGGAAAAGGGCGGGGGAGTTCATCACTTAGACCCATCTTCGCATTCCTTCAATGAAATTATTGAGGATCTCCACCTCATTGATTTCATCCCCCAACAAGGTCTCCATACCTGGAATAATCGAAGAGGGGGAGAGAGATAGATCGCCTACAGACTTGATAGGTTCCTATTCTCTGAGCACCTTATCATGACTGACCCCCCTCTCTGCTATGAGATCCTCCCTTCCATCGGCTCGGATCATTGGCCCATCAATGTGGATCTAACCTCTTCTACCCCCCCTCAGAGACACCCATTCTTATTCGAGAGTTTTTGGCTGCAACACCGTGGATTCTTGCACGAATTAGCTTCATGGTGAACAACCTTGGGTTCACCACCTAGTAACAAAATGCAATCTTTTCAAAAGAAGTTGCAAGGCCTCAAAGGCCATATCAAAGCCTAGAACTGGGAAAATTTTGGGAATATACTCCAATAAAAGAGGAAGTTGGAAGCCAACATGGAGGAAGTAGAGGAATGAATCATCTAAGATGGTTTCATGGAAGAGATGATTAAAAAACAAGATCTCTCGACGAAGGACTTGGAGGAACAAAAGTAGCAAGAGGAAATATTATGGCAGCAGAAATCCAGGATTCAGTGGTTGCGAGAGGGGGAACAGAACACAAAATTCCTCCACCAATCCATTATCCAACATCGGCAAAGAAATAGAATCACTCACTTGCAAGCGGCTGATGGCTCCCTGCTAGACCGCCAAGAAGATATAGTGATGGAGCTACAAGCCCTTTTCTCCTCGCTTTTGTAGGATGAAGGCTATGAATGATCGAAGGCTCTGCACAAAGTTACTCAACATATTTCCTCTTTGATCTCTCGAGACCAAAATGAAGCTCTTCTAAGCCCCATCTCCCTCTCTGAAGTGGAAGAAGTAGTGAAGGCACTTCATCCAAGGAAGGCCCCAGGCCCGGAAGGATTTACTATAGAATTTTTCAAGGTTGGATGGTCCTTTCTTAGCCAAGATATATGGGAGTTGGTAGAGGAATCAAGGCAGATGAGACATGTTTGGTTAGGCCTTAACGCCACTTTCATCACCCTCATCCCCAAATCAAAGGAGGCAACAAGATCAAGGAGTTTCATGCCTATCTCCCTATGCAACGTGATCTACAAGATTCTCTCCACCATCATGGTCCGTAGGATTAATCCATTGCTTCACTGTATCATTAGTCATGAGTAATCAGGGTTTGTGGAGGGACGATAAATCTTGGATGGTATTGTCACTATGCATGAGACCATCCACTCTATGAAAATGCATAAACTCCGTGGAATGCTGCTGAAACTAGATCTCTTAAAAGCATATGATCGCCTTAGCTGGGATTACCTATTGGAAACCCTACAGGCTTTTGGTTTTGCATCTGAATCGATTCAATGGATTAAATCAATGATCGGCACTCTGTTTTTCTCCATCCTTATCAAAGGCATGCTGTTGGCTCGACGGGTTCTGACCCAAGTTCGGAGCTCAAGGTTTGCCAACAAACCCCTATACTACTGGCCCTTTCGGAAATGACCTACTTTCGCAGGTCAAAGTATCACCCGAAGTAGTATAGGTGGGTGCTGGAACCAGGCTTCTGCACCCTAAGAAAGGATAGGTAAGGTAAGCAGAGCTGCGTTTGGCCCCGTGATACCTAGATCACCTTGTTCTTCACAGGGCCAAGCGGGTCTCTATTCACATCCACGTGCGCTAGATCTATAATTATATGCTTTTATGACAGTAACACAACATTGCATAAATATAACAGAACATATCTAGATACAGAAAACACACTTACACAGATCTTTGCAGCTTAAATGCAGAAAACGAACAATGTAGTAATTACCAACTATTCACACAAAGATTACTCACAGATTCAGTTCTCTATCAATCTTTCTTATTCATAAATTCCTTCTTAAAATTCCCTTCCCAGCTTGTGCACACAGTAGCAGGGTCCACACACAGCTAGACTTGGATCTCCGTGCACACAGCCAGTAGGAGTCCTTTCTCCAAAAACCAAAACAGATAACTTAAACCACAATTCGCATCAATAGCTCTTCAAATCTCTACTTTACAATACAAAATGTTTCTCTATTTATAAAATCTAGCCTAGAATTTCCTATGGTCTGCAAACCGTGGTTTTCAGACACTTGTTTTACCCTTTTCGGGGCTTTGACCCACTCCAAAACCCCCGCGCTAGACTAAATTTAAGAAAAAGTATTCAAAATGGACCAATTTTGCAGCTTGTAGGAGACCCTCTTACAACAGTCCCCCAACACAATCTTGTGACTCGTCCTGAGTCACTGTGGTGGTGCGGCCTCGATTTGTGCATGCAAGGTATCAAGAGCACGAAAGAGCAGAGGGAGCACTTCCTGACTCTGGGCAGCAGCTCGTTATGCAATGTTGACAAGCGTCAGAGAGACAGGGCTTTCTGGAGCTGCGGTAACCTGTTCTAACATCCGGTGGAGGCGCGTAATGGTGGTATGAGCATCCTGGGAGATCTAGAGAGCGGTGTCGCCCCATGGTTTCAACTATTTCCTGACAACATGCTTGGCACGGAAATGATTCACAATCGTGTCCATGATGGCTAGACACTGCGCAAAGACGCTGGAGGGCAAGGGAGATCTGACCTGACCGAAAGCAGCTTCCGCCTGCTGTAAGTCTTTCTGGATACACTAAAGTCTAGGATGGTACCGGATCGTTGTCCAGAGCTATGTAGTTATTTTGACCAACTGCATGCCCTGAGTAAGCTTCTCCTGAATAATATTTGTTTCTTCTGTGACCAATACAACCCGTTGTGCCCGAACTTCCAGAGGTATTTCACACTGTTGTCATGCAGTCCGGTCGTAGTGATGGACCTCTTGCAACACCGTGGCATATAATCCTTGTAGTGCCACGCGAATAGCTGCGCCAAATATATTTTTATGTCTGTAGCGCTTGGAGCATGATCGTTAACTAGGACAGTGTGAGGGAGTGAACAAATATGGCTTCCGCTAGTCGGTAATCTAGGACTGCGAAGAAGTCGCAACATATCCCTATATCTCATTGTTCCTTCCTCGCACAGGACTAGTAGTGACCTGATTACGACACTGTTGGTGGGGGACCATGATAATAGCGTACCCTCCTCTCTTGTATCATCTGAGGCCATCCGACTGGGTCCCACAGTCGTCCCCAAGTTGCGAAGGTTAGGAACTTTTGCTGCGCAGCTATGGTGCCTCTCCGTGTTGTGTTCACAATAAATTCCCTCTACAAGGGGCCAATGACCAATCATTTGATCAAACTCAACATCCCCAGGCCCTCTCAATATGATGTCTACAGGTGCTGAACGGACAGGGATCGAATCATTCAGCGAGTTAGGGATTGCCATAGCAACAAAAGGACAGACGTCCTAGAAAACGTCAATGATCCCAATAAGCCAGTAGGGGGTTAACACAGGCATGGTGTAGAGACAATATGTAGCCTGTTGTGAAGTTATCCTGATAATTTCACACTGTCTGGAGCTATCTAATGGAAGAGTAACCCGTACGTGAAACTTACCATCAATCGTTCGGAACAAACTTACCATAAATGACCGCATTGATGGCTTTCCGCCCATTTTTCATAATTGTAAGGTTCCTTTCCTATAAAATTGGGGTGGTTTGACAGTCGTTATTCATACCTTAGGACTCTCCCACAGATCATCAGACCTCATATGACACCTGCGTGTTGTTCGTGTACCCCAAATTAAGGCTGACGTCAGGTGCTTCATAACATGGTTCAGGTACTAGTCTAGCAATTTAGCCACCAAAATTCTCGATCAGTGCATTTTTACCTTGGTCGGGACGTCCCTATATGGTAGGGCTACATCAAGCATCCTCATGCCATCTATCACCTGAAGTGTTCGCAAATTCTCCCAATTACGCATGGGTTGGTGACACTCCATAGTCGAACGCAAGCCTAGGTCATTGGTAACTAGGTGAGCCTGTTCATGCAGGGTCCTATCGCACCCTTGAGTTCTGCATGTTAGCGAGTATCTATGTAGGTCCACTGATCTTGGGACCCGTCTGTCAACTGGGGTTCCCAAGCACAGGATCATCCTACTCCGACACTTCTCCCAAGTGAGGAATACCGACCCTTGCATATCCCACTAGTACATTTGGCAGAAATTCCAACACTTGGTTCCGACACTTTTGACCAAATGTCGGAAATTTCCCCAATTTTTTTCAACTTTTTCAAATCCCACCTGAAACTGTCAGTATGTCGACGTTTAGAGACAAGTGTCGCAATACCGACACTTAGACAAAGTGTCACAATTGTGACGTTTGGAGGAATCCGTCGGAATTGCAACAGTTTCGGCAATAGCGTTGGAATTGTGACGACATAGAGGAAAGTGTCGCTATTGTGACATTTGAGGAAATCATCGCTATTATGATAGTTTAGGCAAAGGTGTTGCTATTGCAATAGTTTCGGTAGAATCGAAGAATCGAAGTAGGAGGCCATTTGAATTGAAGATCTGGCTGGACTAGAAGCTGTAAGTAATTTCAAGTATATGTCATAGAAGAGTCGTTTCAGTACTTCTCGCGCATTTTGTTGATTTAGTTCTGTGTAAGAATGCCTCGAGTCTCCGTGAACTGAGTATGAGGGAGACTCTATGATTGTTTTAAGGTTTGTCTGTATATTCAGTGATAAGAGCATATGAGGAATGCATGAATAGTTATGTGATAAGAGTTAATAGGGAACCTGTGTATGTATCTAAGAAATGGTTGATTTAATAATGGGGTCGAATCATAAATTTGGGAGTAAACCATATGTTCCAGGTGTATGTGTATGAATTGAATAATTGAGGTGAGTCTCATTGAAATTGAGGCCTTTGTGTAAGGTGGTGACAGTGAATTGAACTTAGGGGTTCGTAGCCTGAAGAAGGACTTGGTTCCTTTCGAATTCCCCTGGATTATATAGATCCTCTGTTAATTTGAATGTGTAGTGCACACAAATCAGCATCTGTGTCAGAATTGGTATAACGGATTCACAAAATCGACATAAATGCTTCCAAGCCACAATGCAATAATTAGTGGAGAATATGATTTTGTGTGAAGGGTTGATAAAACCTGTACAGAATGTTGAAGGCAGAACATAATAAGGCGTTGAATGGAATAGGCGGAACCGTGACAAAGAAGGAGGTGGAATCGTGAGTAGCATTAGAAAAGGTGGTTTTGAGGAATGAAACCATGGTATTCACATTGTTGAAAGGCGGTTAGTTGTTTTGAAAAAAAAAATGCGATACGCTCCTGAGACCAACACGTGTCCCTGAGTGGATTTATAAAACCGCGAGTTTCGCATTTGTTTTGAGCATTAATGCTTCGCACCAAAGATTTTTTGGAACTTCGTTATTGCCGTCAGATAGAGGTTTGGGGCACGACATAACATTGATCGTTGAATCCATTCGACGGTTAACTAAGGTATGGCCCAGTAGTTTTCTCCATTTAAACGTTTATTTGATAAGTTTGATGTGTGGGGTAGTGAGTGCAATATGTATTAGAATATCACGTCGGTTTAATGTTATGAGTTGAAGTTTAGCATTTATAAAAAGGGGCTAAACCATAGTCAAAGTGGTTAAGGTGAGTACACCATAGTCGGGGTGCGTTATTTAAAAGAATTAAGGACTGAAATTGAAAGAGGCTCTGGATATAAGAGCTTTCGAAGTGATATATGATAGAATCACTTCATTAAAAGGACTAAGGGTACATATATGGTATTTGATGTGAATAACAAGTTTTGAGTGGAGAATCAAGGTAAAGAATGAAACCTTTGATAAAGAACTCTTTCCTAAGGATGAGTTGAGTTTAATGTAAGAAGCCGAGGGTGGATTGTATGGTTTCAATAAAGGAGCATATTATATACATGAAGGGGTTTTATAACCTTTGAAGAAAAGGTAAGAGAGAGTTGGAATTTGACCATTGGTGAAAAAAGAAAAGCTCTGTTTGTATATTTAGGTGTATGGCCTTATAACTTATGGTTAGTGAATTTGAAAGAAGTGTCTACAAGCTAATGGTTGAAAGTGTAAATTTGGGCTTTGATTTGAATGATAAAGAGAAGATGCATTGCTATATGCACATAGGTAGAGGGAGAGTATTAATTTAATATCTCAAATCTCCAATTTGAGATATTAAAACATTCAAACAGATTTTATTTAATTTTCCAGTTCAAGTAATTAGAACAGTGTGAGTTTGCCCAAATTGTGAATTTCTTGGGCATGAAAAAATTGAAGGCCCTAAACCATTAAACCCTTAAGCCTAACCCCTTAAACCCTAAACCTATAAACCATTAACCCCTAAAACCTAACCCCATTAGCCCCTAACTTCTAACCCCTAAAATCCTTAACTGCTAAATCCCCTAACCCTCTAAACCCCTAACCCATTTAACCCCCTAAACCCTAAACATATAACCCCTTAACCCCTAACCCATTTAACCCCCTAAACCATAAACCTCTAAACCCCTAACCCATTTAATCCCCTAAACCCTAAACCTATAACCCCTTATCCCCCTAAACCTTAAACCTATAACCCCTAACCCACTTAACCCCCTAAACCCTAAACCTCTAAATCCCTAACCCCTAACCCCCAATCCCCCACTAAGCCCTCCAAATTCGAATTAGCTTTGAAGAAGTAATTGTTTTCTTACTGCTGTCTAATTCACTATATAATCAAATCATGAATGTGAGAAGGCTTCTGGTTGTAAGCATGGTTGTGGTATATTGATGTTCAGACGAAAACTACAACTTGTAGCCCTCGATCTGCTAGGGGCCAGTTACCTTGATATCAATAGTGGTGTATTAATACTCCTTCTGAATAACCAATAAAGGGTCAAGGAAATTGACCAATATGTTGTCAAGTTTTATGTTATCCATCTCTGGGGCAGGCTTCTTTTCGTCTAACTCCACCGCTTTTGATCTCAATTTTGCCAATTTCTTCCTTCTCTCATATGATACCTGAGCCTTTGCCTTTCTCTTCCCTTCTAATTATGTAATAGTGTCATAGTGATGCCAGCTAACTTCTTTTGAAAGCCTTCCTAGCACACAATACTAGGTTATGAAGGTATCATGTGTTTGTGGGTAATGCCATTATTACCATGCGTTTGTAGACTAATTAGTAGATTTTAGGAAAAAATTGAAAAATTTCTAATGATGATAATTGATGGTAACTCATGTGATTATGACCAGCTTGGAATAATGAGATGAACAAAAAAAAAGTACTAGCTAAATACTTGAGGTGGTTGAGTGGAAGTGTCACAACAAGTGTAAGAAATCAATAAGAAGAGGTCACTTATTTTAGAACATATGGAAGATGTTGGAATATTCATAACTTGGTACTCTAAGGGTATCCCTTGAATGAACAACTCTATGGAAAAGGGTTATGGAATCATAGAATTATCTCCATACACAAACATTATGAAAATTACTATAAGGTTCATTGAAGGATGATTCATATAACGAAGAAAATATTGGCAATCAACTAATGAAGTTGAATAATTATGGTAATAATGAAATTAAATTTGAAGAAACCTATAAAGTATGATGAAAGTAATTATTCTACCTAAAAATATTATATTTATTAATATTTTTTATTACTTATAAATAATAATTACAATGAAAAACTACAATGAATATTATAAGTAATGATTTTTACATGCAAAAATATTGATAAATTGTTTTTAAATAAAATAAAATAAGTTTATTTTTTAAAATATTAGAGTATTTTACAATAAATATATAAAATAATTTAAATAAAATAAATTATTCACTAATGTTTGAGTTGGAAATTGTCCTATGATTTCATGTCATAGTTTCAATTTTTTCCCGCTCAGCTTGTTCGACCTATTCAAATTTTCTTAATCGACCTATTCAATTTTTTTTCCCACTGAGCTTGTTCGACCTTTATGCCTTCTTTCCCATTCTACCCTATGATTCCATTCTTCCCTATTCAATTTTTTTTTCCTGCTCAGCTAGTTCTTTGCTTTTTGTTTTTCTCCATTGAATTCAAAGCTCCAGTGGGGGTCACGGGCTTTGAACCTAGGGCCAAACAACGTTTCCATGACAGCATGGGAGTCTGATATTATTTTATTGGTGGGGATTTGTTTGATCTTTTTCTGCATCAAACTTAAAGCAGTAGTGGGGCAACAAGCTTCGAACTTGGGCATCCTGTATTTTTATGTCTACAAATATGGCAATGCAAGAGATATTTACAGTTGTTTAGATAAGAATTTGTATGTTCGAACTTTTTCTCATGAACTCTGAGCATGGAAAATAGCCTCTGTTTGGAACTCTCAGAATCGAATCGAAGAGAAGTCGATGTTCAGAATTGAAGAGAAGTCGATGTTCAAACAACCTCTGTTCAGATAGATTTGGTAGATCAGTCTATCAAACCTTGTGATGCATTGTCATTATCTATTAATTAAAGTGCTTGGAAGGCTTGTTAGAAGAAAATTACAGGCTACGCGTAAGTGAATGTATGAATTTCTCATTATATTTTTTATTTTTTCATTAAAAAAATAGGGTATAGAACATGGGGTTTCCAAATTTCAATAACAAAAGCCAATAAAAACACCTGACCATGACAAAGATCTTGGCAGAAATATTACTGAGGAAAAATGAATGTTGCCTAGTTTTTTGCAGTAGACGAGGAACATCACGGATTGAAGTTTTCTTGGAGCTATCTCCTCGTGTAAGTGTTTCAATCATTTCGAAATTTGTCTTCTATTTAAAATGAATATTTCAAATTTGTTTATTCCAAGCATGATACATTTGTCTGGTGTATATTTTCCTCATTGAATTAGTAGATAATGAAGAGTGATAGATCTGCACACTTTTTCATGTTTTTTTTACTGGAAGAATGATAGATCTGTACACTTCTCAAGTTTGTTTACCCACGGTCCCACTTTCCTGTGTTGTAAATTTCATCCACCTTGGTCCTACTCAATTTTTTTTTTCTTTCAATTTCATTCATAAAATTTATTAAATTTGATTAATGAAATGCCTTTGACAGCCACATATAGAAAATACCAAATATAGTCTGTACATAACCCCCAAACAATAAGACCTTTGATAATTTAAATAAAACACCCGAGCGCGCCAAGACTATATCTCTCTTTATTACAAACCCTGGTCTTTTTACAAAGCGCTTTTACTTATAATTGAAACCTTCCTTTGTACATTGTATCAAAAGGTAAATAATTCGACTTCAGCCCCTTTTTAAATAACACTCTAAGGTTAACCAAGATATAGTGAAATACATCAAATTTTCACCTCAAACCACAGGTCCACGCCTTTTATTTGATTTTTTCAAAATCCCGACCATAGACTTATAATACTAACCTTAATACATTAAAGGTCATTAATTTCCGACCTTAGCACTTAACGTTATATAATGGTTCGACCCTTTTTCACAAATTCCTACCTCAGCTTGTAATAAAACCTTAATACAATGCACCAATCTTCAGGCTTGTATTATTAACCTGATTTCGCTATCAACACAAAAATTTTAATATATATTTCGCGCATGGGCCCCACACCTCAACAGGTGAATTAACAGCTTTCAACATAAAATAATCGGCCATACCTTAACTTATATCCCATGCAACTTATTTCGTGACCTTCGTTTGATCTACCGGCCTCCTGATCGGATGAACCAAGTTGATATCTCGTTTTTTCCCCAGCTGAAGATTATCGTTCCAAAAAAACGCGATGAGGGCGGTAATTGCCCTGTGACATGGTGCAAATGTGTTGGATCGTATTTTTTTGAAGTGGTTCCGTCCTGGGCCAAAAGAGGCGTGAAAAATGTGGTATCGGTTTCACAAACCCACTCCCGGTATTTGCACAGTACTTAACTCAGTTTCTCACTGCAGTTTAACATCTTCCTTGTCTTATTTCTACACATTAACTCTGGGGTTAATTCCTAATATAGTCGCTCCACTAATAAAAAACAGCGTTATTTGCCCCAACGGACAGAGATAATGCTCTCGACAGAGCTTCGCAATTCTCTGGCAACCAGAGTGTCACAATGGTTCATTCCTCTAACAGGGTCCTCTTCAACCTCTCTCGGATTCAATACATTCAATTCATTCAATTTAGGTGTCTATAGCATAAATTCAAAACCACACTTTGTTCATGCAATGAACTTCTCTTTGCCTTATACAGGGAGTTCTTATAAAGGTTCTACCCCTTGTTCATTTGTCCATCGACAACCCAACCGCACAGGACTTCAATTCACAGGGTTGCATTCATTCAATAAAAACCAGATTACCAATATGAATGCCAACCTCTTCCATGACATACAAGGTGCAATTAAACCCCAATTACAGAGGGTTCCTACTTACAAAACTGGAACAACTAACTCATCCTATCGCAATTAGTTCAAGCAATCAATACCTGCAAATTTCAACCAGTTAATGACACAGAGTTCCACATTTACCACAGAAACTCAGAGCACAATTGGAAAAGTAGTCATCCATCCATTTTTTCAAGTAGCCACCCAGGAGGAGCGCTGAAGACTAATATCACAACTCTAGGACCTCTTTTTATTCCCGTTAGTGAGAAATTACTTTTCTTTGCCAGCGTTGTTGGGAGAAAGGTCTTCAATATGAATATAAAACCCTATATTCTAGATTTTAAGCTTGCATTTGATCGTTTTTGTATTCATGTTGGAGGAAGAGCAGCGATCTATGAGTTTTAGAAGAAATTTCATCTCAAGTGAATACATGTACAGATTTCGAGGATGACTCTACATCTCTTTGGAAACACGTCTTGAAGCTCAATTTGTTGTGTATGTATGCAAAAAGGAAATTAGATTTGGTAGATTGCATTTGGAAGTGGATTCAACTGCAAAAATGTTGTTTGGAAAGAACTTCGAATAGTGAAATCACCGACTAATAGTCCTTCGGCTGATTGCATTGATTGATTATACAATGAGAAACCAACGAAATGAGTTGAAACTCTAATACATCCATTTCAACCTCAGATCTATGTGTATCTCCTAGATATGCATGCACTTTCGAGTTCTGCAATCTTGGTATTTTTTATTGGTCCCCATTTCAAGGTATCTCACATGGTTTAGCTTTGAAATCCATTTGATCCACTTCTTCTACATTCATAATTTATATAAAAGGCCCTATAGGCATCTCCACAGCCTCATTAGAGAGGGCATAAACCTTCATGTTTAATTCTTTGAGAAAATATGTGAAGGAGGTCCATTGAAAGGACTAAAGAGGTTCTCTAATATCCTTAAGCAAGGGTTGAAGGAAGACATTCTCAACATCCACATTATTGTTTTAACCGAGTCAACTATGAACTTAGAATCTCCCATAACTTGCAATTTCTTAAAATATTTTTGTGATGCAACAATAACAAAGTACACATAGCAATAAATTATCCCCTGTTGTTTGATCCCCTCCCAAGGGAATTTCTTGCGTGAAATAAGTGATATTGAGATAAATACAATAACACATTGACTTTGTGTTTTGACATATTAACTTTATTGCCCATCGAATTCTAAACCAAAGATCCGAGGATGAATTCTCTATTCTACATCAACAACTGGAGGAATTGAAATTCTCCTTTGGTCAAATTTAATACGGTCCTTCCTCATCCAATAGCTCTGTCAATTTTAGAAAGTTTGTTGTCCCTGACCTTCACACACAAGTTCCTATTAAGGAGATGGGTATAGCCCATGGTGATCCTACCCATCAGTCTACAAAGTAGTATGTTTGTTAAATCTTGTAAAATTTTGAGAGTATTTTGGAAAGCGTTTACTTCTATGTATGTTAATTTTGACTTGGTAGATTTTGGTGTTTCATCTAAGTTTGAAGTTTCAAATGGATTTGTCAGGTAATGGATTTCAATTTTCCCACATGTCAAGCTCAGGAATTTCTCATCAATAGTTTCTGGACTAGATGCACCAAATGCGAGAGGAGATCCAATTTTTTCAATTAAAACATAATCAGCTAGTCTTTAGTATCACAACAACCATGGGGGTTCTTATTTACCACCAAAGTGTAATCCAAAAATCTAAGGATGAACTCTCCAATCGGCATCAACAATTGGATGAATTGCAATTCTCTTTTGGTCAAAGTCAATACAATCCTTCCTCACCCATCAGCTCTGTTAGTTTTATCAAGTTTGTTGTCCCTGGACTTAATGAACATGCCCCTATTAAGGATATGGGTATAGCCCAGGTGATCCTACCCATCAGTCTACAAAGCAGTATGTTTGTTAAAGCTTGTAAAATTTTGGGAGTATTTTGGAAAATGTTTTCTTCTAGATAAATTAGTTTTGACTGAGTAATAGGCTAGCATTTTGGGGACATTTCTTTTGTTTTAGTCTACCAACTAGTCTTTGCAACCTCTTGATGTATATTGATGTAACAGTTGTGCTCCGAATGAATATTTTCACTTAATATAAAAATTCTCATTACGATTCCTCCTTACATTTGTTCACAGGATTCACAGATGGATCTTTTGGTAACAAACAATTTAATAACTATATAAATGTGAGCAAGTGTGGAAGATTATATGTTTGTTTTTGAAGTTTAGTATAATATATTTTAACTGTTGAGATATTTATAATACTTCATGTTTTTGTTTGGACAATGCAGGAATTTGATGCTTTGTTATCATCTTTAGATATTCGGGGTGTTAGGGAGGCCCATTTACATGCTGAAATTGGGCCAAATTTACAAAGTAGTATGTTTGTTAAAGCTTGTAAAATTTTTAGAGTATTTTGGAAAGTGTTTACTTCTATGTATGTTAGTTTTAACTTGGTATATTTCGGTGTTTCATCTAAGTTTGAAGTTTCGAAGGGATTTGTTAGGTAATGGATTTCAATTTTCCCACATGTCAAGCTCAGGAATTTCTCATCAATAGCTGTTGGACTAGATGCACCAAATGCGAGAGGAGATCCAAGTTTTTCAATTAAAACATAATCAAGTTTTTTGTCCCTGGACTTAATGAACAGGCCCCTATTAAGGATATGGGTATAGCCCATGGTGATCCTATCCATCAGTCTACAAAGCAGTATGTTTGTTAAAGCTTCTAAAATTTTGAGAGTATTTTGGAAAGTGTTTGCTTCTAGGTAAATTAGTTTTGACTGAGTAATAGACTGGCATTTTGGGGACATTGGCAGCTTGGAAAATCTCTTTTGTTTTAGTCTACCAGCTAGTCTTTGCAACCTCTTGATGTATATTGATGTAACAGTTGTGCTCCAAATGCATATTTTCACTTAATATAAAAATTCTCATTACGATTTAAAAAGTAAAAATGAAATGTGAGTATTAATTCAACTCATGTTCATTGTTGTTGTATTAATATTGCATCTAACAAACTACATTATTTCTTGAACCAATATAACATCACCTTTATGGCTTTCTTTTAAAGTAGCACCCCTATCTCCCCAAGGATAATTTTCTGCATCAAATTTCAGCATGCTAAGGCCATACACAATCATGCATTAGCCCTTTTGATCCATGCCTTTTCTAAAAAGAGTGGAACCAACACCTACAGAATGGTTCTTGGGCATTTGAATAAGAGATTTTTATAAGGTGTTCTTAGTGCTATTGCAGGTTGTCTAGAAAGGACTAATTGAGACAAAAGCAGTGTTCGTATTGCCTTGGTTTTACACAAAGTTCACATCCTTATCTTCTTCGAAGTGTTTATGTTCAAATTACTTATTTTCTGGATTATATTATGTTCAACTATAAACTAATTTCTGCTAAGATTTACTTTTGTTCTTCATATTCAGATTCAAATGTTATGAGTATCATTTGGCGCTGGGGGACAGTTGCTGCAACACTGACTAAGAGTATCAAATTCAAATGTTATGCCCAGAAAAGACCCAAATGTCTCAATGCCATTTCAAAAATCCATTGAAATCCTTTACCCTTTCTACCTCTCCTAGTGGGCCTATTATTTAGAGAACCCAGGGACCACCCATGAGGTTGGGGGTCCCAAATTATTGCCTTGAGATCCATAATGATTGCACATGTTCCTATATATTATGTTGCTACAACATGCACTCTTGAGCTTTAAGCTTTGCAGCTTGTGATTCATGGAGATCCTTGTCTAATTGTATCTTGTGAATGAGAGATAAGAGCTTCTTTGCTCAAATGGCCTGAAGTCGGTCTTAAGAGCTTCTTCTTTACTCAAGGGGCCTGAAGCCGGTCTTATGAAGATCTATATTGAAGGGAGAGGGTGCAGTCATACCTGTACGAAGCCCTCTCAAAGGCCAACACGTTGAAGGTTCAGAGTATCTCAGAGGAACGAGACTCCAGAGAGGGGAAGATGCAGGAAGACCTTTCACTTTAAATCTTGCAATTTGTTTGCTAACATTCACATAAATGCTTCAGAATTTTACGTACTCTTGTTTTTTATAGAAATTATTCATTGTTAAGTTTTTAAAGCATCAAATTCCCACAATTGCCAAGAAAGTATTCTTATCCAAGGATTAATAACATCAAGATCACTTTTATTATTTACGGTTATCCAATGTTTCCTGCCTCTTTATAGTAATGAATCATGATTATATCCACTTTATTATGAAATTCTCCTTTGGCATGTTTTTCTTCCTCCTTACATTTATTCATAGGATTCATAGATGGATCTTTCAGTAACAAACAATTTAATAACTGTATACATGTAAACAAGTGTGGAAGATTATATGTTTGTTTTTGAAGTTTACTATAATATATCTTTACTGTTTGGACAATGCAGGCATTTGATGCTTTGTTATCATCTTTAGATATTCAGGGTGTTAGGGAGCCCCATTTACATGTTGTCTTTCAAAAACTAGAGAACCAATTCTATAGCCAACCATAGTAACATCAAGCATAGAGCTTCCAACCATGTCAAAATGGGAGCTAATTTATTGATACAAATTTGGGAATGAATCCCACTGAAAAATGAAACCACAAGTGGCAAAGAAATGATGATCCTCAAGCTTCAATGAATGTAAAGTGTATGAGATAAATCTCCAATCCAAATCGATGTCAACTGGTTGTAGGTGTCCATGAATATCTGAGTTTATTTCTCTGCTGCCTAGTGTATTACCCTCTCACCATGTGCATATTTCCTGTGGATGCCAACTGTGGTTCGAATGGGGTGAAGGGAGGCAAGCTCCCTCCAAACCTGCGCTAGATTGTTGTGATAAATCCCCTCAAAAACACGTTTACATGCCTTCGTGTATATCTGCTAGCTCGGCACATGTAGCTATTGTGGAAGAGTCGAACTTTAGAGTGGAGAGCTGGGAATTATTTCCCACAAAATTTGAAAATGTAATCCTTGACCTGCCAACCAAATCCGTGGCATGAGATCGAGCTTGTTGTGTGTGAATCTCTTCATTTTTTTTACATATTTTTAACCGTTCATCGGTATTGCGATAGTTCATAAGCGTCGGAAAAGCAACATTATGTTTTTTAATATTTTGACATTTTCGTCGAAAGACCGACCCCTCTATCGTCGGAAGAGCGATGTTGTTTTTTTTAATATTTTTACTTTTTCATCGAAATAATGACGCCTTGATCGTCGGAAGAGTGACGTTTTTTCTTAAATATTTTTAACTTTTTCTTCGGTAAAGCGATGTTACATAAGCGTCGGACAAACGGCGTTCTAAACGTCAGAAGATATTTCGTCGGAATTACGACAGTTTGTAAAACGTTGGAAGCCATAACGTCGAAATTGCGACATTTTTTGAAAACATGAAAAGTGTCATAAGACCGACAGTTGGTGATCATCGGAAAACCTACATTTTTGTTTCATCGGAAAATCAACGCTTATAAAACGTTGGAAGGGCGACACTGTGCAAAACGTCGGAAAAAGTGTTGGTATTGCGACACTTTGGAAAAGCGTTGGAATTGCGACATAATGGCTAACCACGTTTTGTCTAGCCTCAAACTGTCGCTCTTGCGATGACTATGTGTCGGAATAGTGACAAAGTGGCCATAAAAAATTGGGCCAAATTTTCTAATGTCCCACCAACGCACAGGTGCTTCGCACAGGGTTAGCGGCAGTGCCTCTAGCATGTGTTCCTTGGGAATTTTGGCTTCAACCAACTTCATAATATTACCTGCGTCATCATGGTAGGGCATGTCTCTTACCTTGGTAGAGATGTGGCAGAAATTCCTGGTGGTCTGAAGACATCGTAGCGCTGAAACCTTGTGCAACCATCCTTGCCAGTTTTCCAGATCCGCATCAGAGTCGGAAAAACATTCACTGTCCTTTTCCCAGCGGAGTACTCCTTCAGCCATGGTGTTAACCCAATATTCGTCCCACGTAGTTAATTTGTAAATGTGATCTATTTCCTCCTCCTCATAGGCTGGCTCTGTATACCGCACACCTTCTGCTGGATCTAGTGGTACTATTACGTGCGTACCATTATCCTCAAACACCATGCTGCGATTTTTGAGATTGATGACCCCCCATGTCTATAGCCCAGGCTAGTCCTAGGAGTGCAGGGTAGGGATCCACATCTTCCACAATTTCTATGACTTCAAATTCAGCTAGGAATTTTACTCCTGCGATATCTACCATCACTTTTGGAAACCTTCCCAGAGGGATGATCTTCTGTTGATTCATTGTTAAGTCCCTATATTAATAGTGTAGTCCCTTATTATGGTAGTGTATCCCCCCTTATTTTTATTGTTGTAACCATGTAACTCCCATATTGTTATTATTCTGCCCTTACATTATTATTGTTAGGTCGGCTAGGATTACATTGTGGCCCCATGGACTCCTATATATAGAAAGGAGTTTTCTCCATTTGGATCATCCAAGAATTGTTCATTCATGTAATATATTGGAGGTATCCCCCTCGAAGTGGCTTATTTCTAAGGCGTTGATATCAATTTTCTTCTATTTTTGGAGCTGGTTTCACAACATTTGGTATCAGAGCTTTGGATTCTAGGGTTTTTGCTGCTCCAAACTAGTCATCGTGGTATTTTCGCTATAAATTTTTTCCTACGAAGTTTCACAAGCTGAAATTTTTAGAGTGCGAAGCCAAATTCCTGAGGAACATTTTTGCAAAATTTCAGATCTTGGTTCACAATATTTTTAGAGATATGATCTGTGGCAGTTAGGGCTTTTTGCAGGCTCCTGAATTTAACCTAAATAGGTCATCGCGGAATTTTCGCTTTAACTTTTTTTCTATGCAGATTCAAAAGATGAATGTTTTGGACAATGAAGCCGAAATCCTAAGGAACATCATCCCAAACTTTCAGAGCTTGGTTCACAATATTGTCAGAGATATGATCTGTGGAAGTTAGGTATTTTTCAGGCTCCTGAATTTCATCTGAAAGAAGTTATCATGGAAAAATATTCATAACTCTCTCTCTGAGCATCGGAAGAGAATGCTGCAAAAAGTGGCTACAATTAAATAGACTATAGTTTCCTGTATCTCAGTTTCAGAGCCAAAGGAAGAAGCATAAATATGTGGCAAGTCGTACAAGTTCACTCTACTGAATGAGTCTATAATTGGGTCATTGTGGGAGATTAGACATATCTTTGTCTTGAAGAATCCAAATCAGGTCAGAACTGTGACATTTGAAAGAAGCTTCAGAGGGCTACTACAAGATCAAATTTTAGATATCGAGGATCCGCAATTATATAGATATTTCAATTTCAATATAGAGCTTCTCAAAAGTAAGAAAAAGGTATGTATTTTTTTTTTTTTTAAATCGCATAATGTTTGTTTGAAAAAGCAGTTTGAAGTGATTCCAAGGGAATATTGAAGAATTATTATCAAAATTGGGTTATATAATGCCTCCAAATAATTCCATACACATTAACCCCTCAACAAGATATACTATGACGCATGAAGAGGAATAATTACAGTATGAGATATAAAAATTATGGTACCCAGTGCAAAAGATTTCGATCTTACGAAGAGCAACTGAAGATGACATAGATGGTTTAAAAGAAGAAATGGAGGCTAAGTTGGATGGTTTGAAGCATCAAATAATAGCTAATATGGATGATAAATTAGTGGAATATCACATCGAGCATCAACAACAAGTTCTCCAACTCTCAAAGGATAACCTAACTTTGGTGTAGAATCTAATGAAACAACAGAGAGATCAACATCACATCGAAAGAAGTTCTTAAGCAGTCATAGAAACAAGAACTCAAAAAGTACGATCAATTTCATAGTATCTCAACAAGTGGAAGAACTTTCCTGTAGAATATTCCACATGGGAGGATGATAATTTTATATAGAAGCATCAAGAAATAATCAAGCGTTGAGGACAACACTTGTTTGTAGGAGAGGGGCATGTTAAGTCCCTTTATTAATAGTTTAGTCCCTTATTATGTTAGTGTAGCCCCCCTTATTGTTATTGTTTTACTCATGTAACCCCCATATTGTTATTATTGTGCCCTTACATTATTATTGTTAGGTCGGCTAGGATTACATTGTGGCCTCACTAGGATTACATTATGGCCCCATGGACTCCTATATATAGAAAGGAGTTTTTTCCATTTGGATCATCCAAGAATTGTTCATTCATGTAATATATTAGAGGTTTCCCCCTCGAAGTGGCTTATTTCTAAGGTGTTGATATCTCTTTTCTTCTATTTTTGGAGCTGGTTTCACAACATTCGCCATTTGCAGCTGGATGGTGGATCATTCCAATTTAGGCTCTCCCATTTGTTTCCATCTTTTCTTTGGTAATAAGTTCACATCCGAACCAGGATCAAGAATAAATTGATCCATCTCGTAGTCGCCAATCAGTGTAGTCAACTGCATTTCTCTTCCGGTGCATTTCCTATAGCTGTATATATTCTGTACATCCATGGTCTCGGGAACTGTATTGGGCCGGGCTGCGCAGCTATGCAATAACACTTGAAGGGTTTCTATAACCTGTGGGTTACGTAGTAGCTTCAGACATGCCTGCAGAAATGGCTCAACTCCTTCCTCTATCTTGAGGTGCGTCGGTGGTTGCACAGGAGCTGCTAGTGTTTCTTTCCCTCCGATGTTCAATCCTTCCGAAGAGGTCGTACGATCCTGAGCAAGCACTTCCTTGGATCCTTGGGTAATCATCCCACTGCATGTCATTAATTTTACACTCGGATCTACATTCCTTAGCTCAATTTTAAATCTTTTCACATTCTGCGTAGGGGTGGGTTTTTTTTCCTGCATCTTGGCTATTAAAATTGGGCAATCCTCCACCACATGGTCCAGCTGCCTACAATACTTACACAATGGCCTGGTAGGATTTGGGCCTTCTCTGGCGAAGTGGCCTATATCTCCATAGTTATAATAGATTAGCTGCCCATGTCCTCATCCTGCACTTCCCCCTCGACCTCCTCTGCCCCTGGCTAGTGATCCTCCGAAGTGCGTAGGAGTTCTTGGCGACGCAGGGTCTTATTGTACCCTATACAAGTTCCTACGATCTATCATCAAGTCATAAGTGTTGGGCCGTGAATAAGACCACTTTTTAACACTTGTTTCATCCATTTCTACTCTTCTTTATCATGTCATTTCTTATAATTTATCATATAAATCCATTTTATAATGATTTATGCTCTTATGGATGAATATTATTTCTTCTCCTTTATTTTTAATAAATTGATGATTATTATGCATAATTTTATCAATGATGATTTATTAATATATTTTGTATCAACACTCACCATTTTAGCCTCCAAGACATTTTCCAGATTTCAGATTTGATCTCCAAATCATCATCAAATATTCCAACTCAGAAATTCATTGGAATAAGACGTGATATTTTTGCGGTTGAGATTCTGGGCAAATGAAGAAGAATATGGAAAATCTGGAACATGGGTTTTGTCCAGAACGGACCAAATTAACCTTAACAAAGAATGGTTTGCCCAAATTCGACCTGTATTGAGAGAAAAGCAAGGTTCTTTGAGCAGGATTTTCTCATATTTGCTGTCGTGACCGTCCTCCAAATTATCTCAACTGCAAATCCAAATTCGACTTGCTCTCATTGAAAGATGGATGGAAATCTATTTTCTTGTTGATCAATTGGTTAGGAACAATCCAATATTGTTATGAGAGATCATATTTACTATTTAATTTCTCCTCTTTGTGATTATAAAAGGAGAGCAGGTATTATGTATTGGGAGAGGATGGAGGAGAGATGGAGAGATTTCCTATTGTAATTATACAATTCCTCATCGACTCTCATTGATTAAACAGAGATCAACTATTTTTAAATTCTTTTATGCATGATTAATACAAGAACGTGTTACCGTTTAACTTCTTTGTTATGTAGTAGCTCAACGGCATTTCACTAGTGGTTGAGGGCCCAGCCCTGCTGGATCAATCCGCTATTTGTATCTCTACCTTTTCATTATTGTTGTGAGATAGTTCGTATTTGATTTTATTATAGTTTTCAAGTTAATCGGTTTGTTATTTAATTACTTTGATATCAATGTGTTATATTAACAAATCGCGTTGTTGTTATTTTATTTAACAAGAATCTCAACTGTATAATTTATCTTGTTAATACCTTAATAGAGCTTCGCTGTTCTATTTCCATTATGGTTTCATTCCACTTGCTATTATGTTTGATTGATATTCATTACAGATTTCTATTCAATAGTATTGGTTATTCGATTCCAGTAATTAGAGTTTGTTGTTCAGATTTATTAAATAGGATTCGTTGTTCAATTCCTTTAATTACAGTTTGTTGTCCATTTACATTGTTGTTCATTTCTATTGATGAATTGCAAAGAGTTTGGTTTTAATGAGTCTTCCCAATTTACTTTCAATAGCAGCTTTAGTTCAATTTATATTTCCTTTTAATTGCTTTAAAGCAGGACTGTCAACTGTAGAGAACATTGGTTATTGCTTCCTCATTCCCAGATTGATTGTCTTGTTCCAGTTTGATTTCAATTGCATCAATTTCTAGAGGAATGAGGTAATGCTACTGTATCCTCAATTGATGTTTGTTGAGTGAATAGTTGGATTTCAGAGCATTTGAATTTATGTTTTTGTAGTTAGATTTCTTTTCCAAGCATCCATTTACTCTTGCATTTAGAACACTGTACTACATATTGCAAAGCATTGCTCTTAGCTCAATTGCTGCCTCAGACTGAGTACACTCTTGAAACAAAAAGTCGTTCTCGGATTGATAATTAATGTAGGATAAATAGGCAATAAAAAGACACCTTTTATACCCCAACATTTTGGTGTCGTTGCCAGGGAGAGTGTATGCCATTTAGAAAGAGTGATGCATATTTAATTTTTTCTGCTTGGGAATAATTGGGTATTAAAGACGGAAGGTAAGAACCTGCGCACCGAGCAAGAAAAACACTTGTTCACTGGCCCGATTCACAGGAGAATTGATTGAAAGCTTAAGATAGGAATGAATGCTTGCATTTTCTTGAATTTTAGAGGTAGAATTTTTGAAAAAAAATCTTGTAATTCCACTTGAGTGGTGATGTAAGCACCACCCATTTCACTAACCAATTGATAGGAACATTGGAAGGAAGATCCTTAAAGAAACACATGAATAACATCTTCTATTATGGTAATAAATGGCTCACATTGCAACTTTCGAATTCCCTATCAAGGATCTAGGAGGAGTGACACAAATGCACATAATTCCCCCATTGTCTCTACCAAATTTTCATGGTTTGACAAATGAAGATCCATATACATTCTTATTTGAGTTTGAAATAGTTTGTAGAGGATATGATTATTGTACTAATGATGAAATATTGAGAGTGTTTCCTCTTACTCTAAAAGGAGCATCTCTCTGATGGATCATGAGCCTAGGTGGGAATTGCATCCAAACATGGGAGGACATGAAGAACATATTCTTGAAGAAGTACCAAGACCACTGCAAATCCAATGAAGATATTTTTGGTATGATACAAGGGGAAGATGAAAGCTTGGAGGACTATGTAGAGTGATTTCGATATAACCATCAAAAATCAAAGCATAAGCATTTCGAAAAAGAGATCTTGAAAACACTCCTTCTTAAAGGAATCAAAGATGAATTTTTAGAACTCTTAAATCTGATAGGAAAGGTGATATTTTTCAGTTATCATATGATGATGTTTGTGAGTTGTGCATAAGGTATTCAAGAGGAGTTTCTAAGGCTAGTAAGAATTCTAGAGAAGTTTCTTCTTTCTTTTCCAAATTTACTACAAGAACAAGAGACAGAAGAGCTGAAATCAAGGTTTTATTTGAAAATTTTAAATATGATCTTATTAGCTCTCTAAATTCACAATTAAATGTTTTGCGAGTTCGGAAAAATCAAGAATTTGATGAAGTGTTTTTCCCTCATTACTGAAAGGTGCATCCCATAGATAGTTGTTCTTCCTTATCTAATTTGGAAGTAGCATATCAAAGAGATGCGAAAGCTGCAACAAGGTAAAAACCATGGAAATCATGGCCTACAGGTATGGTTCAAAACACTTCCTCTCCATTCTCTTACTTTCATAATTCACTATGGAATACTCATATGTTAGGACATCCATGCCAATCTCAATATAACCACCACCAATCTTGTCTACAAGTTTGGCATGGTTCATCTTATGATTGCATGACTACTCTCCCTCATCTTGTAGAAGAAACACATCTTCCAGATCTTCCACAACACTTTGCTTGCCTATCAAAATCATCCACTTAACACAATCAACTACATCATCAAGAGGCTCCATTCCCTACACAATCTCCTGCTCAACTCATTCCACACCCTCACCATAATAAACTAGTACAACATGCTTACAGTGTTGAACTGCAAAATTTACCCACCCTTCCCACCCATTCTATCTCACATGCACTATTGGAGAAAACTTACACTGAGACTTAGAATGTATCAAATCCAAAAATTGTAGAAGTTATGAAAGAAAATGAAGTTTCTTCTAGTTTGCACCAACAAACCATTTTAAAAGCTCAATAACTTCATGATACGATGGCTATGGGAAATCAAGAAAGTAACGGATACATTGAAGATTGGTTTCACTCCATCATTTGTTTGCAACATCACTCTATGCTTCAACAATTTTTGGCACCATCTTTTCAAGGGAAGTTGGCTTCTCATACCCTAATTTTTATTAACATACATTTTTCAAATTTGGGTATGTACATACTAGAGGCCTTATTTTGGAAATGGCTCCACTAGAAATAATCTTATACGTAATCATATTCATTTTCCAATTCATAGTAGGTTAGTGTAGAAAATAAAATAAATAAGGAAATAAAACAAACACATTTTTTTTTATTTTTGTAAAAATAGTTGTTTCTTTGTTGCAACACACTGTGAAATCAAAATTGATCATAAATATTCTAATTTATTTGTGTATGTAGATGAATTATATTGCAAATAAAAATTCTACAAACACTTCTTTTCATTTTTATCATCAATATGGAAAAATTTCTTGAATATCATATTTTTTTGGCTTGCGGGTTTGATGAAATTTCTGAAAACACAGTTTGGACAGTCATGTTTTGGGGGACCAAAAGTGAATATTTTTAAAACCTATTTCTATCCTAAGTAGCCCTTTATGTATACTTTCCAACTCAATTTTAATCACTCAATTTGGATTTGAAACGAAAAAGTTACAACCAAAACATTGACAGGGTGTCTAGTAGGCAGCTCAGGAACAGAGTTGGGACAGTCAGTTTTTGGATTCCTAAATGACTATATTTTTAAAACCTGTTTCTATGGTAGATTCCTATATGAATATGGTTTAAAAAAAAGTTTTAATCACTCAATTTTGATATCGTATGAGGAATTTATGACCAAAATACTGACTACCTATTATAAATCAACACTCTTGAAACTATGTTTTCTCGGCTGTTCCCTAGCATATTTGACCCATCGATTATTCTTGTCTTCAAAACCTGTCTATATTGGAGATCAATAAATGAATATAATTTAATCTCCTATTTGAATCAGTTCAATCCGCCATTAAACGAAAAATTTATGCTTGAAACATCAACTGTTGGTCTAAGCTGGAAAATCGAAAATGACTCTATTATGCAAGTTGCTCTAAGAAAATTTGACATATTATAGCATTGAATTTTTAAAACCTATTTATATTTGAGATAAAAATTTTAATTAGCTCTCATTTGGCTTTGGAATCACTCAAATCGGATGAAAAACAAAGAAGTTATAATTGAAACACTGCCGATTAGCATGATTGGCCACTGCTCACCGCAGGTAATAAATTAATTTTACGTTGTCCGTGGATTTGTTCTACAGAGTAACTACTTGTTAGTTTTTTACATAATTATTGGATTAGGAGAGCCCGTGTACCTCTCTTTCTCCATGATTTAATGTTTTATTGCAGGTAGATACTCGTTTTTTGCAGGTCTTAGTAGAACAAAAAAGGTCAATTTATGGACGAGCGATTCTTGAAAGAAATTTTAGTGAAACAAGGGCATTTCATCCAGTTCATTACCTAAAAGATTCATAACAAGAAGAAATGAAAAATTTATTTCCATTTGAAGATTCATGTCACTGCTGTCGACACATTTTTCAAAAAGATCTTTTTTTTTTCTATTACCAAATTAATATTCCCTTAGGAAATAACATCATAGTTGTTGTAACTTAATAAAGTGTTATTTCTTTTCTGATTTCTTTTATGTTTTTGTATTTTAAGTGTAGATCCCTCCAAATTGTAGTTTCCATTCCAATTGAAATCGCACAATAAGGACCCCACCATGCAAGTTTCAGTTACAGAAGGCAATTATTCGGCAGCACCAATTTTGTAAAAAAAAAAAAAAATTACATTTTCTTGAAACCTGTACATAAAGTTTGTTTTCTTTTACTTTGTTTGTTTTTTGTATAAAATTTTATTTCTTGAACCATTCTTAATTTTCTTGCTGCGAATTTTTGTTGTTTCTTTCCAAAGGAACAACACTTTTTGAGTGCATTTTTCTTGTTTGTGAACAACTTTTTGAGGATTTTTTTGAATTTTTCATGACTTTTTGAAAGGCAAACATACAATTTATGGAAGGATACACAAATTAGAGGTTACTGGAATTAACAAATCAAGAGAAATTGTCATTTTTAAGAAATTTTTTTGTAGTGATAAGAAAAGGAAAGGACGCAACTATCTATATCACTTTGCTGTCTTTATTTTCACTAAAACTAATATGATTGACTATCTTTATCATGTTGCTTCTTCCCTAACTCTTCACAACTCTCTTTAATTTTTATTTATTGAATAAGAATAAGGGCATAATTTCTCTATTGAGATGTTCAAACTTCTTACACCGTCCCTACTCTTAAGGAGTGTTGAGCCATCCTCTATACTTAAATAAGGAAGTGTTATATGTAAAGAAAAATATCTATATGATTACTAACAATTCTATGATATGGCAGATGGAGGATAGGAGGTCTCATCAAGAGCCAGCCTACCATGATCATAAGGGAGCAGTGAAGTGGCATTCCCATTATGTCCACCACACCAAGGATATGATCTAATGGACAACTCAGAAAAATAAAAAGTCCTTGGAACAGGAGGTCTCATCACGAGCTGGCCTGCCCACCTTTCACTCCTTCCTGGTAAATGGCATTGTGATTCATCTGGTCCTCAAGCCAGCACAGTGGCCTCCATCATGACATCACACAACACTTCCCTAGGTATAAATAAAGGATAATGGTTCCAAGGGTGAGAAAGCAACTTTGTCAAGGTTATAGACACCTGTGGGCAACAAAGCTCTGTTGATGGTATTGGAGTCATATTTTTCACAAATCAATAGTAATGATAAACCCTTTTCTTGTATCTTTATCTAATATCAAATGAGAGTATGCCCCTAAACTCTTTGTTCGTAACCTCTTATGCATGAAATTTATTTATAAATCGATCATAATGGTTTATGTGGATAATGACCGCATAAGTACTTTTTTCACATCTGTTGTCCTTTTCCCTTATTTTCGAATCATTACATAAACATTTCCATATCTACTCACGATTTCAAAATATGCCTTGATCTCAGTAATGCGATAATTTGTTGATAATATCATAAGTATGTATGCCTTTCCATGCTGTACAATTGCTGTACAGTATGTTGCTCTTCTATTTTGTTGATTTGCCACAATATTGATACTGCATTTCTACAAAAAAAATTCTGATTGAACTTTTTGCATGCATCTTATCTATTGCCATTCAAAACTAAAACTGTGGATTCAAGAAAATTGCATACAAAATCGTGCTTTGTTTACAGGAGAACAACAAATATGGGGGGAAATTCTATCTGCAGCATGACCACACTATTGCAACTAACAGCAAAGGCTCGCGAACGTGCACAATTCTTCAGACATGATGTGCTTGCATGGCTTCCACCTTTTGCATCACTATTAGTATCCGCTCAGCCTACATCAATTTCAACAGAGACCAGTCCATACACGTCATTACACATTTTTCGGAGGTAACACTTGAGATAAAATAGCATAATTTTATGATTTATTATGAATTTCGGAGAATTTCATGAAAATCCATTGAGCATTATTTATCATCATTCATTCCACATCTTTACCACTTCCTATTTTTTTTAGACACGTCTTATCTTTCAGTTTGGGAGAGTGTTAATTTCCTTCATTTCTTTCTTGTGACCATGTCAGTAATATTCTTTATCATCAATTGATATTCTTATTCATTCTCAACACCTCCCTTATTCCATGTTGTTTTACACCAAGCATAGATTTCAATAGATTGTAGCAACCACCTCTTTTTGTCTTCTATCATTACATGAGGACATGCTAATTCTTCAGTTTGGGGGGGGGGGAGGGGGAATTGCTACACATCATGGATTTTTTCTATTCTCTTTCTCTTTTAAGGCATACAATTTCATTTTTATACAGTGTAGAAATTGATTTGCATATATCTTTAAAACTATGAACTGAATTCTTGTGCTTTCTGGATAACAAAGAGGTATCATTAAAATACACAAACCCAAATAATTTCACGCTAAATTAGTTCATAAAATTTTGAAAATCATGCACTATCACCTACAACCATTTTGTTTATATCTCATGACCCGTGCATCAAAACGATCTGAATTTTGAGAAAATGGTTAATGAAGTTTATTGTTACTTATGTCACATTTTCCTGCAACTTCATATACATATAGTTGAATGTCAACTGTAAAAATTGTTGTGCCTTTATCAAGATTGCTAAAATTGAATATTCATTATTTGAAGAAAAAATCATTTGTTCCATCCATTTCATGAGTTGGGATGAACAATTTTTTTTGCTTGGTTAACACATGAGTTTTGTCTTTGGGTTGCATGAGGACATGCAATATATTCAGTTCTGGGTTGCATGAGGACATGCAATATATTCAGTTTGGGGGTATGTTGGGCCGTGAATACGACCACTTTTTAACACTTATTTCATCCATTTTTACTCTTCTTTATCATGTCATTTATTATAATTTATCATATAAATCCATTTTATAATTATTTATGTTCTTATGGATGAATATTATTTCCTCTCCTTTATTTTTAATAAATTGATGATTATTATGCATAATTTTATCAATGATGGTTTATTAATATATTTTGTACCAAAACTCACCATTTTAGCCTCCAATATATTTTCCAGATTATAGATTTGATCTCCAAATCATCATCAAATATTCCAACTCAGAAATTCGTTGGAATAAAAAGTGACAGTTTTTCGGTTGAGATTCTGGGAAAATGAAGAGGAATCTGGAAAATCTGGAAGATGGGTTTTGTCCAGAACGGACCAAATTAACAATTTGAGCACAATTTTCTCAAATTTGCTGTTGCGGCCATCCTTCAAATTATCTCAACTGCAAATCCAATTTCAACTTGCTCTTGTTGAAAGATGGATGGAAATATAGTTTTTAGTTGATCAATTGGTTAGGAACAATCCAATATTGTTATGAGAGATCATATTTACTATTTAATTTCTCCTCTTTGTGACTATAAAAGGAGAGCATGTATTATGTATTGGGAGAGGATGGAGGAGAGATGGAGAGATTTCCTGTTGTAATTATACAATTCCTCATCGACTCTCATTGATTAAACAGATATTGACTTTTTGTAAACGTTGTTATGCATGACTAATACAAGAACGTGTTGTCGTTTAACTTCTTAGTTCTGCAGTAGCTCAGTGGCATTTCACCGGTGGTTGAGGGCCCAGCCCTACTGGATCGATCCACTGTTTGTATCTCTACCTTTTCATTATTGTTGTGAGATAGTTCGTATTTTCTTTTATTATAGTTTCCAAGTTAATCGGTTTTCTATTTAATTGCTTTGATATCAGTGTGTTATATTAACGAATCGAGTTGTTGTTCTTTTATTTAACAAGAATCTCAACACTGTATAATTTATCTTGTTAATACCTTAATAGAGCTTCGCTGTTCTATTTCCATTATGGTTTCATTCCACTTGCTATTCCGTTTGATTGATATTCATTACAGATTGTTGTTCAATAGGATTGGTTATTTGATTCCATTAATTAGAGTTTGTTGTTCAGATTTATTAAATAGGATTCGTTGTTCAATTACTTTAATTACAATTTGCTGTCCATTTACATTGTTGTTCATTTTTGTTGATTAATTGCAAAGAGTTTGCTTTTAAAAAATTTTCCTAGTTTACTTTCAATAGCAGCTTTAGTTCAGTTTCTATTTCCTTTCAGTTGCTTTAAAACAGGAATGTCAACTATAGATAACATTGGTTATTGCTTCCTCATTCCCAGATTGATTGTCTTGTTCCAGTTTGATTTCAATTGCATCAATTTCTAGAGGAATGAGTTATTGCTACTGTATCCTCGATTGATGTTTGCTGAGTGAATAGTTGGATTTCAGAGCATTTGAATTTATGTTGTTGTAGTTAGATTTCTTTTCAAAGCATCCATTTACTCTTTCATTTAGAACATTGTACTACATATTGCAAAGCATTACACTTAGCTCAATTACTGCCTCAGACTGAGTACACTCTTGAAACAAAAAGTCATTCCTAGATTGATAATTAATGTAGGATAAATAGGCGTTAAAAAGACACCTTTTATGCCCTCAACAATAAGTACAACAATTTTTCTTATCATGTCCAACCAACCGGTAGAATATGCACCATTGTTGCTTCAGTTCTGGGACACACGCACCTAGTCGATGGCAATGGTTTGTATCATGCAATCCCACTACACGACATTCGTCGCACCACAGCACAAGTATTCTCGAGCGTGGTTGTGATAGGATGGGTTCCCCACTTGCTCTTGGGCGTACCGGACTAGGTCCTCCCACCTGCATGTAATCAGAAAATAGATGGCACTGATCCTTTGTATGGCTAGATACCCGACATCGCATGCACCATAGATTTGTGCAACCGTACTTTCCTCACTCCCTTCGCAGGTTCTATATTTCCATATGAATAGCCCCGAGCTGTTCCTGAATTTGTTGTACCTCTACCGACGTATCCTCTCTGGGTGCAGCTTCCAGTTTCATAGCGACTTCCACAGCTTTCTCCTATGACTCAAAGGTTTGGTGACTCATTAGTGTGCGAAGATGAGGTAACAAGATAGTAATGAACCATTCTGTATGTTGTCTATCTTTATACTCGAATCCTCCTTCCCTGATTTCTTTCCTCAATCGCTGATCAACCTCCCACACAGACTTAGATGCACCTTGCTTGAATTCCTTTACTTCTGCTACCAGGTGAGAGTAAGATTATGGATTTTGGAACTGTTTCTTCAGAGAAATTTTGATATCTTGAATAGACGCACTCCCATTCTGGGAAATGTATCTCATATACCAATCCAGTGCCCTATCCTCGAACGCCAGGGACAGTTGTGCCCTCTTCACTGTAACGGTTGCCACTTTCTGTAAAGTCCAGACGGAGTCTGCAACAAACCAAAATCAGTCCATATTTTCATCCCCTACCCCCTTGAAGGTAGGTAGTCTTAGGTGCGCAGCCATATCGTTGTTCAACGGGGTCGGTGGTGTGGGCGAGTTCTTACCTTTGTGCGGCCTGCATGGCAGTGTAGCCAGGGGATTCTGCATAGCTGGTTCTTGCAACAGATTATAGGTGGATCTCCCCCCATCAAGGTTGGTCTGATAGTATTTACCACTGTGCGTCATGCTCCAGTCTATATCCGAGGTCATTCAGTCGGTATGACTACACAAAATTCTCTTTTCACACAGTAATATCTTAATCAATAATGGTAAGGTCCTCAGAAATTTGCCTCGAAACCCTTTAAAGAATCATCGTTTGGCCTCAGAGTATGAGAAAAACTGATCAATGGAAAATTTTGTCACAAATCCTCCTAGCACAATGTCTACCCAGTGATCTACTGTGCGCGTGATAGTATTATCAGTCTTTTCTAACTGCTGGATCGGCTTTGGGGTCCACTGAGTGATTCATTCATCCTTCCAGCACTTCTGGAATTCTACAAGTCTGGCCAGCCACTCTTGAAGCTTGATCATAAATGTCACAAAGAATATTTCGTAGCTCTCTGTAAGAATGTACCTATTTTTCCACCTTTCTACCATTAACTTTTCACTACGATTCTCTTTTACCACGAATTCCTGGATCTTCCTTTCGAACTAGTCTTCGATTTCCTTTCTTTCAGGCTTCCATTATTCTCTTGTCATTACCCGATTCCTTTCTAAAAATTCTCCAGGTCCCGGCAACGGAACCATTTTTTGGCTCAATTGGTCGTGATCCAGGTTCAGAGCTCAAGGTTTTCCAACAAACCCCTATACTACTGGCCCTTTTGGTAATGACCTACTTATGCAGGTCAAAGTCTCACCTAAAGTAGTATGGGTGGGTGCTGGAACTAGGTTTCCGCACCCTGAGAAAGGATAGGTAAGGAAAACAGTGCTACATTTGGCCCTGTGATACCCATATCACCTTGTTCTTTTCAGGGACAAGCAAGTCTCTACTCACATCCACGTGCGCTAGATCTATAATTATATGTTTTTATGATAGTAAAACATCATTGCATAAATATAACAAAACCGATCTAGATATATAAAACACACTTACACAGATCTTCGCAGCTTAAATACAAAAAACGCACAATGCAGTAATTACCAACTATTCACACAAAGATTACTCACAGATTCAGTTCTCTATCAATCTTTCTTATTCATAAATTCATCAATTCCTTCTTACAATTCCCTTCCCAGCCTGCACACACAACAATAGGGTCTGCACACAGATGGACTTGGATCTCCACGCACACAGCCAGCAGGAGTCCTTTCCCCAAAAACCTAAATAGATAACTTAAACCATAATTTGCATCAATAGATCTTCAAATCTCTACTTTACAATACAAAATGTTCCTCTATTAATAATAATCTAGCCTAGACTTTCCTATGGTCCACAATTTGTGGTTTTTAGACCCCCGGTTTACCCTTTTTGGGGCTTTGACCCACCCCAAAATGCCCACACTAGACTAAATTTAAGCAAAAGTATTCAAAATGGACCAGTTTCGTAACTTGTAGGAGACCTTGTTCCAACACATGCCATCAGAAACCTTTTGGTCCTCGAGGGGTATTCATCAAGGTGAACTTCTCTCCCCCTTTATATTTATCATTACAGTGGAAGGGTTGGGTCGCTTACTCAAGGCTACCAAAAAATCCAACCAGATTGTAGGGCTCCATCTACTAGGATCGAATTTTGACATGACTCTCCAGCAGTTCATGGATGATAATCTACTTTTCAGTGCCACCACTCTGAAAGAAGCCACCCAACTTAACCTCATATTAGAGAAATTCCAGGAAGCCTCAGGTATGCTCCTCAATAAGCTCAACTCTGATATCTATTTTTCCAATACTACTTGTCCAGTCCAAGCCTTCTTAGTCGGAACACTAGGTTTAAATATCGGCTCCCTCCCCTCCAAATACCCGGGAGTTCCCCTGCTATTCAATCCTCTACGCATCAACCCCTGGAAATACCTCTGTGCCAAACTATCTACTAATATCTCCAATTGGAATTTCTATGTCATCAACCTAGCAGTAAGAGACACCCTCCTCAAATCTGTCTTACAAGAAATGCCCCTCTACCAATTGTGCGCTCTGTTGAACTCGAATTGAATCTACTTAGACCTCATTGTCCTCTTCTGGCGATTCCTCTAGGGAGGTTCCGCAAATGAAATAAATTAGCCTTAGTGGCTTGGCATAAGCTATGTATCCCAAAATTTATTGGGGGTTTGAGCTTGCGGGACCTTGCTACTCTCAACACAACTCTGGGTGCCAAACTATGGTGGCGATGGTTGAAAGGACGATCAGAACTTTGGAAGACTATTTTTTCTCACAAGTATTTCCAGGGAAAACTCAGTGTGAAATCCTTCACACCCCCCTTCCCATTCAAGGTTTTTCCATTTGGAACCTCACCAACACCAATAGCGACCTGACACATACACACTTTTTTTGGGAGGTGCACAATGGGAAAAATGGTTGATTTTGGGAAGACTCTTGGAAGAAATCACCCCGCCTCTCTCAGGACCAATCTTTGTCGAATCTTATTCCCCTCTTTCATTCCTGCAGAGCTATGACAATAGAGTATTATTGGCATAACCAACTGGACAAGCATGGTTAGCGCCAATGGAAAACCAAAGAAGATTAGCCTCTATACCTACGCCATCAAGTGTATGTTAGGCATGCCTAGTATCTTGCCCAATAGAAAATCCATGCCTCTTGGGGTCTAAAAAAATAATGATGGGGCCTCTCGACATCCAGGGTATCTTAAGTCAAGGAAGCTTATCTCCTACGTGTGGCAGTGCCAGCCATCCCCTACACTCAAGTTTGGAAGAGAATATAAAGAAGTCGTCTATGGTCAAAAGTGGGCTACTTCTTATGGTTTTCTGTTCATAAGCACATCCTGATGTGGGATCGACTTATTAAGAGGGGTTTCATTAGATCTTCCATGTGTTTCCTCTGTAGACAGGCCGAAGAAACTCAACATCACTGATTCATTAACTTCCCCTCAACTAAACTATTCTGGTCGCAAGCCTTTGACATTTTTTACCCTGTTGATGATTTTCTCGCCACCAACAGAGCCCTACTCAAATATTGGTTGACCCTCATATTGTCCAAAGCCGTGGTCTCTAGAGCTTGGTGGCTCCTCCCTAGTATCTTGCTCTAGAACACTTAGAAGGGGAGAAACTGGTCTATCTTTGAGAATCAATCCCCTTATACCCATCTTATCAGGTCCTTGACCCTTTCCAACATTCAAAAATCCATTCTTGTGTATCCCTGGGACCCTCTGGATTGGGATGCCAGTCAGACAGATCTTGACATCCCACATCTCCGAAATCCCTCGTCCAACCTGGCTCACCCCCGAATGACCCCGGGCCTCCCATCCCCCTGCACCCTCCACTATATTCCTTGTCTCGCCCTCCTCTGGGTTGTATTCAAATTAATTTCGACAAAGCCTCCAAGGGAAACCCAAGGCAGGCGAGATATGGAGGGATCCTCACCCATGCCACATGATCACCCTAGGTAGCATATGCTAGATCGATCGACACTTCAACAAAAAATATAGCAGAACTCACTCAGCTGGAAGTGAGGTTGACTCTGGCTAGGGACCTCCGCTATAGGCATATCTACATAGTTGGGGACTCCCGAATAATTCTATATATGACCTAGAAAATCATCAATGGCTCGAATCCTTAGAAAATAGCAAAAATTTGTCAGCTCGATGCCAAACTTTCTCGCATCAAAGGTCTCCTAAGTCAAATGGAATACACCACCATGAGTAATGTGCTCCATTAAGGAAACAAGGTGGTAGATTGGCTGGCCAATAGAGGAACGAACAAGGGAGCTCACAAATTTAGTAGCACATGGGATGATCTACTCTCAAAATCAGATCTAGACCCTGGCGAAGCCTATAATCTCCAAAGCCTCATGCACGAAGACCTTCAAGTCCTCGACCAGGAAAAGTGGGATGTCGTAAGTTAAGGCACACCTAGTCCTCAGACACACACTCGCTAGCTCATCACCCTCCCATGAGCGAACGGTAATGCACCTCGGGGCAGGTGGTCCTACGACAAGTATGTAGACAGTTAAGGGCAGGATGAACGTATGATGGGCCATTATTTATCCATGGGTGATGGTGAAGGTTGGGGGTTTAGATTGCATAGACGATAAAATGTTGGCTCTCAAGCCTTGGCTTGAGCTTCACCGGCTTGAGATGAGGAGGGTGACAGTTTCATCAGGTAGAAGTGGAGATAGTTTGGCAGCTGGGAGGCACCCTAGCACCAGCATGAGTATGCTGCACCAGGAGGTGAATGATTGTGGTGGAGGTGAACTCGATGTCGAGGGAGTGTCTCTGGACTGGTGGTCCTAGTGATCAGCCCAGGCGCCCGAACATAGTTTTGGACTGCACAAAATATATTCTTCATTGGCCAAGTCCAAGGGTGGTTTTTCTTTGGGCTTATAGAGCACTTAGGCTCTCCTCTGATTCAAATTTGTGAGTGCTAGCACTTCTACACCTCCTCGGAAGGAAATATGGCAATTGGTGTTGGTAGTGCGTCTCTTGTCTATGGTGCTCGGGAGGCAGTCACTGACAAACTCAATCAAGGGTGCGGGGACGAAGCGTGGGTTTTAGGGACTGCGGGACCCCGAGCAACTTGGTGCTGTAGCCCAAAAAAGTGAGAGAGAGTGGTGGGTGATTGCATGCCATGTGAATGAGTACGGACATGATGTGGTAGTCTTGGACGTGGCATGGAAAACCATCAGGTACTCAGGGACTCGAGCTCCCGCTCAGAATATACTAAGAGCCAATAATCGACAGTAGACATGGCAGTTTCTTCAGCTCAATCACTAGGCTAGATTGAGGCTCCGACCACCCTTGAAGCCATTTCCACTCAGCTCCAACAGATCCAGCTCAACCTGGACACCCGGCATGAACAAAGGTATGATGATCATAGTGAATTAGTGGCCTAGATCAATGTTGTTAAAAACTTGCATACAGAGACACTTGAAGCTCTGGAGAATCTGGTTGTCTACTGAGCACTCTCAAGACCACCTTCGAGCTCTAGAAACCCAAGTGGATCATATCAGCTACCATATGCACAATCAGGATCATCTCCTCGCGGCTCCTCTAGTAGGTCCCTTGCAGACTCCCCAATGATGATATTTCCAGTATGTTTATTTTGTAATTTTGTGCAGAAAATAACCAAGAGAATCAAACGCCTTGGCAAGCACCCAAGTCCTTCTAGGCACTACATGCCTTCTCAGTTGCCTGAATGTAATACAACCATGATGGCTCCTACTGTACATTTTTTTTCTGATATGATAATATAATATAGTCTTTTACTGACAAAACAAAAATGATACAATATATTTGGTGTGTTTCTATTTTACTTCAAACATTATGCTATACAAATAATGATACTAAATCTATGCATTCGCGACGAGTTAAATTAAGTAGAAGTCAAGATGTTTCAAACTTTTAAGTGCTACTTTAATCCATTTGATATCCTTAAGGGGGAAGGGTATGGTTATATTGCGGCCCTAATTAAGCCTAATGGGAGCCTGACGTTAATGGCATTCTTCCCAAAACTTTCTTAACCCTCCATCATACAAATTCATTGAAACATGGTTTGTCGTGTGGGACACATGTCTCTGCCTCTAACCTTGATTTGATTGGGACCAATTCCAACGGCTTAGCCTGCATTCGATTAGTTGAGGTAACCAACTGCCCCCTTTGCTTCCTTGTCTGGTTATTTCTAACTTCCACCAGGTGCGTTCAATCTCTCCAACTAATCTTGGAGCTAGGGTTTTTTCTCTACATGAACTCTTCATTTTATAGGTACTTCAGAGGTTGGTTTTATTGGAATATTTGGTTACAATTTTGTGTAGTCCCTTGTACTCTTTATTAGTGTTCTAATTCTCTTGTTTTTTTCACATTCTTCGTGGAAACAAGCTCAAGTTAGAATACCCACAGCGGCAAACACCCAGGTTAGAATTTAGCCACTATACCCTCCCTTTCCTTCCTACTAGGGTTTTCAATTTGAAATTAAGCGTTTCCTTTTTTTGTTCGGTTTTAGGAGTGATTGACAGTAGCTTGTGCTAATGAGTTAGGTACCATTTTGTTCCCTACTATTGTTGATTTTATTTCTAACATTTTTACTCTTGCATGTAAGACTATAGCTAACCCCACACTTAATCTTTTTGTAGGTTAGTGTTTGGTGTGAGTTAATGGTTTTTCACTCAAGGTTTTACTATTCATTCTACTAGCTGATATCTTTTCTCTTTCATAACCAGGTTCTAACTTTCGAACTCATTGGTACTCTGTTGTTTTCATTGATAGTTCTTGTGGTTTATATGCAGTTTTTCACAGCTAAGGATGCCATCCCTGAACTAGAAATATCTGACAACAGTATTTGTAGTTTTTTTATTTCTTTGTTCAAATACATAGGGATTGATAGTGTGGGGTTTTCCTTGCCCATTAAACATATATGTATTGTAAACTAATATGACTATTTAATATGTGTTAAAGGTGGAGCACCCGAATATCAACACTCCTACGTTGGGTTTATTTTTTGAAATGTAATTCTTCTTGTAGTGGTTTTATGTCGATCTTGGAACTTTAATGGATTACATGTTATTATCGTTATGTATTCGATTTGATTTGATAATCATAATTACACTGAATGTTGAAATATTATGTGTTGATAGTTCAAGTTTACATTGGTACTCCAATTCTTGTAATTTTCATACTTTGATGAACAATAATTTGGTAATTTCCCTATTGATTATTGTTTGGGATTTTTCAATTGAAAAACATATGTTAGAGTTTCTTACTTATCATTTCATGTCCTTTGCATTATAAGGAAACATAGTTGATATATATATATATATATATATATATATATATATATATATATATATATATATATATATATATATATATATATATAGATATATATATATATATATATATATATATATATATATATATATATATATATATTTGTGTGTGTAGTGACAATCCTCTGGGACTAGTTACTCGCGGTCTTAGAATTTTATTTTATAACACCCTCATCCCACATCTACCTAAGTAACCAACCAACTAGGGTAAACATGTGACAAACATTTACTATGATAATATTCAACCTCCTAGATGACCTTAAGGAAGTGGAATCAATGGAAACACATCACACATACCTTCCACATAAGAAAGAGGACTCCCAGAAGCATACCCAACCACAGGCATGCAGAACCTGGGTCCCACTGAGGTTTTAAGCCCTGAAACCCCCGGAAGCTCCCATAGTATAGGCATGGGTACATCTGGGAGGCTCTATAAACTCCCACTGCATATGCATGTATGTGCCGAGGGACTTTTTCACATAGACTTGTGCTAGTATCTCGAGATTTGATTTACTTTTTTCATGTCGAGAGCCCAGGTCACTACCGAGAACTCAATGAAAAGCTCAGAAATTAAATATAACAACAAAAAAATGGTGAAAAATCAAATACTCGAATAAGGACTTGACTAGACCCCTACTAGCCATGACAGGCATTTCCTAAAACATGTCGCAAATATGTAATCTACAAGTTTAAATAATAGATATGAACATAGGGGTCTTATACTTATCTAAGAATCGCTAAGAAGTGTTGTTCCCTTACAAAAAAAGATGCAATATCATCTATTAGGTCATAGATACATTTCTTATTCATTTATAAATAGAAACATGAGGAGAGCCATACATCATCACTATGAGAATACATGCTCATAACTAACATAATAACAACAGAAATATCATGGATACATCAGTCATAAGATCCACATATAAACCAATACATTTACACATCAAATTCCAAGGAATTGAACTTCTCATTAATGAATGTAAAAACCAACCATGGATGGGACTATCATGTTCCACCCGACCATAGATTAGGTGAGCCAAATATATCTTTATCCAATCACCCAAGTTCCATATTGCAAGCATGAATGTGGGACTCATAAAGAACCAAAAAGAAAAAAACAATCATGTATTCTACCGATGTTCTCAACCTACACCATGAGGAAGTTTACTACATGCTAGAAAATCAAGTGTTATCGTAATCCATATTATGATAAAGGGATCACTAGGCCCTAGGCCAAGACCCACTCTCCAATATTTATTATACATCCCATCCCAGGACTACTAGGACTAATGGATAGAAACCCACCTCTTGGCTTCACCCTATATCCCCCCATTCACCAGCAAGGATTCCTAGGCCCACCAAGGCACAGAATCGTGGCTTTACTGCAACCCACAGTCTCGTTCATGGGTCACTAGGTCAATGGATTTATCATAATCCATAGTCTGGTTCAGTGATCACTACGCCATGTGTTTTTCCTTTTGGATATCCACCTCACTCGACCTTGAATCCATCTAGCAATCCAACTCAACGAAAACATGAGATCCCCATCACACCATGACTATCCGGAAAAGGAAAGGCTAGGCTAAAAATACTGTCACACCCAGAAAAACCCATTCAATTATATGAAATAACCACATGCAATACCATGAATTCCAAATATAGCAAGGAAATCACACATGAAAATCAATACCTGCAAAGAATCCTATTGTAGCTGCTTGATCAAGCTCTTCCTTTATTTCTCCTTCCTTCTTATTTCCTTCTTTTCCTCTCTTCATCCAATGCCAAAGTGCTACAAGAAAAATCTAAGTGTTAAAAAGTGAGAGAGAGAGAGATAGAGAATAATGAGAGAGCTCCCAAACTAAACTGAAAAAAGGTACCAATTGATCCTTTGAAGCCTTTTTATCAATTAGGCCTCTATTTTCTTCATTTTCCATTATTTTCCTTCTAATATGCAACCTGTGAGATTTAACCTCCCTTTTCATCTAATTTCCCTTACTTTCATAAATAAATATGCCAAAATTTCCTTTTTTCCTTTCCAAAGTCGTTTCCTTTGCCAATTTCCTTAGCCATAATAAACCAAGTTAACACCTACTAGGATATTCTTTCCCAACATTCAGCTTCGAATAAGTGTCCCATCAACCATGGTTATTATTTTTCCTATATTAACTTTTATTACATCAAATTTTCACCAGGGTTGTTATAGAACCCTCCCTCTTAGGGGAAAAATATCCTTAGTGTTTAATGACACCTACAACCAGAAAAATGAAACATACTTCCTATGATGATTTATAACACAGATTTTCCTGTTATTTACAATTACCACTATTGAAACATGACAAACATACCATTTAATGTAGCTTTATAACACATATGATTACGATATTTAAAATAGAAACCACATTTGCTTCAACAAAAATAATAATCATAATATCTATGGAGATTTATAAATTCAACTCGATATAGTATTTATAATAATATACACATATACACATATACACATTTTCTCAACCAAAAAATAAAAGGATATGATGTCTACATCTGCAACAACTGAATCAAGAAGCTCACACCTCCACCCTCAAAGTAATATCAGGATTCACCTCCTTTGCAGAAAGTCCAGAATCCATCTGCATCTAATGTCCAATGCTACAATATTGTGCTACTGTACCCTCCATGAAAAATTATTGATGCATTTTCCAAGGCACACTCCCATTGTGCATTTGATTCCATCTGGAAATGCTAATGACAAAAAAAAAATCCATCTTTGACTTTCCCTTCTCTTCTACATAGTCCCTCGGGAAATCCAGTAATCCCCTTTTGTGCAATCATTCACCTTCCAATTTCCCCGACATCCCCTATATTGGGTGATCCATCGCTTCACAATGATTCCTCGCATCAGAAGATAAAAAAACTAAGTCATATACCTACCTCAAAATTATCATACCATTCGTAGTATGCTCATGGAAATTAATTGACATGATTGGGTACCAATATCCCATAATGGCCCTTCTTTTGAAGTGCTTCACCATCATACCGCTGCATGTTCCTTGATGCCATCGAGTCTTACTATGTACAATCACATCACCCATAGGTTAGTTATATAAAAACATAAACTATTACCTTGTCATGCTAAAACCAAGCATGATTCCCTACAACTATTCACACATGTCAATCACATGTTCCAAATATCAAAAAACCATATATATTAACTAAAATCAACCTCCACCAATACTAACAACCATGCCATAATAAACTAATAGTCAAAATCATAATACTACACCTACTAGCTACTTATACTCAAGTATACATTAGCTATCTCAACACATAGTCAGTTAGTACAACCATCTTAAAAGAAGTTCATTTGTTCACGTAATATATCATGAAATTAATCAAAAATTCAAAGGGACTGTAAGTGTACCACGTTAGATAAATCACCTACATGACATAATAAAACACTCAAAAACCAAATATATGACATAATGAAATAGCTAATCACCAAGTATATGACATAAGAAAACACATATGTTAATCTATCTCATGGGAGGCTATCTTGTTTTCAAAATCAATCTAGATTAGCACGACATAACTTCAAAACATATAAACTCAATCATACATAAGGTCATCATATCCATAATAGTAACTAACTAGCATGTTCACATACATGCATAACAATCACATATGCTTAGTCAATCCAAATTAGTACGACAAAATATCACAAATATGTTGGCTCATACTTGAATATTGTAGCCATAACCATTTTTATAGTTCAATCTAGATTAACACAATACATATAACATCAATATCTTAATACAATAACCCTAATCATCAAGTTAACTAACATATAAAAATAAAAAATTAACATATAACATACTCATCAACAACCTATAACATAATCATCAAGTTAACTAACATAAAAAACAACAACAATGCATATAGCAACACATTACTATCATTCATGACTATTCGACATGCGTGGACATGACCAAACTAATTCACTAAAATCTACCACACATGTAACCACAACAAAAATAAAATGACAAAAATGTATATAAGTAACAATTATTATTATAAAAACATTAACCACATACCTGCATCCCAATCATACAATACATGTATGACGATATACTCTTACCCCAAAGACTAGTGTTGCAACTTCACTTTCATGATCTGCATCTCCTGCTCTATCTCAACCAACACAGCAACATCATAACATATCAACAACATCATGATGACCTAATTAGGGAAAATTTTAAGGATGACAATTTATCTTAAAGTTTAGAAACCTTGGCGAATCTTACTCATCCCTAATATGTAAATTGTAAAAAAATTTATGATATTTTTGTAAAATATATAGGTTTATAATTATTTTGTATTGGTATATATAATTATTTGGAAATTTTTTGGGTAAAATAATTTTATACTATAAAATTTGGGCGAATCAATTTAAAAAAAAATGGAAATTAACGAATCTTTTTTTTTTGGAAAAAGCATGGAAAATTAGCCCATCTGCGAATATTAGCCCCTAAAATTTTCCTTGGACCTAATTACATACAATGGCCTCATGGACATAAATATGACAATGCATGCATAACAAGATATAGACATTGAAATTCATAACAAATGCATAATCCAAAAGCACTCATGACGATCACATCCAACAACAAACACCATCAACTTCCATATGGAGACACAACAGAAACAATGACCACCACCAATCATACACAACAAGCACATAGTCCACGAACATACAAAACACATATGCAATTGATATGTGTGCACAAAACACACATCACAATGCATAACCAATCATACAGTCTTGTTGACAAAAGTCACCAACAACATAGCCTTTCACATGACGACATCATTACAACCCTGACCGACAACATGAATATGCAACAAGAATTAGACCAAAATAATTATTAACACACATGCAACCGACATGAATGCATGTACAACACACACTGCCCATCCATTACAAGGTGTGAACCATGCTCTAATACCACTATGTAATTCCCACATCCCACATCTACCCAAGTAACCTACCATCATGGGTAAACATGTGATGAAGAGTTACTATGATCAGATTCAACCTCCTAGGTGACCTTAAGGAATTGGAATCGATGAAAACACATCACAAAAACCTTCCACATAAGAAACACGACTCCCAGAAGCCAACCCAACCACTTGAGGATCTATACCTTGGGTTCCACGTAGTTTTTAGGCCTTCAAACCCCCAGAGGCTCCAACTATATAGGCATGGGTGCGCCTGGGAGGCTTTGGGTTTTCCCAAAAACCTGTGCCATCTTCCCTGAGATTTGAGCCACTTTTTTAGGCATAGAGCCCAGGTCACTACCCAAAACTCAATGACAAGCTAAGAAATGAAATATAACAACGAAACAATGGTGTCAAAGAAAATACTTGAATAAGGACTTAACTATACCCCTACTAGCCATAACAAGAATTTCATCAAAAATGTCACAAATACGTAACCTACATGTGTAAATAACATATATGAACATAGTGGTCTCATACTTAGCTGATAATTTATAAGAATTATTTCTCCCTTACATCATTAGTTTCAGTATCATCTATTAGGTCATAGATACATTGTTTATTCATTTACAAATAAAAACATGAAGAGGGCCATAAATCGTCACTATCAGAATGCATGCTCATAACCGTAATAATAACTATCGAAATATTAGGGATACATCAGCCATAGGATCAACATATAAACCAATTCATTTACACTTCAAATTCCAAGGAATTGAACTTCTCATTAATGAATGTAAAAACCAACCGAGGATTGGACTACCACATTCCACCCTACCATAGAATGGCTGAGCCAAATATCTCTTTAAACAATCACCCTCATGCGATACATGAATGTGGGACTCATAACCAACCAAAAAGAACCAATCAAGCATGGATGCTACTATAGTTCTTCACCTACACATGAGTAGTTTTACTGCCTCCTAGTCTCTCAAGCTTTACTGTTATCCATAGTATGATATAAGGATCACTAGGCCCTACAACGAAACCCACTGTTGGGTGCAGGAATTACAGTTCAACGAACTTCTCTAAAACTTGATTGTAAAACAGGGAATTTCATAAACTTTGAGGCGAAGCACATGAAATTCCATAAATGATATGAACCTTTACTAGTTCTATTCCTACTTCTTTAATTAAAATCTTGTAGAATCAAAAAAAGAATGATCACACGATAATTAACACTAAAGAAACTCTGGTGTTGGAACATGAAAGAAAGTACTTTGCAAGGAAGTAAATAAAAGGAACTCTTAAGTTTATCTAAAAAATGTTGAGTGATGAAATGGATGTTTATGATTATCTTCAGTATGGTTATGTGACAAAGTGATAGTTGAACTATTAAAGGTGTTTATCTTCTTTAAATATATTCCTTCCCGCACTAAACTGTCATTCCTGTACTACAACAACGTTCCTGTACCATAATGTTCTTCTTTTACTGGAATGAAGCTTATATACCAGAAGTATGTTCTATACATGTACTGAATATTTTTACCTTCATACAGGAGCTCAAATTCTCCAGGCTAGAGCACTCTTTTCCTATACCGGGATATTAGTTCCTATACTGAAACAGAGGTTCATGTACTAGAAAAACAATGTTCCTGTACTAAGTTTTCAGATTACCTTCGAAAAGTAAACAACATGTTAACTAGTGAAATAAATTGCAAAGTGAACAAAACTTTGAAAATAAATTTCACAAGCAGAAATATGATTCAACTAAACTTATACTTGAAATAAGAAATGATTTCAAAAGTAAAAGTAAATATTTCTTAAAACAGGAAACTACTTTCATGAAATTAAGGAAATTATGTGATTGTGTCAGCAGGCTTCTTTCTAAGATGATTGTTCATATGAATCATATCTTCTTCTTAAACATTTTAACTCAAAAGGTTCATTCAATAATTTAACATGACATTCAATCCTTTCCTATAAAATGTTAAGTGCAAGCATAGATCCTTATGTTACAATAGTATTTATTCCATGTTCATCAAAGCGCAATTAAATCTTAAGTTAAACTCCAGATATTAGGAATGCATCTATTTTAGAAATAAACACCTACTTGCAAAAATAAATAAATATATTGAAAATGAAAACAAGTAAAAATACTTGCAGAAATGAACCAATAAGATTGACTTGCAGAATCAAGAACGCACTAGTACAGGAAAAGTACTTGCACTATTCTCACAGAAATATAACAAGCATCATAAGGGAAAAATTATGCAAGTTAAAATCAAACACAACTAAACCTCCACACCATGGATCCGTAACACGACAATTGCAACGAAATTAGCCCTATTACTTGTGAAAGAATCGCTAGAAATAATTAATTCACACTTTGCGCTCGAATTAAATTAACACACCTTTAACAAAGAGAGAATGAGCTAGGTTGGTTGGGCCTTAGAGAACCAACTCATTTCCTTGTTACGAAACCTGGAAATTCAATCCCTCAGCAACGCATCAACATTAGATTGAAATGTGAAGATAGAATAACATGGAATATTCCTTTGTATTATACTCCAAATGAGAAAATGTACATTATGAGATCCGAATCTAGCCTAGAAAGAGGGTGATACCAGAATAATTATAATTCAAAAAATTGATGTAGCATCGCAAGATATTTCCTATCAGAGTTCTACATTAAATACAATCCCTTAGGCATACGGTTGTAACAAAAAATAAAAGAAATTTAAACTAAGCTTTTCACCTGTTGCAAAATGTTAATATGAGGCATATGACCTGAATCCTAATCCTTAATATCTGTTGATTTCTCTCCTGCTCTGAGCCCAACTCATGATGAACTGATCTTTAACAAAAGATTCGCATAGTTGGTGAGTTGTCATGGGAGTACAAGAACTGCCCGTTGGTGTAGTAATCCTACCTGCACTCGTCCATTATTCCACAATGATTAATACGTTATTCCTCAAATACTTTAGAAAACAGGAAATATTAGTTGCAACGATAATTTTAAAGGTATAAAATCCATAAATAAATAATTAAGTCTGTGACAAGCCTTTAATATGAAAATATAATGAGAGTGCAGGAATGAATGGGTTCCAAGGTTGAAACATAGGTTTTAGGTCATGTGTTTAGAGTAGGGTAGAGGTTAAAAAATTGAGAAATTTAGCCTACCATAATCCTCCTATCCCTATCTTGTTGAGTGTCCTCACACAACCTTTACCTACTATAAAAAAAAACAAGGAAACGTTCCTTCAATCCTGTATTTCCATGCTAATACTTGCCTTCATTGTCTTTGGATTCTTGCCTTGAGCCTTCTTGAGTCTCTTGGTCACCTTTGTGAGACACTCGTAGAATTTTTATGCTTGGAATTTCCATATCTTCACTTGTTGCTTACGTTCTTTAACTTCCTATGTTAGCTCTATATTCATCTATTTCTGCATTTTCCCTTGCTCTTTCATGGTTTCGTTTAGTATCTCCAACTGATAAATATGTTGCTGGAAATCTTCTATCTGACTGTTCAAGTGGAGAGTGGAGGTTTCTTCACCCAATTCCTCCTGTGGGGGAGTTTTCTTGGCAGTTGGCTCTAGACAAGTGTCGACATCATCAAGGCCGATATCACCTTGGCCATAAATTTCCTGCATTTCAATATCACAAAGGGTTTCAGTATGCTACATTCTATTTTCTATTTAAACTACTATCGGGCCTTTTCCTGCACTTGCACTAGGTGTCAACATCGTTTTCCTTTTCTTCATCTTTCTAAGTAAAACCAACAAGGGTGTGACATCATCTTCATATATGTAGCCTACATTGACCACTATGTCGGATGAAACCTTAGCAAGGATAGAAAGGCTATTGTCAACGAGTGAATTAGGCTATGAGTCATCTAAATGTATTGGAGAGGTCGACTGAACATGAATTTGATTTGAAGAGGAATTATTCTTCTTGGCCGAGCTCTGAGTTGTTCTCTTTGATGTGGACAAGGTTTCAATGATGGGTTTTTGCTCCTCTGCCTACACTAACTTTTCTCCTCTCTTAGTCTTGGAAGGGTGCAAGGTTAGGGTTTCAGGCTTCCCTTTCTTTCTTGAACTGTTATTGCTCGACAACTTCACTGTGCCTCTTTCCTATAATTATTTTGAAAATCCTTCCTAGACCATATTCCTGACCTTAATCTCCTTTTTAACTAAAATTGAAATCAACACATGATGGTATAAATTACATGAAATTTGGCTCATATTTCCTTTCTGAAATTCTTTTGACATTTTCTCTGAACTTCTTAGCTAAAAATAGGGGAAATTGATAAGTTTTCCTGACTCGAAGTGTAGCAACAGTCGAATATGGTACAAAACGGTAAATGAGTAGCGAACTTATAAAGAAAATAATTTATGTAATATATACAACAAGTCCTTTCATTTTCCTAGCATGGCATTGCACTGCAATCCTTTCTTCCAATCCACCTTTCGTTTTCTATCAACCATGAACCAACTCCCAACTTCTTCTTGATATTCTCCTTTTTAAATCACTGCTCACCTATTATCATTAGTCATGTGGTCTGTGATATGGACTCTTCTGTAGTTTCAAATTCTAGAAATCCCACCTTGTATCAACTCCCATCAAAGATCCGAGATAACTATATTTCCACATCCAAGTAAAGCCCATCAAATTTTAGCAGGAATGGGAGGAAACCAGATTACTGCAATAGTGGAATATTGTTCCTTTACTTGTCCATTTTCTCTACCTCTTTTAAGGACCAAGGTTAGATCTTCACAGGCACCATCCTTCGTTCGAATTCACTAACTTCTGTCTAAAAATTAGAAGGATCACACGGAAAGGGTTCAAGATATTTGTTGAAATATTTTGTGATAGCTGAGCTATTTGTCCACCGCTACATCGACAACCCTCCAACGGTCACACTCCATCATGAAAATCACAACCTTGGGACGAATGTGATACAGATTGGCTAACATACAAGAAACAATGATCATTGGTGAACTGTGGTGGTTATGGTGGTGATTTAATAAAACATTCATGCAAGGTATGGTATGAGGTCGGGTCATCATTAACAGGTGACAAGGTTTTTTTTAAGAAAAGGTAATTATTGGATTACGAGTAAATCATACACATCCCACAATCACTTCATGATTTCACACAAGGTGCACATGGTACTTATAAAAAATAATATTTCATAACTTAAATATATTTGTACTTAAAATATTTCTCTCATACTTTAGTAAATGATGAAAACAAGGTTTAATCATAAAAAAAATTATTAAATGCCATAGTCTAAAAGTGGTGTAGTCATTATGCATGCACAAGATTTTCTTAAAACAAGAGTAATCTTTCTAGCTGCACATTATTGCAACATGTATTCTTGCACCATGTTACACATTTTTTTCGCTGAAGACCATTATTCCTACACCAAAACATGTGTTTTTGTACTTGGGAGTGCTCAACAGTGTGGATTCCTACACTAAAAATGTCTGCACGTGAACAATCCTGCACTAAACATTCCTGTACTGAACATTCCTATACTCAACATACTTGTACTAAAAATTCCTACACTGAACACATATTTCTACACTAGGGACATTTGTAGCATGCCTAAAGAGAGACAGGGAACAAAAATTTCTGATAAATTGTAATTCATAGGGTGAATTTTAAAAGATTTGTTGAATATCCAAAGGAGCTTTTATTCGCCAGTCCTTGGTATTAATATATGCCTTTCGATCTGACTTATGAGCTCAGATGAGATCCTGAAATATGATCCATGAAGGAGAAAAGAAGAAGGAAAAGGGAAATTTTTAGATTGGGAAGGAAATTACAACATGGACTTCAAGAGTGCAACTACCAAGAGGGACATATCGAAAAAGGGATTTGGGAAAAAAAAATCAGGGGAAAAAAAGAGAGGAAAACGAAATCGGATAGGGATAGTTTCCATTTTCAATAATGAAGTGGTGAATTATGGGATAAAAATAAGAAAAATAGAGGGAAGTTTATGAAAATGGGAAAAGAAGAAGGGTACAATTTTACCTCAAAAACCTGCCTCAATAGTGTTGAATAAAAAATAAATGCAACAGGAATTGAGTGCTTCATGCATAAGAAATTATGCGTCAGCTGTCCCAAACATGGGCAAGGGCTCGGTTCCTACACTTACAACCTACTTCTTCTTGGTCACAATTAGCACATATAAAGATCAAGCATCATTCCCATTCTATTAAAATTTGATCTTCCTGCGAGGATGCTGGTTTTCAGGCTGATCCTTCTTTGATTATGTCAATAAATTGATTTTCATGATCACAGGAATTTTTTTTTATTTGTTTTTAATTTATGCCATATTTTTATTTTTATTATTCTTCTTTTTAATTTAAGGAAAGGAAAGAATCAGATTTGCAATAGGTTCGCACAACCACCTACCATCTCTTCTTCGGATTGTTGTGGTACTTGGTGCATGAAATCTTTCTTTGTGAGGGGCTGAAAATACAAATTAATTCTATGCTCATTCACAAGGAATACTGAATCTCACCTATTAATGGTTTTTATTTCCATCGCTCCATTCTAAAACAAAATTAGCCCTTTCATAAGGTCTCATCTAGCATGTGTGCAATTTCCCTTTGAAATTTTTAAATATGGAATAATAAAGGAGTACCCAATCACGTAGTTGGAATTTATTTTTCTTGATATACTTATCATGCCACTTCTTGTGTTATTTTTGAACTAATACATTCTTCCGAACACAATCCATTATAAACTCATTTAACTCATTCAATTGTATTAGATGCTACTTCTGTGATTCCGAGAGATCTAATCCCATCTGAACTACAGTCTGGAAGGTCTTGATTTGGAACTCTATCGGAAAAAGGAATTTTGTTTCATATACCAGATCATATGGTTTGTGCCCCAAGCTATTTATACAAGTGGTTCGATATTCCCATAAGGATTCCAAAAATCTGCTGGCCCAATCCTTCCTATGAATTTTCACTATTTTGGTGATGATGGACTCGATTACCTTGTTCGTAGATTCCACCTATCCATTTTCTTGCGGGTCATATGGTGTATATTTTCCTGTGCCGAATTTTGTATTGATGCCTCACACCCTATATCAAATAAGAACTAAACTACGGACTATTATCAAAACAAATCTCCATAGGGACACCAAATCTAGTAAATATTTTAGTAAATAAAAAGTCTACAAAAACCTTTTAAGTAGCAAAAGGAACAACTTTAGCTTCTACCCATTTTGTAACAAAATATGTACAAACCAATAAATGCTTTTTATTTAAAGATCTTGGGTTTATGGGTCCCATAAGATCGGCAACCCATTTTTCAAAGGGCTCAATCATAACTTGAGGAAATAAAGGAATTTCATTGGTTTGGTTAGGTTGGCCCATTTTCTGACAACTATCACATCGCTTGACATATTTTTTTCCATCCTTAAACAAGGAAGGCCAAAAATAAAAAACTCATAGAATCTTGTATGCAGTTCTTTTATCATCAAAATGGCCTTCGTAAGGTTGATCATGAGAAAATTTCAAGATTTCAAACACTTCTTCCTCTCTTACACATCTATAGATAATAATATTTGGTCCATTGTAAAAGAGGTCTCCTTGAAATGAATAATATGCAACATTTTTCTATATGATATTCTTATTTTCACGAGCGGATAAGTGAGGCAGTGTCTTTTCGATGACTAAATAATTCTCTATGTCAAAAAACCATGGGGATTTTGTTGACACAAAAAAAAGATGTTCATAAGTAAATCATCATGAATAGGAATTAATTCACCACCGTTATTTAATCTAGAAATATAATCGGCTACAACATTAGATTTTCCTGGTCTTTCAACAATAGTAACGTTAAATTCTTGAAGAAAAATTAGCCACCTAGTCGCTCTACCGTTTCTCAAGGTTTTATTCATGAAATATTTTATCGCAAAATGATCAGTATGTACAAAGACTTCATATCCTATAATTTGATGTCTAAATTTGTTAATAGAAAAAATCACAACTAAAAACTCATTCTCAGTCACTATATAATTTAGTTCGGTGATGGAAAAGTTTTTACTGATGAAGTAGATAACATAAGATTATTTGTTCTCTTCTTGTCCTAGAGCTACACCAATGGAAATATTTGAGGCATCAGAGGAAATATGAAATGGAAGGGACCAGTTAGGCCCTCTCAAAACTGGTCCATGTACTAATTTTTACTTTAATGTCTCAAAAGACGGTTGGCAAGCTATGGACCAAGAAAAACCACTATCCTTAGCTAATAATTGAAAAATTGGGGTAGATATCCTAGAAATGTTTTCAAAAAATCTCCCATAGTAGCCCGCATGTTCCAGAAATCCTCTCACTTCCCTTTGTGTTTTGGGTGCAGGAAGACACAAAATAACCTATATCTTAGCTGGGTCAACCTAGATACCTTTGCCAAAAATGAGGTGGCCAAGAATTACTCCTGCTTTTCACATTAATCTACACTTTTTGTCACTCAAGGCAAGGTGAGATTCTTGGCAATGAGAAAGCACTTTTTCTAGATTTTTTAGGGCTTCATGAAATGAATCACCAAATAATGAAAATTCATCCATATAGATCTCCACGGAGTCAAGGTAAAAAAAAATGGCCAGCACTACCATTTGAAAGGTGGCTTGGACATTACATAGCCCAAAGGGAAGCACTCAATATGCAAATTTCCCCCATGGGCATGGAAAGGTGGTCTTATCTTGATCCTTGAGTGTGATTTTTATCTATTTATAACCACTAAAGCCATATAAAAAAGAAAAGTAATTTTTACCAGCAAGGGTATCAAGCAACTGATCAATGAAAGGAAGGGGAAAGTAATCATTGAGAGTGGATTTATTCAATTCTCTGTAATTAATGAAAATGCGCCATCTTCCATCTTTCTTCGGGACTATTACTAATGGAGAGACCCACTAGCTATCAGATATAGGATAAATATAGTCAGCATCTAAGAGTTTTTGTAATTCTTCCTTCAGAACATATTTTAGAGTTGGGTTCATATGTCTCTGGGGTTCCCTCCTGAATATAAATGTGATGAGTATAGATTTTAGGACGAGCTCCTTTCATGCCCTCATATCCACATGCAAAGGCATCAAGATATTTTTGCAACAAATTTACAAGACGCTGTTGGTGGGATGCATCCAGGATTGAGCTAATATGTAAATATTTTCCTAGACTAATCTCAACAAGAGTGGTTTTGGGTTTGAGAGTACAATTAGGTGATACTAGACACTGTGGTGAGGAAGGTTGGGAATCACAACTTTCTTGAAAATCCATACTAAGTATTTGACACAATGAATCAAAATTCAGCATGGTATCTAGAATATTAAGGAAGTATCATATCTCACCATCCCGAGTTGACTCAGTATAATGATGTATCAGAGAAAATTATTAAGCCTCCTTGTCACTACTACAATCTAGCCATAAGGTATCTCAAAGCTCCTAGATAGATCTAGCATGTGGATATAAGGTGGCTTTATTCCCAGAATCTCCATGGGAAATGTACAATTCACCAAAATGTCATCCAATGTAGGCATCGACCATATCAAGGAATGGTAATCCCAAGATCAAGGGATGTACTCCTATGGGATTCTTTTGCTGAAGCACAAATAAGTCTGTGGGATATTCCCAAGAGCCTATCAAAACAACCACATCATCCAACACTCCCTCAGGCATGATTTTAGATCTGTCTACCAATTCAAGCACAGTAGGAATAGGAAAAATATGGAAAACCCAAGTTGATCCATGGTTTTCTTGGTCATAAATTTAAAGGCTTCCCCCAAGTCTATAAGCACATTGGAGAGAAGGACATCACCTATTTGAATAGAGACAATGGAGTTTCTAGGGTCGGTATATTTTTTTATTTGCACACACCCTGTCATTAACTCTACTACTCTTCTAACAAATTGAATGGTTTGAGGTTCTACACTTTTTCTTCCCGACGTCATGAGACAGATTTCCATAATTATTTTTGTACAAATAGGGAACTCTTTGATATCTTGGAGCAAAGGGACCTTTGTAAAGAGATTCCTATGCTCAAAATCCATACTAGTCTCAGGAACGGGGTCATTCCTCTCCATAAATAACCTCTCTAGATAGAGAGGTCAGTTTGAAGAGGATGGAAAAGGCTCTCATGGTACGGAGATGGGATGAATGGTGACATCTCTTCTAGATTGGTCAGGATTTTCCTCCTCACTTTTATCTTTAATAATCACCATGGGATTATTTTGTTTTTCTGATATTAATACCTTCCCTGATCTTAGTTGGAGGTCATTGACACCAACCGACATGGACTAGTAAATGGATGAAATAAGATGTTTAATAGAATGGATCATTTGTATAACTCTATTATTGGGATTTGGTATGGGATGAGAAGACGGTTGAGGAGGTCGAAACAGTGGAGGTAAAGGTAATGGTGGCATCGACTGACTTAGCTAGGGTAATGATGGTTGCGGCATTGGGTAAGGTGCATATGTAGGTGGATATGATTGCATGGGTGCAAGATAGGAATGATGTGAATGGTTTAGCCCTCTCCGACCTTGTTTCCAAGATTGAGATGGTTTTCCATACTGAGAACGGTTCCCATGTTTCCAATGTTGAGAGTGATTAGAGTTATGATAGGAATATGGATGTGAATTAAAACCAAAAAAATGTGGAGGAATTTCAAGAGCCATACTTGCACCTACCTAAGGACAATTTCTTCGTGCTCCCATAGCATGAAATGACTCAGGTTCAGGCTTCCCTCCCTTGAATAATGCTTTCAATCCAATTATGGAGGGGCATTTTTAAGTGGCATGGTTTTCTGCACAAATTACACATTCATTACTTCCTTTAAAATTATTAGGACATTCTCTTAAAGGATATTTTTTCCTACACTTTGGACAAAAAATAGACAATGAATCTTGTTCCTCTACAAGTTTTTGTTGAAATTTTAAAGAGTCTATTTTCTTGCAAGCAGTATTCATTATTTCAATTTTCATATTTTAAATTTTTTTCTCCAACCCAACAATCGTAGCATCTGTAGATCCTAATTTTTTTTTTCTACTTCAGATTCCTTTACTGGATCTAGATTGATTCCTTTAGAATTTCTTGCACATGTCACAATTTTGATCAAAAAATTTATGAGAAATATCCTCTTCTCCTAATAGATATAATTTATTTCTATCATCATTAGTAATCCGACGTAATAACAAGGTTATAATAGTACTTAGATCAAATTTGTGTTTTGACCTTTGAAGGATATATAAAAATCTTTCTAGATAACCTTCCAAGGTCTCATCATCACGTTACACAATGGTGAATATTACATCCTGTGTTTCTCTAGTTTTACAATATTCCTAATATTTCAATAAAATCACTCTTCATATTCTCCCAATAAGATATAGTATTTCCTCCTAATCCCATGAATCAACACAATATTGAATCATTGAGAGTTCCATGAAACAACTTTAACTTATGTGCATCCATGGAGTAATCGTAAGTTGTACATAATATGTCGAATTAAAATAGAAATGAATTTGGGTCCTCATGTACCTTACCATGGAAATGAGGAAGAGTTGATGGAGGAATATTATTCATTTTTACAACTATATATGGATCCATGATAGAAAATCCAAAGGTGGATTGCTCCTGATTTACTTGATTTTCTCCACTTCCCTCAACATTGTCTTCATGTTATGCCATTATTGTACCTCCGAATGAACCACTCTTAATAGGCTGAAAAAGTTGACTAAGGGTTAAATTTATTTGAAGTCCAACATTTTCATTCTTCCCCTTCGTTGGTCATATGACACCTGAACTATTTCCACCAGAGTCCAAGTGGACAGTTCCTGTGTGATGGGTTTGTGTCTACTTGGAATTTATTCATGCAAGAGAAGGAAAAATATGAGAAAATTTTCAGTTTGATCAGTGTTTCCTGGATGCTTATTGGGCTTTGGGCCCCTACCACTTTGAGGCATTCATCTCAAAAAAATGACAAAACAAAAACTCAATTAAATGTTGGAATTAAAATAAGAAATAAACGCTTATAAAATAATTCAAACAATAGAAACAAACTGTAGAAAAAATAATAGAATACTTACCCCTATTGCAGAAAAAGAGAAAGTTCTTACCAATTTCAAATTGCCTCCCTGGACCTGCACCAAATTGTTAGGTGAAGGAATTGCAGTTCAGGGAACACCTTCAACACTTAATTGTCAACCCGTTGGTTTCGTAAAATTTGAGGCGAAGCACAGGATATATCAAAAATGATTTGAATATTTCCTAGTTGTATTCCTACTTATTTAATTACAATCTTGTAGAATCAAAAAAAGAATGATCACACGGTAGTTAATACCAAATAAATTCTAGCGTTGGAATATGAAAGAAAGTACTTTGTAGGGAAGTAAATAAAATGAACTCTTAAGTTTCTGTAAATAATCCTGATTGATGAAATGGATATTTATGATTATCTTCAGTATAGTTATACGGCAGAGTGATCGTTGAACTATTAAAGGTGTTTGTCTTCTTTAAAGATATTCCTTCCTGCACTAAACTGTTATTCCTATACTACATCAACATTCTTGTACTAGAATGTTGTTCCTATACTTGAATGAAGTTTATATACCAGAAATATGTTTTGTACCTATACTGAATATTTTGACCTTCATATAGGACCTCTAAGCCTTTGAGCTAGATCCCTCTTTTCCTGCAATAGGATATCAGTTCCTGTACCGAAATAGAGGTTCATGCACTAGAAAACCAGTGTTCCTGTATTAAGTTTTCAGATTACCTTTAGAAAGAAAAAAAGTGTGTTAAATAGTGAAATAAATTACAAAGTGAGCAGAACTTTGAAAATAACTTTCACAAGTAGAAATATGCTTCAACTAAACTTATACTCGAAACAAGAAATGATTTCAAAAGTAAAATTAAATCTTTCCTAAACAGGAAACTTATTTCATGCAATTAAGGAAACTATATGATTGTGTTAGCAGGCTTCTTCCTGAGATGGCCATTCATATGAATCAGATCTGCTTCTTAAACATTTTAACTTAAAATTTTAATTGAATAATTTAACATGAGATTCAATCCTTTGCCTGAAAATGTTAAGTACAAGAACAGATCCTTATGTTACAACAATTTTTATTCCATGTTCATCAAATCATAGTTAATTCTTATGCCAAAACTCTGGATATTAAGAATGCCTTTGTTTTGAGAAATAAACACCTACTTGCAGAAATAAATAAATATCTTACAAAACGAAAAAAGTAAAAATACTTGTGGAAATGAACCAAGAATATTGACTTGCAGAATCGAGAATGCACTAGTACATGCACTGTAATTGCACTATTCTTGCATAAATATAAAAAACATCATAACAGAAAAATTATGCGAGTTAAAATCAAACACAACTAAGCATGCACACCATGAATTTGTAACACAAAAATTGCAACGAAATAAACCCTGTTACTTGTGAAAGAATTGCTAGAAATAATTAATTCACACTTTGCACTCAAATTAAATCAGCACGCCTTTAATGATGGGAAAACGAGGTGGGTTGGATGTGCCCTAGCCAGCCAGCTCGTCTCCCTATTATGAAACCTGCAAATCCAGTCACTCAACAATGCATCACAATACTATTAAAAGGCAAACATAGAATAACATGGCGCAGTCCTTTGTATTATATTCCAAATGAGAAAATGTACATCGTGAGATCCAAATCTAGCCCAAAGAGAGGGCGATACCAGAATAATTACAGTTCACAAAATTGTTGTAGCATCGCTATCTATTGTTAGAATTTACTAGAGAGCATAAATATTTAATGAGAGGAATAATTAAACATAACCAGCAACAAATCATAAACATAAACACAGATGTTAATCGGGAAAAACCCCAAACTCTGAGGAAAACCCATCCTAATGAAATTTCATTAGCCTTGGCCAAAACCCTAGCCAATCCATCCAAGTGAGCCTTCACTGCTCACATCCAGGCCTATATTACAACGAAGTTCTCCGAGCCTTTTATAGACTCCATTACATGCAATACCATGAGCTAAAAACCATGGGTGCACAATACTGTGTGCCTCGAAACCAACACTGTTTAACTCGATCAAACTTGACTCTAATTCTCAGTCAATTTACATAACATTCCCCCTTTAAACTTGACTTGGAGATTATTGACTAAATCCAGCCAAAACTGCTAAGTAAGATAACCTCGCTCACTGTAGCCCTTTCCCCCCTTAAAATTTTTTACCCACGGTAGTTGTTAACTTGGCATCCCCCCTATCACCTAAGTCTAACCAAAACTTTACCAATGATTACTCAAGGGTACGCATGCCATACCAAGTCTTACAACAGTGCGCCATTTACATGTAAAACTTAACTCCATTATAATAATTAATTTAATTTAATTTAATTTTAATTTAATTTATTTATTTATTTATTTTTATTTTTTTAATTATTTCTATTTTAACACAGCCTCTCTTGCACATGCACATTCTCTCCTTGAACTATCAATGGATGTCGACCTATGCACATCCGATATCACTGCTCAATCATGTTGCAATTCGCCTTTGCAAATTCATCGTTTCTTGATCCACGAACATGATTGCAACTACACCCTCTACGCTTCTGTTGGGCCATTCTTATTATCTTCTTGGGGGATATACCCTTCTCCACCATCGACCATGATATTCCTCTTCGACATGGCCCTCATGATACCATGTGTTCCCTTTTCGTGTTGTGAATAATTACTGATCCACATCCACATTTTTAGATTTGTGCCTACTCACATCCATTCCCCGCGTCTTCCTTTTGTGCCCGTACTTGCACCACCGCCAACGTTTCCTAGCCCACAACATCCTCTTAATTACCTAAACCCTGAAGTCAACACACTCTTCTAGTTCTAATTTCTCTTTTGCCGTTGCAACAACTCTCTTCACACAATCTTATTTGTGCATTGTTGTGGCTTTGATTTCTGCCTCGAGATCCTTAAACTGCCCCCACCGCCATATCTGTCACTCTTGGAATTGTATTGACTGCCCTCAAGTGACTTCCAGGACCTTAGAAAAAATTTGCAACTCATCTTTCGACCTCTGTATGCAACAACCAAATAATCATTGTGGTGTCGTTGTTGAATATTTCAAGCTAGTTTCATTGATGCTTAGATGGTGAGGCCCAGGAAGTCGTCTCTGTGTGATCTAGATTTTCTTTAGTAAAACTACTCGAGGATCAATCCTTGGATCTCTCTGAACCTGCCTTTGAATCTTCTCCAACCTTAAGATGCTGTAGCTTAGATTCAAGAAACCCAATTGAATCATTCTTGCTGATCCAGAAGCTCTAGATTCCAATGAGGAGCAGAGCCCGAGCCCTGCCACATCTACCACGATTTCCCATCTTCCTCGATCTTCAGGCGACTATTCTGGTGGCTCTTAAGGAAAATTGTGTAGTTAGGTGCATTTTTGCTCACGTAGTGGAAGTTCTTGCTCCCTGCCTCCTCCTATTTTGCGCAATTGCATGGTTTCCCTATGCTTGAATCCCTCTCATCCATAGCTCTACATGAGATCTGATTAGATTTGAATTCTTCACATGAAGCCTTGGTGCTCTCAATTTTAGATTGACACCAGATCTAGCTCCTGGAACAAATCATATCTCCATTCACAAGCCAATAAAACCCTTGAAAACAGACATGCCCCTCTGAAGTCAAATATGGCTCTGATACCAAAGGTTAGAATTTACTGGGGAACATAAATAATTACCAAGAGGAATAATTAAACATAACCAGCAAAAAATCATAAACATAAACATAGATGTTTAACAGGGGAAAACCCCAAACTCCGGGGAAAACCCATCCTAATGAAATTCCATTAGCCTTGGCCAAAACCCTAGCCAATCCAGCCAAGTGAGCCTTCACTGCTCACATCCAGGCCTACATTACAATGAAGTTCTCCGAGCCTTTTATAAGCTCCATTACATGAAATACCATGAGCTGAAAAACATGGGTGCACAATACCATGTGCCCCAAAACCATCACTGTTTAACTTGGTGAAACTTGACTAGAATCCCGAGTCAATTTACCTAACATCTATTTCCTATCAAAGTTATACATTAAATACAAGCCCTTAGACCTATGGCCATTACAGAAAAATAACAATATTTTAAAGTAAGCCTTTCGGCTATTACAAAATCCAATATGTGGCACATGGCCAAAATCCTAAGCTTTAATATCCACTGAATTCTCTCCTGATCCGAGCCCAACTCATGATGAACTGATCTTCAACGAAATATCCGCATAGTTGGTGAGCTATCACAGGAGTGCAGGAATCGTCTACTGGTGCAGGAATCCTATGTGCACTCATCCATTCTTTCATAATTATTAATACATTGTTCATAAAATACTTTAGAAAAGAGGAAATATTATTTCCAATGATAATTTTAAAGGTATAAAATCCATAAATAAATAATTAAGTCCATGACAAGCCTTTAATATGAAAATATAAAGAGAGTACAAGAATGGGTATGTTTTTGGAAAAAGTGTAGGAATGAATGGGCTGCAAGGTTGAAACAGAGGTTTTAAGTCACATGTGTATTGTATGATAGAGGTTAAAAATGGAGCAATTTAACCTAAAAACACCCACTCTATAGGATCTACCATACATCCAATCCAAGGACAATTAAGTCTAACATAGTGAAACCCACCTCTGGGCTTTATTGTATATCTCGGAATTCACCAGAAAGGATTCCTAGGCTCACCGAGTCACACAATCCTAGCTTTAAGGGATCACTAGGCTAGTGATATTATTATAATTAACCATCTGGTTCAGGTATCACTAGGTCGTGTTCTTTTCCTTTCAGAGATCCACCTCACTCAGCTTCGAATCCATCTAACAATCCAACTTAACCAAAACATATGAACCACATCACAACATGGCTATCCGAAAATGGAAAGGGCAGGTTGAAAACACTATCGCACATGGGAAAACTCACGTCATGACAAAAAAGAACCATATAAAATACCATGCATGGAAAACCTGTCAAAGAAATCACACATGAAAATCAATACCTACAAAGAATAATAATGTATTTGTTTGATCATACTCTTCCTTTCTTTCTCCTTCGTTCCTCTTGCCTTCTTTGCCTTTCTTGATCTAATGCCAAAGTCCTCAAAGAAAAATCTAAGTGTCCAAGAGTGAGAGAGAGACAAAATAATTATAGAGCTCCAAACCTGAACTGAAAAAAGCTACCAACTGATCCTTAGAAGATTTTTTTTATCAATTAGGTCATTATTTTCTTCATTTTCCATTATTTTCCTTCTCATATGTAGCATATGTCATTTCACCTCGCTTTTCTCCTAATTTCCATTAATTTCATAAATAAATGTGCCAAAAAATTTATTCCATTCTAAAGCCTTTTCCTTTGCCAGTTTCCTTATCCATAGTGAACAAAATTAACACCCACTAGGATTTGTTTGCCCAACATTAAGCCTGGAATAAGAGTCCTAGAAACCGTGGTTATTATTTGTGCTTTATTAACTTTTATTACATGGAATTTTCACGAGGGTTGTTACATATTTTAATCTCTCGCTGCATGTTTTATTATTAACTCAATTTTTTCAGTCATCTTTCAAATGAAAGAATAGTCTCAGGTTTTCTTTTATTTTTCAGTTTTTCTTAGCCAGACGAGGTGCCTAGTAAATCGACAAAATAATATTCCTATATGGATCTATTTCTACCCATGCGACACTGAACCCACATAATAATATGCTTCTAGAGTACCCTATGGAAAATATTTATTTTCTATCCATAGGTTTAACTATTTCCTAACCATTCTCTTAGTTCTCTATTGCATAAGATTTTTAAGGAAAGAAAATAGACTTACACTTCTCATCCGAGGGACATCCTTCCAAGGGTTTAATAATAGAGAGTACTTCTCTAGGTAACTTACAGATAATAAACGGTCAAGTAGCATGGTAATAATCTACAAATTCATACTCATATATAGCCTTTAACACATCCACACACAAGAAAATGAAAGCTACCTCTTGAATTTATACTATACTTAATCTGCATACACACGTCAAAATCATTAACATACATTCCATTTGCATATATATATATATATATATATATATATAGATATGCAAATAGACCACATATTTCAATAGACTTTATACTTCACCACCAAGGGGTTTTCTTACTTTTTCTTTACTTTCACGGACATTGTATTTTATAGATTCTTTGCGAATTCCTTTAAAACAAAAAGGAAAAATTTAATGTAGTTATATTATATGATGTTATATAGTCCAGAAACACATCTAGGAATACCACACCTCCCTTCCAATGAGAACGAATATTACTTCCATTTCTCCCCCCATTATTATCATTTTCCAGACAATCACTTTGACTATGATCTATCATAGTCATTTCTTACAAATTAGGACTCCATCCATCCTAGAAGCTACATAGTTCATCCGATTGATATCCCTCCATTGGTTTTGAGATAGCTCAAGAATATGCTCTCGAGGAAGTGTTCTGCTTCCTAAATGGTATTTTTTTCAAAATTTATTCTTTCCTTTCAGGTCTATTGTTTCTCTATTTTTGTTTTTCTTCCTAAAACAAAATAAAAATAAACCTTCTTCCACTAAGATATTTTTAATCCCTAGTGATTAAGGATTATAAATATCTATAACCCCCTGGAAACTGGAAATTATTTCTATGGTCTCTCTCGTGAGATTCCAACTTTCAAGAAAAAAAAATAAAAATAATAATAACCTATTTTTAAAATATTAAAGTTTCATTAATAATTTAACTAATCCTATGATTCAATAAGTTTGTAACAAAGTAAATAACACTAATTAAAAATATCTACATTAACCTAGGGTGTTAGATCCCCCCACTCTTGCATAACGTCATCCTCGGTGTTTAGTTTTATTCTTGAAATAAACTAGGATATGTTTGTTGTATAAAGCTTTCATCCTCCCAAGTATCCTCGCTTGGGATAAAGTGAATACATTGCACTTTAACTTGGTTTATAGCTCGCCTCTGTAGGAAACGTTTCTACGAGAAACTCTCTATATGATTTTACCTGTCCAACCAGTCACATACAAGTTATTAGTTTATTTAAAATTTAATTACAAGAATTTATATACATAAAAAAATATTCAACTTACACTCTACCTTCACATCCTACCATTTAATGATATGTATGGGGTAATATATATGTATTTATTTAATAATGAAACAAGAAACAAATTGTGGATTCATATATGGCTAGGTAGTGGAATCTGGAATCCAACTGGGCCAACCCATTCCAAGATATCGAAGGGTCGACAATAGTGAGGGGATAATTTTGTATAACCCCCCCATATTAAGGTACTCATTTTAGGTTTAATTCTCACATATACGTGGTCTCCAACATGAAATTCCTTGTATGTTCTCTTCTTGTTAGCATAAGCCTTTTTGACTAACTTGAGTAGCTTTTAAATTTTTCTGCACTTTTCTCACTATCTTCTCCATCTTAGCTAGCATATAAGGTCCCAATATTAAATGTATCCTTGGGACTTCTCCAATTCACCAATGTTCTACACCTCTTTCCATATAGTACTTCAAATGAACTCATTTTCAAGGATTCATGATAATTGTTATTGTATGAAAATGAAACTAAGTGCAAGTATTCCTCCCACTTGGTTTATTGTTGCATTACATATATATCCTTACCATGTCTTCCAGTACCTGATTTACTCGTTTAGTATGCCAATTAGCGTGTGGATAGTAAGTAACGTTGAACTAAATTTGAGCACCCAAGCCTGTAAAAAAAACCTTCCAAAATGAAGAAGTAAATTTCATGTTGCTATCTATTACCACTACCCTTGGCATACTATGTAATTGAAATATTTCTCTCATAAATATGAATTCAATTTCAACAATATTATAAGTGGATTTGACAGGGATAAAATTGGTTGTTTTTTCAATTTATCCACCACTACCATGATGGAGTATTTTGTTTCTTAGATATTGATAGGCCTATTATAAAATATAATGAAATTGTATCACATTTCCATTCGGTAATAAGCAGTGGGTGCCACAAGCCAAGTAAGTGTTGTTGCTCCACCTTAACCTATTGACACTCTAAGCATTTGTCTAGGTATTTTTCAATGTCCCTTTTCATAGCAGGCCAAAAACAATCCTTTTTTATAACAGAAAATAAATTTTGGTAACTAGTGTATAAATTATAAAAACAATATATATAACAATGGATTCAATCTGATCATGCGATATGGTAAAGAAATATATTGGATCCTTCTAAAAATTAATTGCAGAAAATGAAACGATTGCACAATCAAACCAAGTAAAAGAAAGAAGAAAATACAACCACAACACATATATTTTTCTTGGGAAAGCTTGTTTCTCAAAACCCCTCTATCTCTATTGTATAATGAACCAAGGAATCATGAAACAACGCAATGCACTCTTATCACAAGAGTTTGTTGCACTATTCTGACTGTCTCACACTGATCCGGACAAAATTGGGCTAGTACTTATCCAATTCTTAGCTCATCTTTAGCCTGTCTTCCTCATGTAATTCATGAGGAATGCAATCCCTATTCCTTAGGAATTTCAACCTTTCTCAACTGTGTTAGTATCGTGGGAAATCCTATAGTGTTTTAACTGCATCTAGGCAGTTTGCTAATAATACAACTGAGAGTCAACTTCCATTTAACCTTTGTCTCGACTAGGTCTCCATTGGAACTGACATGCATGCAGCTATTAATAGTAAATCATCAGTTGCATGGATTTATAACTGATTGTGAATTAAATATGATTTAATACAATTGATATCTCACTATTGGAACAAACAGTTACAACTAGTTCAACTGAATTTAACTCACCTAACTTAGTTAACTAATCACTCATGCATTAAAATCACGCACTTAACTACAACTTGAACTCTAAAACACATAAAATAACTCTGCATGCCTCACCAACTATCCTCAACTCGAAGATCATGAGCTAACTGAGTCTATCACACTCAGTTAACTATTACAAGTGATTATGAGATAAGATTACATTTGATTGTCTAATTTAATTAAGGGATAATAAAATTTGACACAGATCCAATTTATTAAATAAATTGAATTTCACACTAATATATCACTAGGACCCATCAATACATGACCTATAGTCCCTCACTAGTGTAGGTGCAGTCATGTTGCTGATGGATGCCAATTTCACTATTTCTTGTAGCAAAATTCAATACTCCCTCTCAACAAGAAAGGAATTTCCTTGCATGTGACATGAAACTCTTGCATGCAACACTTCTCTAGTGTTTCTCGCACATGAAACTCTTGCATGCAACACTTTTCTAGTGTTTCTCACACAAGAAAATTTTGCATGCAACACTTCTCTAGTGTTTCTCGCGCATGGAACTTTTGCATGCAACACTTTCGAAATTCTATAGCCTCCAAACAACTGAATCAGTATAATGCATTTGTCATCAAAGTCTTCTGATTGCTGCTAGCTACTTCACATGTCTACCGGGTTTCCTATGTTGTTGATATCTGCATCGATACACTCCGCACTGATGCCAACTTTTCTCTGCACTCCAATATCTGACACCTGTCACTCTGATTTTTGTCCTCCTGACATTTGACTACATCAATCTAACCGATCCTTCCTGTGACTGCTATACTGTGGGCTCCTTGTAGCCAGGTTAGATGAATTCTGCAAAAAATTCTTCTTGGGATTAATTTTTCACATCGCCCCATCGCTTAGCCATGGAGACTTGAGACAATCTGGTCTCATACTCCCTCCAGTAAGATCCTCCTTGCCCTTGCAACCTTCTTTTTCCAAGCATCAAGATTTGTAGCATCTACTGTAGCAGGTTTAGGAATGTCACTATCAATGAATTATTTCAATCCATTTTCCTCCAATACTTCCTCCATCCTCTATTTCCATGAAATATAATTGGAACTGCCCTTGAGTGCATACTCGAATGTAAAGCCATTTAAATCAATTTCGATCTTGATTCGCCTATCACGCCAAGAATACTTTTTCAAATTCAAATTATATTCAGTTAGAAACTCAACTTCTCCTCTGATCTCTTGTGATATGATACCATGTATAAGTTATAAAAATAATATATATATCAATGGATTTAATCCGATCATGCAATATGCTAAAGAAGGATACTCAATCCTTCTACAAATTAATTGCAGAAAATTAATTGATTGCACAATCACACCAAGTAAAAGAAAGAATAAAATCAATCTAGAACATAAATATTTTTCCTAGGGAAAGCTTCCTGCTCAAAACCCCTCTATCTCTATTGTATAATGAACTAATAAATCATGAAAAAATACAATGCACTATTCTCACAAGTGTCTGAGACATTATCTTGACTGTCTCACAATGATCCGGACAAAATTGGGCTAGCACTTAGCCAATTCTCATCCTATCCTCAACCTTCCTTTCTCACGCAATTCATGAGGAATGCAATCCCTATTCGTTAGGAATTTCAGCCTTTCTCAACTGCGCTAGTATCATGGAAAAGCGTGTGGTGTTTTAACTGCAAATATACAATTTTCTATTAATACAAATAATAGTCAACTTCCCTTTAACCATTGTCTCAACTGGGTCTCCACTGGAATAGACATGCATGCAACTATTAATAGTAACTTATCAATTGCATGGCAGATCACTGATTGTGAATTACATATGATTTAATTCACTTGATTTCTCACTAGTGCAACAAACAGTTACAACTATTTCAACTGACTTTAACTCACCTGACTGAGTTAACTCATTACTCATGCATTAAACTCATGTACTTAACTGCAAATTCAACTCTAAAACACATAGAATCACTCTTCATGCCTCACCAACTACCCTCAACTTGAAGATCGTGAGCTAACTGATTCTATCACACTCAATTAGCTATTACAAGTGATTATGAGATAAGATTACATTTTATTGTCCAATTTAATTAAGGGATAATTAAATTTGACACATATCAAATTTATTAAATAAATTTAATTTCCCAGTAACGCATCATTACGACCCATCACTACATGACCTATGGTCCCACAGTAGCGTAGGTGCAGTCATGTTGCTTCTGGATGCCAATTTCACTGTTTCTTGTTGCAAAATTCAACATCCAGGATGGGAAATGTATGGACTCCTATGGAATTCATCCAACATAGATTGTTTAACGGAGTTCTTCTTTGGTATATAATTTCTCCCTATGAAACTCAACATATTGTCATCATTAATACCATACTCAGTTTATTTCCTAAAATTCTATTCATTTTTTTTTTTGCCACATAAATTCATATTATCAGTCCTTCATTGTGGCGTCCTTGATCTTCATGGAAACATTAACCTTTATTCAGATGAAAGATACTTCATACACACAGTGAAATTTTCTTCTTAAAGCATCAACCACACGGTTCTCATTCCCTTTCAGGTGTTTAATGTGAAAGTAAAATTCACTTAGGAAGGAATTCCATCTAAATTGGCGTGCATTTAAAGTAGGTTGTTTAAAGAAATTTGTTAAACTTTTATGAATTTTTTTACCAAAAGAATTTTTTTTCCCAACAAATAATGTTGCAATAAATTTAGGACACGCACCATTGCGGTTAGTTATAATTCATAAGCTAAATATATTTTTTCATTATCTTTTAACTTAGGAGATTCATAAGCTATAACCTTACCTTCTTGCATAACAAATCCTCCCATGCCTTCTTGGAAGGCATCTGTACATACGCTAAATTATTTTTCAGGGTCTGCTAACTATGACACTAGTTTTGTAGTTGATGAATGTTCTAAAAGCTCAAAACTACACTAGCACTCTATTGTCAATTTAAAATCATTTCCCTTTTTCTGTAAGGAAGTGATAGGTTAGGCAGTTTTAGAAAACCCATCTATAAATCAAGGGAAGTACCCAACTAAACCCATGAAAGATTTGATATCAACAACATTTTTGGGTACATGCCATTCCATGATGGTTTTAATTTTCTCAAGATATACAACTATGACTTCTGAAGAAATAATATGACCTGGATATTTAATTTAATATGTATAGAAATCACATTTTTTAAAATTAGCATATAATTGATTGTCCCGTAGGATTTTCAATACTATAAGTAATTACTCCTATTGCTCCTCCATTCTCTTGGAATACATCAGAATATCATCTCTAAAAATCAAGACAAATTTTTCTAGGTAAGGATGAAAAATACAATTCATCAAACTCATCAAAGTTGTTGGAGCATTGGTGACTATGAATGGTAAAACAATAAATTTATAGTACCTGTAGCGAGTTCTTAATGTTGTTTTACAAATGTACTCTTCCTTTATCCTAATATGACTCTAGCCTGACCAAAGATAAATCTTAGAAAATAAATAAATTGGCTATTCTTGGAGATGGATATTTATTTTTGACTGTTAACTTGTTATGTTATCTCTAATAAATGCACAATTTCATTATGCCATGTTTTTTCCTTAGCAAAAGCACCCGGTCACCCCAAGGTGACACACTTGGGCGTATATATCCTTTTTTCCAAAAATTCTTGTAATTTCATATTCAACTCATTTAAATCAGGTATACTCATTCCATAATGGGATTTTAAGCTTCGGGATACCACTAGAATTAGCTCTATCGTAAATTCAATATTCTTCTTGGGTGATAGCCTAGGAATTTCCTCTTGAAATACATCAGCAAAATCTTGAATGACAGGTATTTTTTGTAGGGAAGTTAACTTTTCTTTAGAGTTGGTATATCCCACTAGAAAAGCATATTTGTGACAACCTTTTTGAATGCATTTGCATAGTTGGTTCGAAATAATCAGTTGTAGCTTGATGGCCCTTTTTATCCCCTGAATTTTTTGGCTAATTCCCTCCTCAGTGAGGTAACTAACATTTTTTTTAGAGTTTTCCATTGACCAATACTTATCTAGCCAATCCATTCCAATGAGTACATAATAAGATCCTAAAGATAACACGTTTCAATTTTCTTTCACCTATTGTCCTGCTATTTCAATTGGAAAAATTTCATTGTCTGGCTATTTCAATTGGACAACTTTCTACTTTTGTCGTATCTCTTTGTTTATCCCCAATAAGCAATTGTACTAACCAAGGATTTTTGAATTTAACAAATAAAAAGTGATACAATTAAACTACTTTCATAGTAACATAACTCAAACTCGCACATGGGTCTATTAAGATGAATGTAGAATGGTTAGCTAGTTTAGCTTCAAATTCCACCATTGTAGGCTAGTATTCGGTCTGGTTATCCTCCAAGGCTGCATTTATTCAGGGTATACTTCTTCGGAGATCTCCAACTATGGAGGCCTCCTAAAAATTTGCAACTTGTTCTGTTATGGTGCAGTGGGGGTAGTTTCTATAGTAGTTGGGTTCCCCATAATCCCAAAATTACAGAGGAGGTTTATCCTACACACTAGCTTATGGTTTGTTGGATTATTTCATTAATTGATTTTCACCTTGTAGTATGGAATTTTTTCTAATTTCTTCCTGGGAACCCATTTTGTTGTTTTTTTTGCACATTTTTGGTACCAACAACCTTGGAAGTTTTAGCATACATATATCTTTTCTTAACATTCTTATTTTCCCAATTATTGCTACTCTCCTCCTTCCGCCTCATGTTTTGGTAACAAATTTGGGCTCTCCGAATGGCCTCGTCCATTTATTTTGGATTATCAAATTCTAATATTTCCTTAGTAAAAGTTGGAAATCTACTGATAAATCATTTCACCTTAGCTTTCTCATCGCAAATATAGTGTATGTATCTCAGCAGAGATGTAAACTTAGTCACAAATTCATCCATGGATTGATGTCCCAGTTTCAGGTCATGGAATTTCTTTGACTTTTCATCATAGAATCGTTCTATTAGATACTTATATTTGAAGTGTCTTTGAAAAATATCCCAGGTTATCTCCTACTCATCTACTCCACGAATTGTTTTCACTTCTTCCCACCATCAGGTAGCTTGAGCTTGTAATTGGTAAATTTCCAATTTTGATTTTAAGTTGTCATCATATTCATAGATTTTAAAATATTTATTCATATTGATTAACCAAGCCTTAACTGCTTCTTCCTTCTCTCCATCAAACATGGTGGATTTAGTGTTTTTGAATTATCCTTATAGTTCGGTATTATGACTCTTGGTTCCTTTGCCACTAGAGTCATTTTCTAAACCATATTCATTATATGCTTGAACTCCCTTCATTTTCGAATGTTCCTCCCTTTATTGATGCTCCTCTTATCTATCTCTATTTTACGGGATGGGATTTGGATTCATCTAATTTTGTTTTTCAGAGAGACTTTTCACAATTACTTCTTTCTCTACCCTAAATATCTCATTATCAACCCCCAATGTTTCCATTTTAACTCACAGTAGTTAATTTTTTCTCTATCATCATCACATGGTATTAGTATGGGCTTCCTCTCCCATTTGCACCCACATTTCTGGTTTGGTCCCAGAAAAGGGCAGAGATCTAGATCCTGTTTATATTCTCCCAGGAAGAGTAGTTCTAACTCTTATCGTCATGTTTATGCTTCCTCTCTATGTAGCATGAATATTTTTTTATTCCTCATTGTCCATTTAGGCCATAGTGTTGAAGCCTTAAGGATCGTATAACACCTATAACACTAATTTCCTATACCAAGGTAAATAAAATAAAAAATAAAAAAAATAACGATGATATAATAGATATGGTGCATTTTTATTTCACTTGGAACATTATCCAAAAAAAATGATGATATTACATCTATGCATTCACAACAGGTTACATTAAGGTTTATTCAAGAGGTTTCACACTTTTAAGTGCTACTTTCCTCGGTTCAATATCCTCAAGGTGGAAGGGTATGGTTCTATGAAAACCCTAATTAAGCCCACTGTGAAACTGAGGTTAATAACATTCTTCCTGGAACTTTCTCAACACTCCATCATACAGATTCATTGAAACATGGTTTGTCAAGTGGGTCACTTTTCTCTGCCTCTACCCTTGATTTGATTGGGACCAAATACAATGTTTGGGACTACATTTGGTCAGTTTAGGTAACCAACCACCCTCTCCACTACCTCGTCTGGTCATTTGTCACTTACACCAGGTGCGTTCAGGGTTTGCAAATAATATTGGAGCAAGGGTTTGTTCTCTGCATCAACTCTTCATTTTACAAGTACTTTAGAGGTCATTTTTACTGTAATATTCGGTTACAATGTTGTGTAGTCACCTATACTCTTTATTAATGTTCAAATTCTCCTATTTTTCGTACAATTTTTGTGCCTATCATCTCATGTTAGAGATGTTAAGATGAGTACCCATAGTGTATAATGTCAAAATTTCGACATTATACCCATCATTTCCTTCCTACTAGGGTTTTCATTTTGAAATTAAGTGTTTCCTTCTTTTTTTTGTTCGCATTCAGGAGCAGTTGATAGCAATTTTTTCTAATGATCCAGGTAAAAAAAATTTCCATACTTCTTTTTATCTTATTTATAATTTTTTTGCTCCTGCATGTAAATTTATATCTAAATTGACACTAACTTTTTTCACACGTTGGTGTTTGGTGCCAAATCATGGGTTTTCACTCAGGATTTTCCTTTTCATTCTAGTAACTAGCATCTTGCCTCTTGTGCAACCAGGTTCCAACTTTCAAACTCAGTGGTACTTTGTTATTTTAATTGAAATTTCTTGTGGATTATACAGATTTATCCACAACTAAGGATTCCATGCATCACCTAGAAATACCCAACTACAATGTTTGTAGGGTTTCTCTTTATGTGTTTAAATACACAAGGATTTATATTTTTGGGGTTTACCGACCCGATAAACATGTATGTATTATAAATTACTATGAATATTTTATATTTGTTAAAGGAAGAACCCGCTAATGTCTATGCTCCTCGATTGGGGTTTATTTTCTGAAATTTAAAGCTTCTTGTGGTGGTTTAATGCCAGTCTTGAGATATTAATGGATTACAATTTATTACTGTTATGTATTCAATTTGATTTGATAATCATACTTGCAATGTATGTTGAAATATTCTTGGTTGATGGTTTGAGTCTACATTGGTGCTCTAATTATTGTAATGTTCATACTTCGATGAATGAAAATTTGGTAATTTCCTTGTTGATTATTGTTTGGGGTTTTTGAATTGCACAACATATGTGAGATTTTGTTACTTATCATTTCATGTCCTTTGCATTATTCAACAAAAAATCCTTTGAAAGTGACTTGTAGAGTTTTTCACTTTCTCTCACTCAAACTAGGTGTCTGGAAAGTCAACAAAAAATATTCCTCTTTGTATTTGTCACTAACCCTGCGACACTACCCCACATAAGCCTATGGTTCTCGATTGCCCTGTGGAAAATCTTGATTTGTTGTCCATAGGGTTAACCAATTCCTATCCACTCTCTTAATTCTCTAAGGAATAATGTTTTCAAGGAAAGAAAACAACCTTACACTTCTCACTCCAGAACACCCTTCCAAAGGTTCACTAATAGAGAGTACTTCTCTAGTTAACATAGAGTGAAGAAAAAATTAGGTAGCATGGGACTACCACGTTCCACCACACCATAGATTGGTTGAGCCAAATCTCTCTTAATCCAATCACCCACGTGCCATATTCCAAGCCTGAATGTGGGACTCAAACTAAAAGAACCAACTAGGGCTTCCCGAGGCTAAACCGCCTGTTGGCTTGAGGGGCCCCGACCCAGGTTCAGAGATTAAGGTTTGCCAAAAAACGCCTATACTACTAGCCCTTTCAGTAGTGACCTGCTTGCGTAGGCCAAAGTCTCACCCTAAGCAGTATGGTAGGGTGCTGGAGCCAGGTTTCTGCAACATGAGAGAGAGTCGGTAAGTCAAGCAGATCTGCATTCCCATCTTATCGAGTTTGCACTAAATAGATCTATTCGCGGGCTTATTGAGAATATTAGCCATAGTATAACAGGGCTATTCCTATGCATAGATATAATAAATACCTCCGCATCCACGTGTGCAATACCAATTATCAGCATAGAACACTATAAATGCAGCAATTAACAGATCATAGATACATATACCAGAAACATAGATACTTTCGCAGTTCGTAGCAATTAAATAGTTAGTTTTGGACTTAATCATATAAACCCAAGTTCGCATCAATGATAAACAAACAGATTTAGATAGCATAAGATATCCAACAGTACTTCTCATATATATTAATACCAAAGTCCACCTAGAATCCCAAAATACTGCCTGTGGACACAGCTAGCAGGGTTTTCACATAGCAGGACTAAGGATCTCCGTGCACACAGCCGATAGGAGTCCTTACCCAAAAACCCAAAAATAGATCTAACAAGTAGTGCTTAGCATCAATCTCAATTATTTCCTATCTTAAGACTCAAAAAGGTTCATCTATTTATATCGATTTAGCCTACGCATCTAATGGTCCGCAAACCATGGTTTGCAGACTCTTGGTCTACCCTTGACCCATTAAAATGCATTCGGGGCTTTGAACCACCCCAAAACCTCTACATTAGACTAAATAGTATCAAAAATATACAAATATGGAAAAAATTCGCATCTTTAGGAGACCCTATTCCAACAGTTCCCCAACACAATCTTGTGACTCATCTCAAGTCACTGCGATGGTGGGGTCTCCACCTACACCTGCAGTATTCTGATTGCTTCATCCAATGGGGGTAGCATAGCTTTGCTCTAAATAGCAGCATTTTGCACAATCTCTACCAACTTCTGCAAATTCGAGCCTTCTGTTGAAGTGGTGACGCTCCCTAGAGTCTGGTTTAGCTGCTTAACCACAACATCAACATCCTGTGAGAGCTTGAGGGCTTCAACAGCCCAAGGCTTCAGGCGATAACCAGTAACTTTCTTCTTATGTCGGAGTTCCTCAATATCATTTTGGAGGGTGTGGCTAGTTCACAACCATTCCAAGAACTGAACAGAAACCAAGGTGGGAAATGTGGCCTCTATATTCTCGAATGCTTCTTCCTTCTGCCGCGGGTCTTGTTTTATTTCTCACAGGATCAGATCGCGTTGGAACTTGGTCTATAGTTGCATGGCTATTTCCACTAACTGGGCGCCCTGAGCGATCTGCCCTGTAATGACGTTTGTAGCCATAGTAACCAGTGCAGCTTGATCGGCCCGTACCTATAGAGGTGTTTCAGGTTGCAACTTAGCTTGCAAATCTACGATTTGCTGCTCCATCTATGTTTTGACCAATTGAAATTTCATCCTAGAGGCCTTCAATGTTGCGACCAACCCCTCAATCTTAGCCTAGGGGGTGGTTGTGGCCAAGATTTCTCTGTAACATCCACACAGAGTCGGTGAATCAAGTTTTTGAGCTTCGTTTTCTACCGGTGGCAAGGGACACTTCAACATTCTTTGCAGTGATTGCCTGTTTAGCCACACCGAGCCATTGGTGCACTTGTTGGTCCTGATGGTGAATTTCCTAAAACAAGGAGGTGTGGAGACCTTGCAATGCCTCATGTGGTAGCTTGGTTAAATTCAACTGGGCTTCTGCACTAGCCTGGACTTGCATTTCCAAGTCAGGTGGACTGAACACAAGGGTTGCGCCAGGTAGAAAATAGAGGCGAATTTCATCTATAACTAGTGCTGCACTGCTAGTTGTCAAGGGCATTCATACCAGAGTCACACTATCTGCAGAGGATCTATGTTTAGCTGTAGAGTGTGGAGCTCACCCTGAATTATGTCGATCACAACTCTTTGTTGTTCTTCTAAGGCTAACCATCTATCTTCTACGGCCAAAGTGACCGCGTCAACAATTTGTTTGAGGTCCCCATCGGTCAGTGTGACTATCTCATATCATTCCGTCCACTGAGAGCACTGCTTCTTTCGGGGCCCTTTGATAGGCTCGCTTGTTCACTTTGTGCCTCGGGGGGAGGCAGTTCCTCCTGCATCCAGTCCTTCTGTACCCAAGTCTGGTGGCGGATCTAGCTGAATCTCCATGTCTGTGTCCTTCTCGCTGGTCTATTTATGTTGCGCATCCATTTGTGTTGTTGCGCCTGTGTCCTTATCTGTACTCTTGGTTGTTCCTCCGGTATCCTTGATGATGACAGGCGAGATTTCTTTTTGTGTGCTAGTTCCTTCGGTGCCCTTCGCGCTGGTTTTGAAGCCGATACTCTAGTTATGAGGCTAGAGCGCAATCACATTATCAATTTCTTCATCTGCCACCATATAAGGGAGAAAAGTCCAGGATTTATCCTTGCGTGCTCTAACCTGGACATTGTGCATGGTGATCTGGAATTCCACAATGCCCTTGTATGTATCATATACTACTAGAGACAATCGTGGTTAGGAATTAATGGTTGCTTCCAAGCTACTCTGAAAGAGGACCCAGAAGACTTGGTTTTCCTTGAGACACTATAGATCCTTATAATCCCATAAGTTTGTATATCGAGTCCCCTCGCACATGTTGGGGGTGAGCTCTGGGAGGACTAATTCCTCAGGTGCTTCCCAGGCTATCAGTGTGATGAGAAGTAGCAGCCATGAATAGCAAAATTCCTATCCCTGCTCCTGGGATTCGGGGAGATTGCCAAAAAACTCATTGCACAAATATTGTGACCAATTGAAGTAGACCCCTTTCTAGCACTAGCCTGCTAGCTGAATTTTTTATGTGGGGATGGAGAGCACCTGACATTTTTGCATCATCTTACATGCCAATAGCATGGTACCCAGTTGCATAGCAAGATCACTGATGGTTTTTATCATGAAGACGTGAGTATTCCACTCCACATGATATTTTTGTTGCACATACTCAGCAGTTTCCCCCTAATACTTCTTGCCAACACGTTCCATAGGGTTCAGTACTTCCATAGGAATACCAATGATTCGATGGATGAGCACAATGTTGATAGGGATTCAATCCTTGATCCATAAACACCCATCATGGACCAGGGAAAGTAACTGACACACCAGATGCTCTGTGACATTCTAGTGGCTGAAATGTGGCATCCTGAGCAAGTTGAGGAGCCCAAATCCTGCCACTTAGCATAATCAGCTTACGGGGAAAATTTTGATCCCATCATCCTCCTAAATTCATTCAAGATATAACTTGAGCGCCAACTCAGGGAAGGCATCCAAAATAGCCAAGTGATGACCATCAAATTTGATCTCATGGAACATTCCAAAAGGTTCACCAATAACGGGGACCTCCCCTAGGGTCAACGACATCTACAGGTAGGTGATAAGGTCGTCAAGGTTCTTTGGCATGCAAGTTGAGGTCTTGCATGGCCGAACAAAAGGAGGTAACTAGTTGAATGGGTCTACAGCCCGAGCCTCTTCCGAGCAGCCCGCACCTGGAGTATTTCTCTTAGGGATTTTACATTTCATGGGGAAGTAGGAGGCTTCCCTCCAGCCCATTTCACGGGTTTCGGGGGGCTTTCTTGAGCCCTGTGCTTTTTCCTGCCCCTTCTTGTTGACTGGGCTTGGCGTGGAGATAATTTCTTCAGCCTCAGACTCAATCTCCAATGCTTCCTCGGTTTTGGCTCTACCGAGGTCATTGGTGTGGAGGATTCAGTAGAATTCGTGGCCATCATTCTAGTGCGAAATTCAAACTTGGGATTGCTACTATTAGAGGGAGTACGTTTCTCAGACATGAAAGGGATGCTATAGCCACAAAAATTCTTACAGCACAAATTCATCAAGGACAAACATGCAAAGTACAAGGTATTCAAGCGATACAGAACCCTTTTCTGATCTATCCTGCCCTTTTTATAACTTTTGCGATCGACCAACAGTAGGGTAAACTGCATTTGGAACATACCATCAAGTAAATGGTAAAAAATCTCTAGAAATCACCTCATTCAATGCCGACTTCCTGCTCCTGCTAATGGTAACTTTTTCTTTTTACCCATTTTGACTGTTCCAATGGCTAGTTTTCGAAGCCTTGTTGCGCTCAGTACATCCCTGCGCTCCCAACTCACCCATACGCTTTTAGCATACCTCCTATGCTCCTAGTGCATCTGCTATGTTTTGAGTTTATTCCTGCACCTCTGGCGCACTTACCCGGGCTTCCAATCCTATGGCTGCCTCCTGCACAGAGCATGGTACCTGCTGCGCTTACCTTCCTTGGTTGTTCTATCCCACTTCATACAGCTCCTCTGGCCATATAGTCATTTGATTTTATACGGTTTGAGCCGAAAATCATTGACATATCTAGGTATCATATCGCTGCGTAGGTTAGTTAATCAAATGAAGTTTCCATCTGTGATTTATTTAACTATATAGTGCCCAAGCCAGTGCTGTCAAAACTTCCCTGGGTGCTTCAAAAACTGGCTATCGTAAAATAGCACTAAGTCACCCTCTGCAAAGGAATTTTGTCAAATATGTCAGTCATGCCATGCCTTATCTCGTGCCTTCTGAACCTACTGATGGAAGTTAGCAATAAAATGGTCTTCCTCCAAAGCCACAAGCTACATTAACCATTCCTCCATGATATCAGACTCTGCCATATTTGTGAAAGCTGTGATGTGTAGGCTAGGAACAATATATTACATGGGCATAATGACCTCCTGACCATAGACCATCCTAAATGGTGTTTTCCCTGTCAAATTCTTACAGGTGGTTCGGTAAGCCCATAGAACAGACAAAATGCACAAGTCCCAGTCGCTGCGATAGGCATTACAGGCCTTGGTCAGTGCGTGCTCCAAGAACTTATTAAAAGAAACGACCATGATGTTTTCCTGAGGATGATACGAAGTTCTTTTTTCATGATGGATCCAAAATTATTCCGTCAAAGAATGTATTGTTTCATTGACAAAGTGAGTACCTCTATCACTCATCAGGATTTTTGGACATCCAAATCTGGTTAGAATCTGCTCAAAGATGAAGTGCGTAGCGATATTTGTAGTGTAGCCCTTCACTTCTTGTGCCTCGGCCCACCTAGTTACATAATCAGTAGCATTTTTAATGTAACGCACACCTGTCTTCTTTCTGGGTGGGTTGATAGGTCCTACAAAATCGATAGCCCACTTGTCAAATGCTGGCAAGGAAATTTGTGGTTGGAGAGGAATTTCATCCCTGCGTGATGGCCTTCTAGTGCATTAGCATGTATCGCAGGCCTTACAATAGTCGTGAGAGTCACCATGCAGGGTATGCAACCATAATCGAGCTCTTAAGATCTTTTGTGCCATTGTGTGCCCTGCGTAGTGACCTCCTGCTACCCCATCGTGGGCTTCTGTCAAGATAGTATGATGTTCATGTTACAAAACGTACCTTTACAACACTTCATTTTATCCCATCTTATAGATGTGACCGGCAATGATGGTAAAATCCGTAGCATGGGTTACGAACTCTTTATTCTGTTGCATCGAATACTCTACAGGTGCCATGCCTGTAATCAGGATCTGAATGATGTCAGCGAAGTGGGCATCAACTACCTTAATAGCAAATAGTTGCACATCAAGCAATCCTTCTTCCAGGTTTTTTGGATCCTTGCCAATCTCAATTTGGGACAAGTGATCTAGCCCAACATTAAACTTCCTTGGTTTGATAATGATTTCAAATTCGTACTCCTGGCACAATAGAAGCCATCGACATATTTCACCCCCCAACATAGGCTTATTCAATAGGTAATTCAAATTCGAATGATCTGTAAACATCTTGAAGTGTCCCCCTAACAGATAGTGCCAATACTTCTGTAAGGCATAGACCATGGCCAATCCTTCTTGCTCCGTGGTGGCATACTTGCGATCTACACCGGAAGGTTTTAAATTATCAAATGCAACTGGGTGATCAATGTCTCCATCTCTGGGTTGTGTAAGGACCGTTCCTAGGGCGATTCCAAACACATCAACATGAAAATTAAATATCTTTTCCCAATCATAAAAAATAAGGATAGGCACAAAGACCATATTTTCCTTGAGTAGCTCAAAGCTCTTCTGACACTCGTCATCCCAAAAGAATGAAACATCCTTCTTAAGTAGCTTTTCTAGAGGCACTGTGATCAGCGCGTATCCCTGAATGAAATTTCTGTAATAGCCTGTATGTTTGAGGATTGAAAGTAGCTACTTCTCAGTCGTAGGTACCTCCAGATTGAGGATAACTACCACTTTCGCAGAGTCAACCATCAACCCCTATCGGAAAACTATATGTCCTAGCAAGATTCCGAAGGGTATGTAGAAAATACACTTCTTGATATTCAAGGAAATCTAGTGCTTTCGGCAAGCGTCCAACATCATGTGCAGGTTCGAAACGTGAGTCTTTACTAAGCCAAAGACAGTCCAATCATCAAAGTACACCTCCAGAAATTTATGGATGAACTCTTTGAACACTGCAACTACTACTCAAGAGAATATGGCAGGGGTGTTTTTGAGTCCAAATGGCATGACCATATACTGAAAGGATACCAATTTGGTAGAAAACGTAGTTTTTCATTTTCTAGTGAAATTCTAATCTGATGGTATCCTGAAAACCCATCAGTGAATGAGTACGCTTATTGGCCTCCTATGCTATCAAATATCTCATCTAAGATTGGTGTTGGAAAAGGATCATGTACATAAGCATCATTCAAATTGCGCAAGTCTATACAGATGCGGATTCCCCCCTTCGTCTTCTTTTCCTAAACTACCATGGGACTCACCCAGTCTGATTGTTCAACTGTTCGATGATACCTACGCTGATAATTTTATCGATCTATTCCCTAACCTTATGCTTATACTTAGGAATCAGTAGATAAGAACGCTGCTTTACAGGGTGCGCATCTGGTTTCAGTGTGATGTGCATAACCCCTAAGTCCCATGTGATCCCCTTAAGCTCTAAAAACTTTATCGGGAATAAGTCTTGATATTCTTTGAGTAATTTCGTAACCTTGCCTATTGTCTCATTATCCCAGTAATCCCTAGTTTTAGCCAACTTGGGCCGCTCTTCTGTGCCAATGTTAACCTCTCGTAGCTTCAGAGGCTTCGTAACATCCACAACGTGTAATGGAGGTCCTACAACCACGCGCTCCCCTTCTGACTCTAGAATAGAGACATTGTGCGGATCTTCATCACATTCTTCTATGGTGATATTGTGGCAGTTGACAATATCCTCCATCTGTGTTTCCCATGTCGGTATCTCCAATGCTGTGTAGTGGTTGGGTTCACCAAATACAAAGGTATCTATATCCTACAGAGCTTCGTTAAGCGCCTTTGTTGTTCCTGTTAATCCAAATGTCCCCACAAATTCATCTTTTAAATTTTCCCAATGGTAGGTATGCTCATGTAGCTCCACATCTAAGTACCACGCAGTGGAGATTGATCCCAAGGCAAGAATAAACAAGTGAACCCATTCTTCCATAGTGAAATCCCACCATTTCTCCATCCAAGCGAACAAATGTTCACATGGATCCCCTGGGCCAAGAAAAATCTTGATTCACACATCAGCCGGAGGCTCAAATCATAGAATAATCATATCCCGACATTCCTCCCAATCCTAGAACGCCCACTTATGAATGTCCCACCACCTTGCTAGTGTTGTGCGCATGGCTAGATTAAGGGCCCATAGCCTTCGTTCTCTTGGAACCTTAGCTTCAAATATTCGCAAAAACTCTTTTATACTAGTGGAACCATCGAAGTAGGGCATTTATCTTACCTCTGAGGATATGCGGCAAAAATCCCTTGTGATTCGTAGGCAGCGCAACGTAGAGACATCATGTAACCGGTTTTTCAAAATTTCCATTTACCCATCAGAGTCAGAAAAGAATTCACTATCCTTTTCCCAGCACAGCACACCATCAGTCGTAGGATTTATCTAATCTTTGTTTCGCGCAGTTAACTTATAGATGTGATCCACCTCCTCTTCCTCATGCACTGGTTTTGTATACCTTTCTCCTTATGCGGGGTCTATCGGTACTACCACCCTCGTTACTTCACTTTCAAACACCATGCTTCTCTTCTTAAAATTGATAATACTGCCCATATCTATGGTCCAGTCCAATCCTAGGAGCATAGGATAGGGGTCCTCATATTCTACATTTTGAATGACCTCGAAGTTAGCCTGAATCTTAACCCCTGCGATATCTACCATGATCTTTGATAATCTTTCCAACGGTATGATCTTCTGCTGATTAGCCATGTGCAGCTAGATAGTGGACCATTCCAACTTTGGTTCTGCCATTCGCTACCAAGTTTTCTTAGGTAGTACATTCACATATAAGCCTAGTTCTAGAATAACCTGATCGATCTCATAATCACCAATCTGTGCAATTAACCGCATCTCCCTACTAGTGCATCTCTTATGCTTATATAGCTTGTGCACATCCTTAATTTCCATGTCCAGGGTTGTTATTTTTGCGCAACTGTCTATCAAAGCTTGGAGGTTTTCTATGGTCCTTTGGTTGCGCAACAGCTTCATACATGCCTGTAGGAACGATTTGACCTCATCATTTGCTTTGAGGTTAGTGGGAGCTTGAGGAGTGGATGTCACAGCCTTAGCAAAGTCTTGGCAAGCTACGACAAAGGATTCCTTTTACTTCTGTAAGTCCAAACCTTCTTGTTTAATGGCTACTTTATAGATAAGAGGCTCCGCCTCAGCTTTCTCCATAGCTCCTCCGATGGCCATGCCGCTGCGTATTATAACATTAACACTTGGTCCTTCATCTCGAGGTCCCACCTTGACCCTTTGTACATTCTGCGTAGGTGTCTACTGCTTCTCCTTCATCTTGGCTATTAGAATAAGGAAATATTCGATCACATGATCTAGCTGCCTACAATATTTACAGGATTGCCTTGCAGGGTTCGTACAGTTCCTTGAAAAATTCCCTATTTCTCCATAGTTATAGAAAATCAGTTGTCCTCTCCCCGCTTCCACCTTGGGTCCCTCCCCTGTCCCTACCTAGGGAGCCACCTATGCCTAAGGGGGATCTAGGTGAGGAAGGATCCAACTTTACTCTATATAGGTTTCCCTAGTCTATCATTAGATCATAAGTCCAGTAGTTCTGCTCATCATGTCCTACAGATCTACAAAACCTGCACCATTGTTACTTCACTTTTGGGATATATGCAACCAGGTGGGAAAATTGGTTGGTATCATGCAACCCAGCAACACGAAAATCATCACACCACAGCACTGGCCCACTTGGTCCCACAGCTTCCCTAGGGTACAACAGGTTGGGTCCCCCAGCCTGCATGTAGTCTGCTAGCAACGAACAATTATACTTAGTGCGGCCATTCACCCTACATCATATGCACCACCTTTCAAGGCTACCCTCTGTTCCTCATTCCTTCTGCAGATTATGGATCTCCATATGCATTGCCTCTAACTGTCCTTTTATTTGTTGTACTCCTAACTAGGTATCGTCTCTTGGTGCAGCTTCCAGCTTCATCACGATTTCTAAGGCCTTTTCCTGTGATTCAATGGCTTGATGACCCATTTACATGTGCAGGTGGGGCAACAACATAGCAATGAACCACACCGTGTGATGCCTCTCATCATATATAAATCCTCCTTCTCTAATTACCTTCTTTAACCATTTGTCAGCTTCCCATACAGACTTGGACGGTCCCTACTTGAAATCTTTCAAATCGTTCATTATCTGAGAGTAGGACTTAGGCTTCTTTAATTGTTGTTTCGAGGCATTCTTAATATCTTTGATGGTCACATTCACCTACTGAGCTATGTATCCCATATACCAGTCCAAGGATCTTCCTTCAAAGGCAAGGGATAGTTGTGCCATTTTCACAGTGTCGGTGGCCACGTTCTACGCTATCCATACTGATCCTACAACAAACCAGAACCTATCCATGTCTTCATCCCCTACGCCCTTGAAGATAGGTAGCTTCATGTGTGAGGCCATCTCGTCTTTTGGTGGGGGAGGAGGTACGGGTGAGTTCTTACCCCTGTGCTAGCTCGACTGTGGTGTAGTCAGAGATTCTTGTGCAACCAAAACACTTACTAGAATATAGATAGATCTATCTCCTTCTTGGTTAGTTCTAAAGTACTTACCACTGTTTATTGTAACCTCACTTTCATCGGAGCTCATTCACTCTATATGGTTGCACAAAATTCTCTTTTCATATAATAGGATCTTAATCAGTAATGGCAGGGTTTTTAGATACTTACCCCAGAAACCGTTGAAGAACCTTTGTTCCACCACAGAGTAGAACACAAATTGATCAAATGAAATTTTTGTCACAAACCCTCCTATCACACTGTCCACCCAGTGATCTACGTGCGATTGATGGTGTTATCAGTATTTTATAACTTCTGAATCAGTTCTGGGGTCCACTGTGTGACCCGTTCATCCTTCTAACACTTTTGGAGATCTACGAGCCTTGCGAGCCACTCCAGAAGCTCTGCGAGCCACTCCAAAAGCTTAGTCACAAATGTGACAAAGAAAATTTCGTAGATATGTGTGAAAATGTACTTATTCTTCCACTTCTCTATGGTTAGCTTTGCACTACAATTCACCCTCACTGCAAATTCTTGAATTTTCCTTTCGAACCACTCGTCGATCTCTTTCTCCTCAGGTCTCCAATGTGTTCATGGAATTACTCGATCGCTCTCTCAAAATTCTCCCGATCCTGACAACGGAACCATTTTTTGGCTTGAGGGGTTCTGACCTAGGTTCAAAGGTTAAGGCTTTCCAAAAAACCCCTATACTACTGGCCCTTTCAGCAGTAACTTTCTTACACAGGCCAAAGTATCACTCGAAGTAGTATGGGAGGGTGCTAGAACTAGGTTTCCACACCCTGAGAGAGAATAGGTAAGCCAAGAAGATCTGCGTTCCCAACTTATCGAGTTCACACTAAACATATATATTCACAGGCTTATTGATAATATTACCCACAGTATAATAGGACTATTCCTATGCACATATCTAATAAATACCTCTGCATCCACGTGTACAATTCCAGTTATCAGCACAAAACACTATAAGTGCAAAATTTAACAGATCATAGATACATATACCAGAAACATAAATACTTTCATAGTTTGTAGCAATTAAACAATTACTTTCGCATTTAATAATATAACCCAAGTTCACATCAATCATAACCAAACAGATTCAGATAGCATAAGATATCCAACAGTACTTCACATATATATTAATACCAAAATCTACTTACAATCCCAAAATACCTCCTCCGCACACAACCAACAGGGTCCACACATAGCAGGACTCAGGATCTCCATGCACACAGCCAGCAGGAGTCCTTACCCAACAACCTGACAACAAATCGAACAATTCATGCTGAGCATCAATCTCAATTCTTTCCTACCTTAAGACTCAAAAAGGTTCATCTATTTATATTGATTTATCCTATGCATCCAATGGTCTGCAAACCATGGTTTGTGGACTTTTGGTCTACCCTTGACCCATTACAATGCATTTGGGGATTTGACCCACCCAAAAACCCCTGTGTTAGACTAAATAATATAAAAAATATACAAAAATGGACAAAATTCGCAACTTTAGGAGACCTTGTTCCAACGCCACCTCACCCTCATTAATAAAAACCATATTTTACCGTAATCCACACTAGACGACTAAGCCAAAACAATAAAAAATTAATAATAGGCTTTACCATGATCTCCACCAGATGACCAAGCCAAAACAATCATGGATGCCACCATATTTCTCCACCTAAACCATGAGGAATTTTCTTGTCTCCTAGTCTCTAGGATTTACCACAATCCACAGTCTAATATAGGGATCACTAGGCCATAACGAAGACTCCACTCCATAGGCTTTACCATATATCCCATACTAGGATTTCTAGCCCTGGTGGAGAGCACACACCTCTAGGCTTTAGAATATATCATGCCATTCACCGGTTGAGGATTCTTAGGCCCACATAGGAAACACACTATCTGGATATACTGCAAGACACAATTTGATTAAAGGGTCACTAGGCCATGTGTTCTTTCATTGAGAGATCCACCTCACTCAACATCGAATCCATTCGGCAATCCACGTCAACCAAAATATGAGAACCTCATCACACCATGGTTGTGAGGAAATGGTAAGGCTAGGCTGAAAACACTGTCACACCTAGAAAAACCCATGCCTATGACAGAAAGTGTACTAGGAACACCCATGAAACAACATGCATGCCAAATCTAGAAAGGAAATCACACATGCAAATTGATAACTGAAATTAATCTTGTTGTAGCTGCTTGATCCTACTCTTCCTTGCTTGATATTTACTTCCTCTTTTCCTTCTTGCCTTTCTTGATCCAATGTTGAAATTCTCCAAGAAAACTGTTAGTGTCCAAGAGTGAGAGAGACAGAATATATAGAGAGCTCCAAAACTGAACTGACAAAAGGTTATACTAATAAAAGGTACCAACTAACCCTGAGAATCCTTTTTATCAATGAGACCTCTATTTTCTTCATTTTCCTCCTCACATGCAACCTCTAACCGTTAACCTTATTTTTATCTTAATTTCCTTTATTTTCATAAATAAAATGCATATTAATGCTACTTTTCCTTTCCAAAGCCTTTTCCATTTCCTTTGCCAATTTCCTTAGCCATAATAAACCAAATGAACCGATACACTAGGATGTTTTTCCCAAAATTCAACTTGGAATAAATGTCCCTTAACTGTGGTTATTATTTTTTTCCTTTATTAGCTTTTATTACATCAAATTTTCATCGGGGTTGTTATAGAACCCTTCCCTTTGGGGGACACCATCCTCGATGTTCAATGACACCAATACCTCAGCAAAACCACTAAAATGAAAACATATTTTCTATGGGGATTTATAGCTTAGCTCGATGTAGTATTTACAATGATCACCCAGCTGAAAATCAAGCCAAAATGAAAACATAACAACATGACAAGTATAATGATAGGACACCCATACCACTTATTGGAGCTTTATAACATAGCTCATGGCACCAAACATCATACCAAAAATGCTTTGCCTGATACTAGAAAATAATGGAGGATACGTAGCCCACATCTATTACACCATCTCCATGTAGCTTCATCGGGCACAATGTGCTTCCAATGCACTTTAGCCTGCTCATTTTTGGACCATTAGAACATTTTCACCAATATACACTAAGTTTTCGGCTGGAATTCTTCATCTAGCTCCACTTGAAATTCAGACCAGTTAATCACATGATCAACATATTTAACATAGTTTTTAATCAATCACACATGGAAAACATCATGGAATTTCACTTTCGTAGGCAATGCTACTAGCCCAATCCTCTCAAGAATCTTGAAAAGACCAAAAAATTGGGTTGTCGTCTTGGCACACGATCCAATCTACAAGGATCTCTTCTTGGGCTTGATGCACAAGCACACACGTTCCCCAACCTAAATCTCCTTAAAAAACTTGTTCAAGTATGCATAATGTTTATACCTATCTTTTTCTACTTTCATATTCTTCTTGAATACTTGCATTTATTTTTCCATCTTCGCTAACACTTATGGTACAATAAAAACCCTGTTAATTGGATCACTCCAACTAATGGGAGAATTTCAACCCTACCCACACAATGTATCAAGTGGACTCATCCTTAATGATTCCTGATACCCATTGTTAAAAGAGAAATATACTAGTGGAAGTTACTCTTCCCACTTTCACCCCTCATGCATCACATACATCCTCAGCATGTCCTCCAATATACTGTTTACCCTCTCTGTCTTTCCATATGTCTATGGATGATATGTTGTGTTGAAGGAAAAATTTGTGCCCAATCCTGCAAACAACTCCTTCCAAAAATTGCAAGTGAACTTTGCATCCATGTTTGACAAAATATTCTTTTGAACACCATGCAATATGACCACATCTATGATGAAAACTTGTGACACATCACTAGATGAATAAGTAGTCTTTACTAGAATCAAGTATGCAACCTTTGTCAACATGTCCATCAAAACCATGATGGAATCATGTTGTCTAGATTTTCTAGGAAAAAATATGATGAAATCCATGGAAATGACCTTCAATTTCCACTCTAGAATTGCAATTGGTTGTAGCAGTCCACCTGGATGGTTACACTCTACTTTCGCATGCTGAAAATCCAAACGTCTGGCCACAAAATCTGCCAAATCCTTCTTCATATTCATCCAATAATAAAACTTCTTAACTACACTCAATGTCATCTAATAGCCTCGGTAACCTAAATATGGTTTCGCATGAAAATTTCTCAAGATCACCTTCTTGAGCTCTCTGTTGTCTAGCACATATATCCTATCTCTATGCCTAATGAATCCATCTATTGTAAAACAGTAGTCTGCATCCTGTGCACCTACACCTATACCTATGTTTGTACCATTAGTTATAGATATACCTTTACTTTTTTGTAACCTATGCATAATATCTCTATACATGCCATCTTGTGACCTACGTATAAGACCTGATCCCATAAGTTTATTCCATAGGAGCTCATAGATGCTATATGATTCACCAGTATTCGCCTACTAAGGGAATATCAAACCATGTTCTCTTTACCTTTTATGTATATAATCTCAAAGTAAAATTCACTGATCATGGCCAACCATATAACTTGCATGACATTAAGATTCAGATGGTCAAAAAAGTATCTCAACCCACTATGATCACTCATCAATACAAACCTCCTTCAAAGAATATAATGCCTCCACATATTGAAAGAATGTATGGTTGCTACCAAATAGAGATCATGTGTTGGGTAGTTATGATCATGCTCATTCAGTTTCCTTGACTCATAGCATACCAGTTTTCATTCCTACATAAGGATTCCACCAAGTCCTTTCTTTCAAGAATTTGTATATACCACAAACTCTTTGTCCTGATTTGTGATCTTTAACACTAGAGCCTGTGTCAACCATTTCTTTAACTTTTAAAATCTAGCCGCACACTCCTCTGTCCTTTGAAACTTATTAATTTTCCTTTGCAATGGTGTAATAGGATAAAAATTTTATGAGAATTTCCTCATGAACCTCCTATAATAACCTGTCAGCCCCTTTTAGGATATCACCTCTTCCAAATTTATAGGAGTTTCCCACTCCATGATAGCTCTTCACTTACTGATATTAGCATACAAATTATTCTCTCTCAACAATCTCAATATTAGCTAAGTGTTCGACATGCTCTTATTCATTTTTATAATATACCAATATATCATCAATGAACACAATAACAAACTTGTCCAAATAGGGATGCAAAAAACTATTCATAAAACACATAAAGTTAGATGGAGCATTAATAAAACCAAATGGAACTACAAAAAACTTCTAATGCCCATACCTGCTCTTGAAATTTGTCTTTTAAATATCCTCTTCCTTTATGCATACCTAATGATATCTGGATCTCAAATCAATTTTGAGAACATTGTTTCTCACTTTAGCTCATCAAATAAGCCATCGATCCTTGGAAATGGATATCTGTTCTTGATGGTCACTTTGTCCAGTTGCCTGTAGTCAATGAAAAGTCTGAAAGTACTATCCTTCTTCTTCATAAGCAATACTAAGGCACACCAATGTGATACACTTGGCCTAATGTATCCATTGCCAAGAATTTCCTTTAGCTGCAACTTCAACTGTACCAACTCTGGTGTGCTTGTCCTGTAAGGTGCCTTAAATGCGGGTGCTACCCCTGGCACCAACTCAATAAAAAATTCTACTGCCCTGTGAGGTGGAAACTATGAAATATCTGCAGGAAAAACATCTTGAAACTATTATAGAACTTGGTACCTTCTCAAAAAATCTACATCCTAAACTTCCTTAAATTTGTCACTATAAATATACATTGCAAATAACACACACACTTTCCTATGAATGTGCTTGACCCACATAGTTGTAACCACTATCACCGATGTTGCTTGATTCTTACCCTATAATATCCTCTTCTCCACATTATCATCCAAGCACTAAATGGCTTTGTCATAACAATCCATTCTAGTCCTGTGAAGATATAACCAATCCATACCGTAGAAAATATTGTACGATCCCAACAACAATACATTCAAATGTTTTGATGTAGGCATACAATTTAGTTAAAATGCACAAGGTCTTTCCAAATGATGAGCTCTCTTCTTGGTACATGTAGCCAACTACACTAACCAAGACTTTGCATTAACTTATTTATTTAAACCACACTTATCCACCAAGTCAGGACTAACATAACTATAATTATATCAAGGCTTAATCAAAATAAAAATAACTTAATCACAAATCTTACCATCCATTTCAATGATATATGCCTAATGGTTTGTCTATCTATTATCCAGCTGATCTGTAATTGAAATTTCTTGAGGATATGTAAATTTTTCGAGTGATTAAATTTGGTTTTTTAAGCCTATTATGTGAAATTCTTAAGCAACTAAACATGAATCAAAAATCTCAATTTTTACAGAAAACATAAGACAACATCACCATAACAGTAAAAAAACACAACAAATGATGGATTTCACCCCTCCTCAGCTATATCTCTTGGTTTAGCTTCCAATGGTTGGTCCTCTTTCATTATTCTAAAAAAAAATTATGCACATCAGGTGACAGTGATCAAACTGATTCAATGATAGCTCCAATGGATTTATAACTGTCAAAAACTCGTGTCTAGCCTCTTTCTACTCCCAAAAAGGCCAAAACAACTGCAAAATTTGTGGTCTCCTCAAGTTTTTTTGTTATTCGTTCTAAAAATCGCACCTGTTTGAAAATTGTATGATAAATGCAGGCTTTTTCGATGACATGGGGCAAACAAATTCCCTCGCGTCGATAGGATTCTAGTCATGCTGGATAGAAATTGTCCCCTGGTTAATCTGGCCAGTGAGCCCACTAACTGTCTAAAATGTTTCCATGTTGCATAATGAGAATCATTTATTTCGTGTTTTTTCCCTTCAGTTGATTGACCTTGGTCTACGGGCAGTGACCTGTGGTAAAGTCTGGGTTTGGTTAGTGGAACCCTACTCCCGCCAGGTTCCACTACCCTTCTGAATTCAGTGCTGGCGACATAGCATAAACTGTGACCAAAACATGTGAACACCCATCCTACCAACATCTTTAACCTCGCGGTGACCCAATTATCAAACCTCCAGAGTAACAGTTACAAACCTAGATCATCACCTTTGTTTGCAGTATTTACCAAACCCTGCATGTGAACACCCGCTCGCCAGAGTTAACATCCTGCACGGACAATGATTGAAATATGCCACAATTTTGGTTTTAGAACTTTGGATATGTGTTATATTACATATGGTTTGTGGTTTTAAAAATCTTCGCCAATATATAACATTGAAAACTTTTGTTGAACATGGTTTGATGGTTGAATGATATCTGCGAACACATATTCACCCATAAAATTTGGGTTATAAATATTACCATATATCATGGGTCATGGTTAGCCCCCAATCCTGGGAAGTGGACCATGGTTAGGGATTAACCTCGGTCCCAATCCACTCTACCATATTAAACAAGCTTTATATACTAACGATACCCTTAGGATTTAAGAAACATGGATGGCAGAGATGGTATGAGGCTTCGTTGTGTTGAAAAATGTTGTGAGTTCGACTCCACAGGGTTGTTGTTTCCTTACCAAAATTTTAGTGGCCACCAGGAGGCCAAGTTGTAGCCTTTGGTTGGCCCACGTGGTCCCTCCTAGTTGGTCCACACAACCAACGTCAAAACCAATCAAAATCAACCTCAAATGAACCAATCCAAACCTACCAATTGTCACAAGGAGATTGGATGAAGGATAAAAACCAATCTTCCATGTCAAGGCCAAGTCAGTTGTACAGATTTTTGAATTTACAACCCTGCTCATGAAAAACCCAATTTTTTTTATTATTTCCATAAACTAGAATAATGTGATTGCAGGAGCCTTAAATTTCAGTTTTTCATGAAATGAGGTGTATCAAATTTAGAATTATGAGGTCTACACGGTTGTTCAGGTTCCAATCCATTCCGAAAATTTTCAATTTTGAGCATAGATTTGATCCACTAGATCACGAGTTCTGCATAGATACAAGGAACACTCTGACCAACATTCCCAACAATATGCACCTCTTGTGCACTATATATTTGAGGCCTACCACCCTGATTCTGCAGAGAATCTCTTTTAAGATGATCCTTACCACATGTGCAACACTCCAACTGTCATGTACCCTCACCTCTATGTTGTTGTTGTGACCCATGTCCTTGTCTACCTACACTAAACTTGTTTGGTGGTGCCACTTTTTCTTTCTCTTTTTCTTTTTGAGGCCTTGCACTTTTTGGCTACCATTTACCTTTACCTTTATCTTTCCCTTTCCAACCTTGTTGATATTCATTCTGACACTTTGACTACTCATAAAAATTATTCAATTTCCCAATGAATTCCTCAATTGGATGAGGCTCATCATAATCAATCTAGTCTATAAATGCTAATGGAAAACCACTAACAAACCTTTGAACGTTATCCTTTTCATCTTTAAGATACGGTACATACCTCAACAACTCTAGGAAATTAGTTTTGTTCTCTTCATTTGTCATCGTTTCCATATTTAGCTCATAGAATTCTTTAGCCTTACTATCATGGTCCCTTTCTAACAGGTACTTCATCCTGAAAATCATGTTGAAATCATGTCAACTCAATCCTTCTGTCCTAATGTACCTGAATCGCTTCCCATATTCCCATCATATATCTATCTTACCTTTCAAGCTAAAGATAACTACTATGGCCTTCATAATATTTGTGTATTTATGCAACTCAAATAACTTCTTCATCCCAAGTATCCAAGCCTCTGTGTCTTTTGGATTCTTTAAATATCCATCAAAAGTAAACCTCTTTACTTTCTTAAACTCATCCGGAGATTATTCTCTATCACTCATCCCATAAGGATGATAACAATTACGATCATAATTCCTATCAGAACCATAACTAGAGTAGTACATATTTTCATCACCTCTCCTATCTATAGTATCCAATGACCTGCCATCTCTAATAGTGTCATCTCTATCCGACATGTGACCACCATGTGACCTACTGCGATATGTCCCATTATTTATGTTCTCTTTCCCATGCCTGATACAAAGTGGCCCCTATCGTTGCAATTATGACAAGCTCTAAAGGAGTACTACATTAACCTATGCTTTTTTCTCTTATTCTCATATGATTCTATCATTGTTTTCCATAAAATACCTCATTTCTTACTTCAAACTTCTCAGTGTGTCTTCTAAGTCAGAAGAGTTCCCAACACTAGATTTCTCATATGATTCATAGTGATAATATTTGTAGTCTGCCATATTGCTAGTCATCCTTGATTTCTTCCTACAAGGCATCTCATGTCAGCTTAAACCAAATCACAATACACCAATGTACCTTAGCATAATTCAGGGAGGATATCTCATCTGAAAGATCAACCAAATCAATGTCATATACCTATAAACATAATGATATCAAAATATAGACAATGGACATATCACAAATAGGTGTACCAACACATAAACATCATTCTAGATAGAGTGTAATCATCAATTCTTGACCATACCAAGTACACATACCATGACCTCATGCATGACAACAACCAACATACCTATATATACTGACAACATGAAAACATAACAACCTATAAGAAATAACATAATGACAATGACACATTCCATGATGAAAATCTTGCTTTCACATGGAAACATCACTACAACCATGACTAACACCATACATATGCAACACGCATATAGATGACAAGAATGAGTAACACATGTGCAACCAACATGAATGCATGACCAACACATGTTTCCCATCCAGTCCAAGGGGTGAGACATGCTCTGATACCACTCTATAACACCCTCCTCCCATATCTACCTAAGTAAAAGGCCAACCACATTAGACATGTTACGAAAGGCTACTATGATCTGATTCAACCTCCCATGTTACCTTAAGGAAGTGGAATTGACACCACACACCTACACAAACCTTATACACCTTCTACAAGACACCCAGGAGCCATGAAAACCTTTCATAAGGCTAGCCATTGCATCAAGCTGGCCTTTTCAAGCACCAAACCCCCATTCACTCCCTTGGCAAGGCATAGTGTGACTAGAACCTCCTAGTTGCATGCATAATCCTGCATTAGTGTGAATGTGGAATTTTTCACCTAGTGCTAAGCCAACAAATGCAGATTTTAAGACTAGATTCTAGGGTTGCGGGTAGATCTGTGCCCATAAATTCCTGTAACTGTTAGAATTCATAAATGACACAAGGAATCTGCTTCCAAACCAAAAAATAAACCATCCCCAACCAAGATTGACATTTCATCAAACATGTCTAAAAAATTTAATCTATAGGTCTAAATAATAGATCTGAACATTGTTGAGATTGCAACAAGATGATGAGCTTAGTGGAAAGGAGTCGCCTTCACTAAGTGGGCCCGCAGGCTATTTTTGGCACAAAGTCTATTTTTAGACTATGTCTATTTTTAGACATATGGATCATGTTTTATGAGTTGCAGGATGCTATTTGTGGATGGTTGGTCAAGTTGGAAAAATAGATGGACTTCTATTTTTAGACATATTGGGCGGAATCTATTTTTAGATTGCCAGTCTAAAAATAGATATGTCGAATATTATTAGCTCTTAATAATATTTTGACTCTAAACATTATCTTATTCTCTTGGAGCACTTCAGTTAAGTGCACAGATGTGGCACAGGAGCTGACAGAAGGAATTACGCTATTCTTGAGGGTTAAGTGGAGCTATTGCATGGATACTTCAGTTAGAACTCATGTGACAGAGTTTGGTGGAGTTGATTGAGGAAGTTAGTGGAGTTGTATTCAGCTTAACTAATCTAAACATAGTTGAGCTATTTGTATTCAGTTTAACTGATTGATACAATTAGTGAGAGTGGTGTGAATTAATTATTAATTAATTCACTAATTATAAACTCATAAATCAACTAAATAATGCATCATTTAACTTCAGTGCATGGACAGTTTCAGTGGAGACCAGTGCAGAAATAGGTGAAAGAGCAGGTTAACTATCAGTTGTGACTATACAGTTGCTATTTGCAACACACATATAGGTGGAGAAGCCCATGAGGATTGCGCAGTACAAGCCAGGTGGTTTATCTATTTAATGAAGCCATCCCATAGCATTGATTACACAATAGAGGCTGGCTATCAAGTGGCAAAAGATTGGAGCATGTGTTTTGCTAGATCTAGCTTGATAGTGTGTAGCAATTCGAGGTTGTGCTGAGAGCTTGTGAGGAGCTTTGTACTATGACTGTTACATGATCTCCATGACATATAATATACAGATAGTTGGGGTTTTCAGCTTTAAGCTTTCCCATTAAATACTGTGTTCATATGTGTGATTTTTTATGGTTTTAATGTGCGCATGCAATTGATTTTATTTCCGCATGTGATGATCAATGGTAGAAGAGATTTTGTATTATGCATGAAGCTAAAATAGTGTGTGATCAGGAGAATCTTGGTGAATAATATATCAGTTATTCAAATTTCTACAAACATAGGGGTCTCCTATTTATCTGAGAATCACTAAGAAGGATTTTTCCCTTATATCATTAGCTACAGTATCATCTATTAGGTCATAGATACATTATTCATTCATTTATAAATCAAAACATGATGAAAATCATAAATCATCACTATCATAATACATGCTTATAACCTGCATACTAACAACATAGATATCAAGGATACATTAGCCACATGATCCACATATAAACCAACACATTTACACATAAGATATGAAGGAAATAAATTTTCATTAAAGAAAGCAAAAAATAACCCGGTATGGGACTACCACATTCAACCTAACCATAGATTGGTTGAGCCAAAGCTTTCTTTAGCAAATCACCCCCGTGTCATATTCCAAGCGTGAATGTTAGACTCAAATTGAAAGGACCAACTAGGGCTTCCTGAGGCTAAACCACTTGACACTCATCAATAGAAACTAGGATTTACTGTAATCCACATTGGATCACTAGGCCAAAACAAAAAACATGTAATAACAAGCTTTACCATAATCTCCACCACATCACTAGGCCAAGACAAGTATGGATTCCGCCATATTTTTCCACCTACATTGTGATAGATTTTCATGTGTTCCAATATCTAGGATTTACCACAATCCATGGTCTGATCCAGGGATCACTAGGCCATAACCAAGAATCCACTCTCTAGGCTTTAACATATACATTATCCAGGGATTCCTAGGCTTGATGGAGAGCACCCACCTCTGGTCTTTACTATATATCTTGCTATTAACTGGTTGAGGATTCCTAGTCCCACTGAGGAAACACACTATATGGATTTACCACACCCTACAGTCTGATTTAGGGGTTACTAGGCCATGTGTTCTTTCATTCATAGTTTCACTTCACTTAGCTTCAAATCCATCCAGAAATCTAGCTTAACCAAAACATGACAGCCCCATCACACCATGGTTATCCAGAAATAACAATGCTAGGCTAAAAACATCATCACACCTAGAAAAACCCATTATTGTAATAAAAAGAAAACCAAGAACACACATGAAACACCATGAAATCCAAATCTCGTAAGGAAATCACACCTGCAAATCAATAACTGCAAAGAATCTCGTTTTAGCTGCTTGATCCTACTCTTCCTTGCTTCATCTTTGCTTCATCTTTTCCTTCTTTCCTTTTTTGACCCAATGTTGAAATGCTCCAAGAAAAATCCAAGTGTCCAAGAGTGAGAGGGAGAGAGCCCCAAAATTGAACTAAGAAAAGGCACCAACTAATCCACAAAATAATTTTTATCAACGATGCCTTTTTTTCTTCATTTTCCATTATTTTACTTCATTTTCATCCTCACATGAAAATTTTAAACTTTCACCTTCATTTACTCCTACTTTCCATTATTTTCATAAATAATATTCCAATTAATGCCAATTTTTCTTTCCAAAGAATTTTTCATTTCTTTTGCCAATTTCCTTAGCCATAATAAACCAAATGAATAGCCACACTAGGATGTTTTGCCCAACATTCAGTTTGAAAGAAGTGTCCCATAATAATGGCTATTATTTTTTCCTTTATTAACTTTTATTACATGGAATTTTCACCAGGGTTGTTAGAAATAATTTTTTTATTAATAATCACATTTATTTATAGCTATCAAAATATTCAATATTTACTTCTATCCTTTTAGTTGTTGCTTAATTTTGTAAGAATAAAACAACAAGGACTTATTAAAAATAGGTTGTTACCTGCCAATATTATTAGAAGCCATACCCACCCCATGCAATATTTTATTTATAGGTGGTTCATCGATTGTGGCAAGCACTCTAAGAGTGTTTTTTCAACCCAAAAGGAGGAACCTTTGGTGGTTTATCAACCTCCTTGGTAAGCATCCCATGACATATGACCATAAATCCAATTAGTATTTCTCAATCATAATCACATTATTTCTAATCACAACATTTTCAACAAAATATTAATAACAATAATTTTAACTATCAGTCATATATGACAATACTTATGCAAGTACTCAGAGGGAATACAGTTCTCTAACCACATAAATTATCAAGGTAACCTTAATTGCAGAAAGTGAATATTTTCTTAGCCCTTGATAAAGACACCCAAAAGTATGGTAACATCAATTCCTAAGAATACAATAGAGGTGTCCCATGAACTACAGTTCCAACAAGTTTACACCTGACCCTCTGGTCCTTGTTGGTCAAAGTTTTCATTGATGTCAATATGGCATTGTTGGAGATGGAAAATATTCTTCTGGTACATCTCCTAATATTTGAGATGTTTGCCTAAGAATGAACATGATAAATTATCTAATGATGAACAATGAATCTCTAGATTCTCGTGATTTATCTTGAATCATCTGATGATGCATGATGATGAATGAAGGATTCCTTACCATAAAAATATTCTATACACACACATGGAATACACCCTTGTCTGTATATGATGCATGGCTAAAGGATTGGAAAATAGGATTCCCTAAGCCTTAGTCTTGTTTGAATATGCCCTAATCCTAATGAAGAACACACGTGAAGGACCCCACATAAATGTGAAGGCCTAAGTTTATGAAGAAAGAGCCATAGGACTCTCAAATGCATAAAATGCTAAAATAATAATGAGATTTCACAAAACACAATTTTCTTGATGGTACAATGACCTCACTTAAGGATGAAATTAAGAGCATCTTGTAGAGGACATTTTCATATTTCCAATGAGCTATTACTCGCCCTATAAATCCTTATAAACCGAGAGAAAATGTTTTTTCAATGATGAAATATTATATTTTATTCTAACCGGCCTAAGCCGACTTTTGTAGGCTTGACATGCCATCCAAAGGACGTGTATATTCATTATACGTCAAAACCAATATATATTGGATTCCGAACAACTCATTTTTTGGCAGCATTTTCGATGTAGATTTCAAGGAAGAGGTAAAAATGCAGCAAGGAGGCTGAGAAGGAAGTTGAAGAATATTGATGGGAAATGTTTTCTATCGAGTTAGTCCTTCAAGCTCGGATCAATAAAAAAGATTCATCTTAGAAATTTCATACATGTGGAGCCTTAGTGATATGCATGTGTTAGCATTTGGAAGAGACTACAGTCATACCCTCAGAAAACTGCCTATACACCTATGGAAAATATATAGTACCTCGGATATATGGAATGGACGTAGAATTTTTGGAAAAAATATTAATTTTAGTAGCTCAAACTTTTTTATGTGGATTAAGTACAGAAAAATGACCTCCTTCAAGGTTAGACTTGGTACAAGTGATAAAAGTATCCTTTTGAGCTCGAAATTGGTTTTCATATCCACTATGATACTATCATCAAGCTTGGACTATGTAATTGCAGAAATGTAACATATCTCGAATAGTGGGCATATATCTAATATTTTGGGTCTCAGATCATCAGTCAATAGTCATAACCTTAGTAATAACTTCAGATCACTATTCTGAAGCTCATATTTTAGTACTAGAAGAAGGATTGTTGGGTAATCCTTTGTTGAGGTTTTAGTGACCCGCGATAGCTCGGATTTATCTCACTATAGCTTAGAATTGAAGGCGATAGGAGCTAGGAAATGTAATGATCTGTGGTAACTTGTGTCTTAGTGGAGGCTTGAATAGTCTTGAAACCCTATCTCATAAACTCAGATTTGTGATAGCTTGAAGGACAATGTTATATTGGAGCTTAGATAGGTGTGAATAGTCACTCATATTCTCAGATCTGTGGAAGAGTAACACTTTTCATATCCTCTGTTGAAGGCTCTAAACTGATGCTCAAACACACATCGCTTGGAGATAGCTCAGAACTCTAAAGACTTTGCTTTAATTCTTGCATAGTCCTGTGGAAGTATCTCGGTGATTTCTTAGACAAATTAGTTAGCTTAGACCTATACAAACAATCATCCTATGGAGCTCATCTTTTTGGACTTGTGATTTGAGTGTGGATTTGAAATCACATTTAGTTTTGTGCAAGAAATGTTCTTGGAGCAGTCTATTACAGGTACTTGTTTGAAATCCATATAGAGTGCTCTTAAATATTCTTTGGTTACCATGAAGAGCATTGAATACTCCTACTAAAATTATTGAAGCAGACATTTATCCTTGAAGAGGATTTGGAGAATATTTTGTAGGTCCTCTGAAAAATCCAATGAGGAATTGGAATAGTGTTGAATCATTTTGAAAATACTTTATTGAAGACCTCTTGAGAACACTTGTCGAAGTGGAAACAATCTTTTTGATATTGAGAGCCTCATGGAATAACCTTTGTAGATGTTCTCTTGTGGATATATGTGACATGAATAATTTTGGAGACACCTTCTAAGAAGACAAATTTGTCGTTAATGAGATAAGTGCTTTAGAGATCGATTGAGAGCATAGTTGAGGGTGAATATATTGTTAGGGATGATTGAAGAAGATATTGTGAGTCTTTAAGAATAATTAAACTTATCTTAATGAATTTAAGTAGTGGGTTGGACCCCTATAGGATAGGAGTCCTCAAGAACACCAGGTTGGAGCATTTACCAGAGATAGGATTGGAGCCCTAGAGATTGGTGCCTCATAGTCACAAGCTTATAGCCTTAGAATATAGGGTTGGAGCCTCATGAAATCTAAGTCAGTGCTTGGAAAAGTAAAGTCTGAAGCCTAGTGGATTGGAGATTGGTGTCTTCATCTAAGTATGGATAACAACACTATATTGTATTTGATTGATTGTAAAGAATAGGATTGAAGTCATCATTATTCCTTGTTAATAAAAGTGGTTATTCTTATTTTTCATTTTGTGTTCCAATTATAATTGATATAACTGGTAAAAATAAAAATTGAGAATAAATATTTATTCGCCGCCGCCCCCCCCCCCCCCCACCCACCCTCCCGCCTAGTATTTCCAAAAATTTGTATCAGATTTAGTACCTTCACTCAAAGCTTAACATCTTGAAGGTAGATCCTTTTGAACACAAATGGAAAATCCAAGGAAGAAAGCCTCCAATCCTTCTAAATATGTCTCTTCTTGATCCATTAAAGAAGAAGATAATGAAATTGGGAAAGCTCCATTGTGCAATGAAAACTTTGATATATGGAAGGCGAGAATGAAATTTTTTCTAATGTCTCAAGGTTTTGAAGTAACAGAATCATTGGTGACTCGAAGCACAATGGAAGAAGAGTCCAAGTAACATAATGTAATAGCAAAAAATTAAATATTGACTGGGTTGCTAGATCCTATAAAGGCTGAAGTGGAAAAATGTTCTTCAGCAAAAGGTATGTGGGACAAACCTCAATATTTTCACACAAAAGATTCATTGACCATGACCTCTACTCAAGAAGGTGATGGAAATAAAGAAGAAATTCTAGAACCCATTAGCAAATTTGAGAAAGAGAATGAAGACATCCAGACCAAGGAGGACCTAGAAGATGAATAAATGAAGAAGATCTCATGGAAAAACTTATAGCTTCCCTAGAAGAGATAAGCAGTTTGAAAAAGTAAAATGAGGTTCTTAAGAATTAATCACAATATGGTGATCATAATATTGATAAGGCAAGGAAGGAAGTTGACCTATTCAAGTTTCCAGCTCAAGAAATAGATAAGGATCTCCCAAAAATTAAGGAGGAATTTCATCAAACAAGAAAAGGAATCATGAAGAAGTCATATTCATGAAAAATAAATTGGCTAAAGAAAATAAAAGGGAAGAAACTTTGTCAATAAATATTGAACAAAGAAATTATGTCTTGAACAAAATTAAAAGAAAAAATTGTCAATACAATGAATATGTCACCCCCCTTAAATATCAACTAGAATAAGCAAAGAAAGAAGCACTTAGAGCTAAAAAGGTGATGGAATTTTTTAACCTCCTAGAAGTACAACTCAATGAAGTAGAAAAGGAAAGAAATTCCATGACATTCCAATTAGAATAAAAGGATGAAGAGATCTTCAAATTAAAATTAGATATCACCTCACTTAAGGCCCAATCATGTGAAGTAGAGAGAATGAAGGATGAAATGGAGAATCATCTAGCAAAGAAGCATGAATAATGTTGAGTGACAAAAGAATAAATTGATATCCTAAGGAAAGAAGTTGATCATCAAAACAAGAGTCTCAAGATCTCTCAAACCCTAGATGACATCCTAAGTTGTAAAATGTCTCCTCTTGATAAATAAGGTCTTGGTTATGCTGGTGAACCCTCAAGCAGAAATGATGTAAACCCAAATGCTTCAAAAAAAAAGGATGTGGAGAAGCTTGGAAGAAATATTGATGCCCCCAGTTCTAGTAAATGAAAGGAGAAGAGTCAAGATTACATTAGAAGAAACCCTACTCCAAGAAAAATTGCAGATCGTGTCAAGAATGCAAGAGGTAATGAATTTGACCAAATAATTTCAAGGAAAAATGGCATCAGAAGTACATCAAGGAGATACTCTATAGAAGGTCTCAAGGATGCAAGAGGCAATGGATATCATAAAATGATCCCAAGAGAGAATGAATTTGGATGTACATCAAGGAAATATCCATCCTCTAGGTACCAAAGTATATTTTTTAGATATTGCCATTCTTGTACAAATTTCAGGCACATGGAAAAGGATTGTAGGGAATGACATAAATTCAAATATAATTTTCAACGTCAGCTCTATATAAGCAACTTTGAAATAATAATTCATGATTCCTCATTCATGAACAATATGGAGTGCTTCAAATTTTATAACAATGGACATATGGCTCATAATTGTAACTGTACTTGGGTCGCTAAACAAGCTAAAACCATGACTACCAAGCTAGAAAATAAAGTTACACACGTATGGATAAGAAATAAAATTGTGTTAGAAAGTATTTTGAACACTCAAGACAACAAAACATGTTGTTGATTTGATGAATAAAAATCTGTTATATATGATATTCCAAGTTTTAATAATGTGACTTTACCAAAAAGGAGACCGTGCATACTGTCAGGGGAAGCTTATGATTCTTAACAATTGTTGCAGAAGATATCTAAGAATAATGAAACCCTTCATATGTCACATATGTACAATATTTATAGATAATATCTCAGTAGTAACTCCATTAAATAAAATCATGAAATTATGAACATGTCTTCTATTTGATCACATGATAGCAATATTTATTTCTTGAGAAAAAATAAGAGCTAGAGGAGTTTATGCAGGCAGGGGGAGTTGCTTGATCATATACCTTAGCCAATTCCATGAATGCATGTAGAGGCTTAGGGGGAGAAATCACATCAAAGAAAAGAGTAATGATAGAGGGAGTTTCAAAGAGAAGGATAACAAGAAGAAGCACCATGACAATCAGAGCAACATACATATGATGAAGAACTATCATTCATGAAGCAAATATGATGGAGCAACACATCAAGAGGAAAATTGATAGGGGGATTACTTGGGAACCCCATTTTCCATTGATTTCAAAGAGGGATAAATTGTTGAAAGGGAAAGAATATTTCCATCAATGACAAAGGGGGAGATTGTTGGTCAAATTTGTCATTGATGTCAATATGGCATTGTTGGAGATGGAAAATATTCTTGTGATACATTTCCTAACATTTGATATGTTTCCCTAAGCATGCACATGATGAATGATCTAATGATGAAAAATGAAGCCCTGGATTCCCATGATCTATCTTGAATTATCTAATTATGCATGATGATGAATGAAGAAGTCCTTACCATAAAAATCTTCTAAGCACGTGAATGTAATACACCCTTGTCATTATATGATGCATGGATAAATTATTGGAAAATAGGATGCCCTAAGCCTTAGCCTTGTTTTAATATGACCTAATCCTAATATGAAGAACACATGCGAAGGACCTCACATAAACGTGAAGGCCTAAATCTATGAAGAAAGAGCCCTAGCATTGTCCAAAGCATAAAATCCTAAAATAATGATGAGATTTCAAAAAATACAATTTTCTTGATGGAAAAATGAACTCACTTAAGGATGAAATTGGCACCAACTTGTAGAGGACATTTTTTTCTTTCCAATGAGTTATTACTCAACCTCTAACTCCTTATAAACCGAGAGAAAGTTATTTTTCAATGATGAAATATTATATTTTTATGCTAGCCAACCAAAGCCGAATTGTGTAGGTTTGCCATGTCATCCAAAGGATGTGTCTATTCATTATAGGTCAAAACCAGTATATATTAGAGTCTAAACACCTCATTTTCTTGCAACATTTTCGATGAATATTTCAAAGAAGAGGTAAAAACGTAGCAAGGTGGCTAAGAAGGAAGTTGAAGAATATGTTTCGAAAAAATTTCGTATTGTGCCAGTCATTGAAGCTCAAATAAAGAACAATGATTCGACTTAACAAGTTAAGAACTGAAGAGACTTAGTCCTATACACATAAAATAATTTAGAAGCAACTACAGTCATACCCTCAGACATCATCCTGTACACTTGTGGAAAATTTACAATAACTCGGATCTATGGAATTGACTAAGGATTATTGGCCAGAATCTAAAGCTTAGTAGCTTAGACTTGTTTCTGTGGATTTAGTATATAAAAATTACCTCTTTCAAGACTGGACTTGCTACAAGTGAGAAAAAATGTCTTTTAAGCTTAGAGTTGGTTGTCATCTCCATTGTGATACCCTCTTCAAACTTGGATTATGGAATTATAGAACTGTAACATATCTCAAACAATGGACAGATAACTCAAATTTTGTAGATTAGATCATCACTCAATAGTCATAACCTCAAAAATAACTTCGAATCATTGTTGTGGAGATCAGATTGAAATTTTGGAAGAAGGAATGTTGGGAATACTTTGTTGAGGTTTTAGTGACCTAAGGTAGATCAAAGTTAGCTCACTACAACCAAGAATCGAAGGCTACAAGATCTCAGAATTGTAATCATATCTCGTGACTCATGTATAAGTGGAGTCTTGAACAATCTTGACTCCATGTCTCATAAATTGTTATTTGTCACATCGTGAATGACAATACGATATTGGAGCTCGAACATGTGTGAATATTCACTCATATTCATGGATATATGGAATAGTAACACTTTTCATATCCTTTGTCGAAGGTTTTAAACTGAGGCTCGAACAAACATCTCTTGGATATAGCTTAGAACTCAAAAGAATTTTCTTGAAGGCTCACACAGTCCTATGGAAGGAGCTCAGTGATTTGTTGGACAATCAAACTATCTTAGACCTCTACAAATAGTCATCTTGTGGAGCTCATATTTCTGGATTTTTGATCTGAGTGTGGATTTGAAAGCACTTTTGGTTTTATGCAAGAAAGTTTCTTGGAGCAGTCTATTGGAGGTACTTGATTGAAACTCCTATGGTGTGATCATAAATATGCTTTGGTTACCATGAAGAGTATTTAATATTCCTACCAAAATTATTGAAGTGGACCTCTATCCTTGAAGCGGATTTGGAGAATATTTTGTAGGTCCTATGAGAAATACATTGAGGAACTGTAAGTGTTTAGGAATTTTGAAACTACTTTGTTAAAGACCTCTTGAGAACACATATGGAAGTAGACACAATATTATTGATCTTAAGAGCCTCATGGAATATCCTTTGAAGAAGTTCATTTGCACAGAAATGTGACATCAATAATTGTGGAGATACCTTCTCAGAAGAAAAACTCGTCTTTAATGAGCTAAGTGATTTGGAGATCGATCAAGAGCACTGTTAATGGTGAAGTTTTTATTAGGGCTGATTGCAGAAGATATTGGGAGCCTTGAAGAATAATTAAAATTATCTTAACAAATTGAAGTAGTGGGTTGGAGCCCTAGAGGATAGGATTCCTCAAGAAGACCAGGGTGGATCTTGTACCAGAGATAGCGTTGGATCCCTAGAGGTTGGTGCTTCATAGTGAAAATGTTGGATCCTTGGAATATAGGGTTGGAGCCCTAGAGGTTGGAGCCATGTGAAGTCCAATTCAGTGCTTGGAAAACTACAAGTTGGAGGCTAGTGGATTGGAGATTGGTGTCTTCATCTATGGTTGGAGCCATATGCTATATTGTACTTGATTGATTGTAAAGAAGGGGATTGAAGTCCTCGTTATTCCTGATTAATAAAAGTATTTATTCTTCTTGTTCATTTTGTGTTCCAATTAAAAGTGATATAACTGGTAAAACAAAAGATTGAAAATAAATATTGATTCACCATTAGGGATATTTGCACGTCTAAAATGGGCCTCCTAAGGAAATTATAAAATATTAGTGGAAATAATAAAATAATATTAGATTACCTCATCAAATTTTAGAGGGACAAAACAAAAAATATTTTTTCAACTCGTATTTTCAACTTATCTCCATATGGGTTTTGTCAAATTTCGAGCGAGGACACTCATTGGATGCATAATTTGATTCCTCATTAAAGGAATACCCATGTTGCATACTTTCAATGGACCCTACTACATTAAAAATTAGAAATACATGAAAAATGTGATTGCAATCATGTTTTTTTGATGTATTTCTCAATTTTCATGTAGCAAGTTGCATCAAAACTATGAAACATGGATACTCCTTGGATTAGGAATTAAATTTTACATCCAATTAGTAATCTCACTCGAAATTTTAGTAAAACCTTAGGGAGATAAGTTGAAAATACAAGTTGAAAAAATAGTTTTATTATTTTATTATTTTTTGATCTTTTTACTTTTTTACTCTAAAAATGGTGAATCACCCCCAATGGTTGACATCATCATATTGAATCTTATTGGTTCTTATAAAGTTTATTTTGGTTGTACATTTTTCTTAGGAGGCCCATTTTATACCACAAAATTCCCCTAATGCCCCCCCCCCCTCTCTTAGTATTTCCAACAATCTTATGCCCTGAAAGCCTACAAAAACCCAAAATTAGATGGAACCTATGAAGGGGGCTACTCCCCCTCCTATCCCTCCCTCCATTTCGTCGATCGAAGAAGTTGCATCCTTTTAGGCTCTAATGGCCTGACTACCCAAGCATTAGAAACCTGCCGATTCAAAAGAGAAGTTTGTGAAAAGAAACGACAAGATTTGTGACATAGTTCTGCTACCTGGTGCTAGGTGAGTCACACTAGAATAATATGAGGTTACTCTGATAGGTAAGTTCACCAACATGTTTCCTTTGCCAAGAACCATAGAGGTTTTTATCAAAATCACATGGAGATTTGAAATGAAAGGGAATATTTCCATATTTGAAGTAGGAAATGAATTTTTTTCTTTTTTATTTGAATGTAGGTGTTGGGATGGGGTCCTTTAAGGCCAAATTTTGGTATAATTTTAGTTAAATTTTGTTGAATTGCACTGTGCGTAGAAGTAAAGGGGCTTTGGGGTGGGTCAAAGCTCCTTTATAATTGTAATGGGTAAAAAGTGAAATCGTGAGTCTCAAACCATGGTATGTTCGCGTCGAAGTCATATAAATATGTAAGGGTTGAGTTGAGTAAGGATATATAAGTCAAGTTAATTTTTAGTGATGTTATTTTTATTTTGATGTTTTGATCTAGTTTCGATTTGGTCTAGGTAGAAAGGATCCTGTTGGCTATGTGCATGGAGACCTAGTCCTGAGCTATGTTTAAGGATTGTGTTGCTGTGTGGGAAGACAGAAAGAATTGTATTAGGTTAAAGAATTATTAATAAAGAAGAAGTTTTGCTAAACTCTATTGAAGTTTCTATGTTTATGCATGAATATGTTAATTATCTGTTGATTTTTTTCTGTTGAATGCCAAATTATCTGAGTTAATTATTTGTGAAAATATCTCTATGTTCGAGTAAGGGTTACGCCTGCATTAAGGATTTTACTAGAACTTTCTATGTGATTGTGTGAGTATTGATTCTATTCTAATCAGCTAGACCTGTGTGATGAATAATAATTTGTTGGCACATATATGTTAAGGGTTTCATCCACACTTAGATCTGGTTTCTGTGAAGTTTTTTGTAGGCTGATCAACCTCAGATCTGATAATTATGGTTAAAGCACACATAAAACACTCCCCCAGGGTGCGGAAATGTGATTCCAACACACCCCCATACTACTTCAGGTGAGACTTTGGTCTGAACAACCAAATCACTGCCAAAAGGGCTAGTAGTTAGAGGTTTTTTTTGTTGCGCAGAACATTCTGAACCTAGGTCAAGACCCCTCAAGCCAAAAAATGGTTTCGTTTCTAGGACTGCAATCTGTTTGAGGGATATTTAATGTTGTGGCATCCGATGAATAATGAACTGCAAGATTGGCTTGATAAGAGGGCACACAAATTTTCAATCCAATAAAATCGAAACCCTAAGTTGTTTGCTAAGGATTGGGAGCAAATGTATATCTATACATAGGTCCACGAAATTTTCTTTGCTTCCTTTGCGACTGAGTTATCGGAGTGCTATCTCGGCTTGCTGAGTTTCAAACCTGCGCATTGGACGATGCGATCACCAGGTGGACTCCTGAACTGGTTCAACAATTGGAGAAATATAGCAATAAAATTATCTATGCAGTATATTATTGGATTGATAGCATTCTGAGTGGGTTTGTGACAGAATTTTCTATTGATACTTTTGTATCGTATTATGAATATAAAAGGAGATTTTTCAAGGGCACTAGAGGTATTTTTATGCACTCATTCAAACTATGGATTACAATTATTTTATGTGAAAAGGGTACTTTGTGCAACCACATTTAGTGAATGTCCCGAAGAGGTTAGACTACGTATAGCAAAAAAACTTACTAGGTAGACCTAGAATAAGGTTTTGTTTATATCCCTCTCAAAGTTAAATTTGACAGCAACGAGGAGTCTGAAACAAGTAGTTATGGTGAATCTATGCACTCAAAAGATTAGGGGTTGCAAGATCAAAGTCTTTCTGGGTCATTGGCCATAGTTCATCTCCCATCCACTCCACATCCAAATTCATTTCACACTAACAAGTCATCCAATCCACCACCACCTCCACCACCATAAGTCAATATGGCTACTTCCATAAAGCTGCATAATTTCAAGGGTATTGGAAACAAATATGTTGACCAATTTTGGTTCCTCGCAGATGTCATGTGGATATCACAACAGATCAATAATGATAATGTTAAGAAAGCACAGTTGGCTAAAACATTTCAAGAACACGCTTTGGATTTCTACATGAGGTATATGGAGACAAACTCTAATGCAACGATTTATGATCTTGAAACTGCATTAATGGAGCAATTCAAAAAGCCAAAATCATATTCTCAATGTGTGACTGAATTAAAGGAGATCCATTAAGAAGTGAATGAATCTGTATGGGAAGAAAATCAATGGTTGAAGTGTAGCATCAGGGATGGAGTATTTACTATCGATGACACGCATCACAAAGAATGGTTCATTGCTATGATGTTGCTGCACCTGCTTCAATCCTTAAACCAAAAAAATATTGTGACACATCTTGAAGCTATGGAGATCACCATGAAGTTATAAGCCTCACCTGTACCAGCGACAGAGGTTGGGGATAAACAAATCCAAAGCCAGTTAGTTTTATTACACTTAGAGTTACAAAATCCGTGAAAGGAGAAAGAAAAGGATGTATGCGTGGGAGTATGTTGCACACACTGTAAATATAAAGGGCATCAAAGGGAGCAATGTACCTTATATAATAACTATCTAGAAGTTGGAGGACCAAGTCTAATTAAGAATGGGGCAGGGCCTAGTGAAGTTCCCAAAGTATGGTGCATGATTTGTCAAGTGAATGGACTACATACGATATACTTCTTCCCTATGATTCCTAAACATATTCTGAAGCTACAACAAACTTGCTGCACATTTTTTCGACATGTGGGACATAATGAGAAGAACTGTCACATCTTTGATCTGATGAATGAGTAGGATGTTTTGTATATATTCCAGGCTTAGGATAGGGGGCCTGATTTACCTACATCACCTTATGGGCACGGTGGATTTCCAGGCAGAGGATGAGGAAGAGGAGGAGGATATGGTTGTGGAAGGGGACAACTCATTTTTTATAACTGTGGAGAGGCTGGTCATTATGCGAGAAATTGTCTAAACCCAACACAAAAATCTTGCAGGTATGGTAGAAAATTTGATCATTTTCTTGAATATTCCCCTATACTATTTGTAAAAATGTAGGAAAAGAAACCATAGACACCTACGTAGAATGTTCAAATGATGAGAGTGGAACCATGCACTGAAGACCCTAGCATAAATTTTGTAACCAGGAGTGGTGTAGTAATTGGAGAGGATAACATAGAAGGTAAGAGGCTTGTAACCAATGTTTGGGTTCGGATAGCTCCTGAGAAAAAGGCAAGGTTTAATCTACAAAGGGAAAAGGAAACCTTTTTCGTAGAAAATAAAGACTTCGCGGATCATGGCACATAAAAGGTACCAAGCAAGCTTGTCATGGATATTGTCAAAGGGGCTGAGCATGTAGAGATGAAACCGTTTTTGCAGGCATGTATCAAGATTCTGCACTATAAGAAGACATTTGATAATATTCAAGATTTGATTAATAGTTGCATTGAGAAAGAGTAGCCTTAGATGGAGAAAAACGTTGTCAATAAAAATTACAAGAACAAGAGAAGAATTAGTCAAGAAATGCGCTTGACAGCTCAAATAGGTGAGTTTGAAATACAACAGGCAATTTTGGATCTGGGCTCTAATGAAAATGTACTACCAAATCAGCCTCAGAAGAAAATGTGAGAGCCTAAGCTGGAATGGTCTACAATACATATGCGCATGGAAAATCAACAGAAGATTATGCCAATGGGTAGAATTTCTGAGGTCATCATTGATATTGAAGGAATTAAGGCACTTGATGACTTTGAAGTTATTCAAAAATTTTATGTTTCAAATCCATACCTTTGTTTTTTGGGTATTTATTTTCCTATTTACATGGATGCTATCATTAACCTCAAGCACAGAAGTATGGTGTTTGAAAACAATGGAATCAGGGTTGTAGTCCCACTTGACCCTGCAGAAGGAGAAAGATACTCAAAACCGATGTGCGTAGAAGAGGATGTTGATCAGATATAAAAGCTCATTACAAGAGATGAGGACTGGATCAATCATACAACCGATGGTAGGATTAACTAGGATAGGGATATGTCATGTCACTCAGAGTCAGATGAGGAATTAGAGAATTGGAAAAATCATTTCCATGAAGTGTCTACCCTGTGCTGCAATCGAGTCACCAGATCCCTACGATGCATATCCTCTGAGGTTTGGGAATTACCTTATTATGATGATTAGATGGATGATAAGGATGGAGATAGTGCTAATACACAAGCAGACACGTGGCGAGGAACCAGAAAAGGGCCTTAGAACACCCTGGGGTCATGCACCATAAGGAAATCCTCTAATAATACTGGGACTAATCCCTTAATACTCATAGAGAATGATTTTGACAAAATTGGTGACAATATCCAGGCGGTCACGGAAGATGCATGGAACAAGGTTGAGGCACAATATAAATAAATCCTTGATGATGTGAAACAAGGACTCCAACAACTCAAAATGTAGTCGAGCACGAGACAAGTGGGCGTGTTAGTCATTCGGTACCCATCCAGTTTCGAAAGCCGCATATTTCAAGTTTCAGGTGCCACACTTCATATTTCTAATTCTGAGCTGCAGACAGTCATTCCCGAAAGATTTGAGGTATGGATTTATTTGGTTGGTTTCCCCAAAGTCAAGATGCATTCTATGCATATGATGATCATAGACGAGTTTTAGTATAGAGAGTATAAGTATTTCTAGGAAACCGTGACAGCTCAACATCAAGCCGCCATAACACTTAAAGGTCAGTAGCTAGCAGAGGATGCACATTCTGCCGCTGAAAGCCAGCACGCATAGTTGGAAACAATGATTAATCAATTATGCTCGGGCCTCTTCTAAATCATAGTACCAATGACTTCAACACCCATTGTCAAATTGGAAAAGTTTGTCATCGCACTAAAAGCCTCACGATCATAAATCACAACAGTCCGAGTGGAACTCAAGCAGAAGGTTACCAATTTGTAGATGAAGTTGTAGCTCAGGATGCCTCCAAGAGTTCGTGCATAGCGTGCCAAGGTAGTTTAGGGGTCAAATGATAGCATAACAACTATTTTGGATGCTTGTATTCAATTTCTAGAGGAATCCATGGGAATTTGGACCTCCTTCCAAGATGACCCTATCGCAAAACAGCTGAAGATGGATCTGAACACCAATTGAATGAGATCTAGGTTGCTACGATGACCCTAGTGCAAGACCAACGATTAGCCCAGTTGCAGGAAAGTTGATCCATTCAGGAAGAGATCAAAATACTCCACCGATAGAAGCAATTGCTCGAAAAAAAAATCAAACCTTAGTCTCAGGAGGCCTTGCAGCTACCCCAAAACATCGATGGTGCCCTCAGAAGCTTGCAGTAGAACCAACAAAGTATTAGCCTTTCATCCGAGGGGAAAACTACAGATAATTGGTCGAAGAAGCACAAAACACTACAACGCAGAGTACATAAGTCATTTAGCCACTTAAATCTTCCATTCAGGCATTGAAGGACAAGATGCAGGAAGGAGGACCAAAGTGAATCGGGACAATTCACTAGATTGCAATGGGGGATTGTTGGGATGGCCCCCCCTAAAGTTAAATTATCGTATAATTTTGGTTAAATTTTGTTGAAACATGCTACACACAGAAGTCAAGGGGCTTTGGGGTGGGTCAAATATCCTTTATAATTGTAATGGGTAAAAATGGAAACCTTGAGTCTCAAACCAAGGTTTGAGACCATGGAATGTGCGCGTCGAAGTCATATAAATATGTAAGGATTGAGTCGAGTAAGGATATCTAAGTCAAGTTAAGTTTTAGCGATGTTACATTTATGTTGATGTTTTGATCTAGTTTGTATTTAGTCTAGATAGAAAGGCTCCTACTAGCTTTGCACATGGAGACAGAAAGAATTGTATTGGGTTAAAGGCCGATTAATAAAGAAGAAGTTTTGGCAAACTCTATTGCAATTTCTATGTTTATGCATGACTATGTGAATTATCTATTAATCTATTTCAATTGAATGCACACTTATATAAGTTAATTATATTTGAAAATATATTTGTGTTTGTGTAAGGGATATGTCTGCATTTAGGTTTTTACTAGAACTTTCTATGTGACTGCATGAGTATTATTTCTATTCTAATCAGCTAGATCTGATGATTGAAGTATCAATAGAGAAATTTGGAGGTATAAAATGGGCCTCCTAAGAAAAATGTACAACCAAAATAATATTTATAGAACCAATAGGATTCACGATGATGATTTCAACCATGGGGGATTATTCACCATTTTTGGGGTAAAAAAGTAAAAATATTAAAAAAATAATAAAATAATAAAACTACTATTACAACTTGTATTTTCAACTTATCTCCTAATGTTTTACTCAAATTTCAATTATGAGTACTCGTTGGATGAAAAATTTAATTCCTCATCCAAAGGGTACCCATGTGTGCACACTTTTGATGGACCCTACTACATGAAAAATGAGGAATGCATGAAAAAACGTGATTGAAATAATTTTTTCCGTGTATTTATCATTTTTCATGTAGCAAGGTCCATCAACAGTATGTAACATGGGTACTCCCTGGATGAGGAATCAAATTTTGGATCCAACGAGTGTTCCCGCTCAAAATTTGAGTAAAAACATAGGGAGATAAGTTGAAAATACGAGTTGAAAAAGTAGTTTTTTTTTCCCTCTAAAATTTGATGATGTAATGTAATCTTATTTAATTATTTCCACTATTATTTTATAAATTCCTTAGGAGACCCATTTTAGACCTCCAAATTTCCCTAATGAATAATCTTTCGGCACATATCTGCTAAGGGTTCCATCTGCACTTAGATCTGGTTTTTGTGAAGTTTCACGTAGGCCGATTAGCCTTAGATCATATAAGTAAGGTTAAAGCACACATCAAACACTCCCTCAGTGTGCGGAAACCGAGTTCCATCACCCCCCATACTGCTTCAGGTGAGACTTTGGTCTGTGCAAGAAGATCATTTCCGAAAGGGTCAGTAGTTGGAAGGTTTTGTTGGCTGTGGAGAACACTCTGAACCTGGGTCAACGCCCGTCAAGATAACACTAGGGAAGACAGGGATGTGATATTTTTCAAAAACCCTTATTTTCTTGTATGTGATGAAGACAGAAAAATGGGACTCAACAGAAGATATACAGAGATGGGAGTGGTATCAAAACTTCATTATCAAAGGTGATTTCAAGACATTGTTGAATGCCTCATAAAAAAGAGGGGGATCAATTTTTTGAGACCCCTTAAGGGATCAAATGGAATATATAATTACAAATTTGGATTTGGTCGATGTGATCTTGAAATTAGGTAAGTACACTTGGAAAAATGGGAGGGTAGGAGACAACCATATCGGGGCTTTCCTAGACCATTTCCTAATCCCCATTAGTTGGATTTTGAAAGGGCTTGAATTGTCTTCTTCCATCAAATCCAATGGCGCCTTAGACCATCACCCAATAATTTTTCAAAGAGATAAAGCAATAATTTATGGGTTGATTCTGTTCGATTTAACACATCATGGATCCAAGAGAAAGCAGTGAAGGAGTTAATCTCCCAGGCATGGAATATTCTGATACAAGGCTCCCTAGATTTATTTTGGGAATCCAAGCTCTGCAATGTTAAATTGTCTCTAAGGAAATTGTTGAGGTAATCATTCCAAACTTTAGGTAAAAATAAGAAATAATTAATTGTGCAGCTTGATAACCACTATAAATTAATTGAGGACTCCCGAGTATAATAATAGCATTTGCGTAAGGAAGGAGATCTCAGGAGGGATATTTTTTCTACTAGTCTATAGGAAGAGACTCTATGGTGGCTCAAATCCAGGATTATATGCCTAAAGGAACCGAATTTGAACAATAACTTCTTCCATAAATAGGCAACCTATAGGAAGGCATGAAATTGGGTCAATGAAATCACATTGGAAGGTAAGCCAAAAATTTTGGAATTTGAGGGAATCTATAACAAAGCATTCCTTCACTTTAGGTATTTATACAGTAAAGGGAAGATATCTCCTTTCTATGAAAGTTAGTTTCTCAGGTACATGCCATACGTACTTTCCCCCTTTAAATTTAAATTTTATGAAACCTGTAGTTGAGGAAGAAGTTCTTGAGGTTATCAGATCATTAAATTTGGATAAGGCTCCAGGCCTAGATGGATTTCCTATAATATTTTACTATACCTTACCAAACTTAATTAAAATTTATATTTTGAAATATTAAATCACACCCGACTGAAGAAAAAATTGGGAGGAAGTACCAACTCCTCTTTATTGGATTTAATCCCAAAGGAATCAAACCCCACAAATTTATCTAGATTTCACCCTATATTTATTTTCAATACGTCCTAAAAAATCCTGACTAAAATCATAGCCAACAGGCTGAAGCCCTTGCTCCCCTCTTTGATATCATAGAATCAAGGTGGGTTCATGCAAAAAAGGAATATTATAGATATTATTATCCTAGTTCAGGAAGTAATACACTCCATCAAGGAGGCATGAAACAGAGGAATGGTAATAAAGTTGAATATGGAAAATTCATTTGATCAGTTAAATAAATCTTTTCTCATTTCAATTCTTGATCTATTGGGTTTTTGCTAATATTGTATTCGGTACATAAGAGCATGTATATGTGTTCCTTAGATTACCCCTTTGATTAATGGGTACTCAAATCCTTTCTTCTCGGCCTCGTGGGTCTGAGAAAGGGATGTCACTTATATCCTCTCCTTTATATCATTATGGTGGAAATCCTTAGTTAAATATTCTAAGCAGAAAGGGTCGATGCATATATTCCTAGTCTAAGTCATTAGAGAACTTTTGAGGTCGAAAATGGGCCTCCTAAGAAAAATGTATAGCCAATATAAATTATATAAGAACCAAAAATATTTAAGATGATGATGTCAACCATAGAGGATTATTCAACATTTTTGGAGTAAAAAAAGTAGAAATATTAAGAAATAATAAAATAATAAAACTATTATTTCAACTTTTCTCCCTAATATTTTACTCAAATTTTAGTTGGGAGTATTTGTTGGATGAAAAATTTAATTCCTCATCGAAGGAGTACCCATGTTGCATACTTTTGATGGACCCTGCTACACAAAAAATGAGAAATGCATGAAAAATGTGATTGCAATCACATTTCTAGTATTTCTCTTTTTTCATGTAGCAGGGTCCATCGAAAGTCTGTAACATGGATAATATTTGGACGAGGAATCAAATTTTGCATCCAACGAATGCTCCCACTCGAAATTTGAGTAAACCCATAGGGATATAAATTGAAAATATAAGTTGAAAAAGTAGTTTTTCCTTTTTTTTCGTGTAAAATTTGATGATGTAATATAATATTATATTATTTTTTTCCACTATTATTTTATAATTTCCTTAGGAGGCTGATTTTAGACCCCAAAATTCCCCTAATGTAGAAATAGGGATGTGAAAGAGATCTATCACTCGTAGTTTTCTGATGATACTCTCCTTCTTAGAGGGTCCTATAGAATCATAGTGACTCGATTCAAAGGGGTTCTAGACAACTATTTGCAAGTTTCGAGAGGTCTGGTCAATAAGAAGACAAGGTTTCTATTAAGAAGAAAATTTATATCAGAAAATACATTGAAATAAATTTCTCGCATATTGGGATTCCATATTTCCAAAAGTTAGAGATGGTTGGAGATGGTTACCTTACCTTGGAATCTCAATTTCCTTGATTCCATCCCCTGGTGAGGATGGGGATGTAATTCTTCAAACATTTCAAAAAATAATACAACCTTGAGGAGTAAGATGGTTGAATGTGGTTGATAAAGAAGTTCTTATAAAATTAGATCCCTCCACTCACCCCATTTTTATTGGCTCGATATTATTGGCTGCTAAAATTATTATCCATAGAGTGATATGTATGATTAGAAATTTTTTCTGGTATGGTGGCAAAAATAATGAGAAAATAATTCATTTGGAAAATTGGAACATTGTCCAACTCCCAAAACAATTGTGGGGATTGGCAATAAATGACCCAAAGTATATGAACTTAGCTTTAGAATATTATTGATAGACTCCAAAGAGTGGTGGAAGTAGGCCTTCTTAAGGAATTACTTTCACAACAATTCTTTTCTTAGGCTATAGAATGAAGAATGGGAAGTTCATGGGACTAAAATTTAAAAACTTTGCAAATCGTCTACTTTGGTGATGTTGGAAAATTTGGGGTGGAAAATGGGGAATGGATGTTAAATCAAAATTTCAAATGATTGAATCCATATTGATGATATGTTGAGGGATAATGAATATGTCTTGGAATTGGAAAGCTGGATGGAGAAATAAGGAAGGAGAAGCTTGGCTGACATATTTTTTTGGGATGAAAATGGATTACATGTGGACTGAATTTTCCCCAATTTTCACTACCATCTGCTCCAATATTGGGTATTATTGACAAAATCCTTTAAATTTTATGTGTTGATACATTCAAATTACTTGGATCAAAGAATATCGATGGGAGGAAAACATACCCATTATTTGGTGAAAGAGGGCTATGAAACATTAATGAATTAGATTCCACATCCTCATCCCTCTAGAATATGGAGTAATGTTTTGAAAAAGGATGGTATTCTGAAGGTTAACACACTTTGGTGCGAGTTTTCACATGACAAAATTTTAAATATAGAGAAATTTTAAAAAATCCAGATTTAGGGACCTTCAAGGTGTGTGCTATGCAGAAATGTTGAGGAAGATATTCCTCATGTATTTTTTCAATACATATTTTCTTTAGAAGTGTGGATATTAGCATCGAACCCAATAATAAAACTTCAATTTGTCACTTCAAACTGGATAGAAATTCTTGATAAGTGGGGCTATCACCCTCCTTCTAATCGTGGTCCCACTTCGATTATATCTAGGTGTTGGGAAGACATTCCAAAATATATTTGCTGGGAAATTTGACTCTAGTAATAATTTTGTCTTGAAGGAAATCAAGTCTGTTATTTCATCAACTATTTGGAAAGCACCCCAACTACTATTTGAAGCAATATCTTCAAAAGGATTTGATTCAGATGATATGGATAATCTATAAGAAGTGAGAGAGAATGGACTAATGTACAAATGTTTCCAAATAAAAATGGTATAATTATCCATAGTAAAGGGAATATTACCTTCCACAATTCATATGCCAAGTGACTAGTTACGAATTGAAGGCATTTTCTAGGAATATTTCAGCTCTTGTTTGATGGCACCTCAAAAGGAAATACGGGGGAGGCAGGAGATGGAGGTGTTATCCTTCGCCCCGATGGAGAAATTGAGAAAAAAATTGCACGGGGGTTGGGTTTCTCCTCAGAAAACCATGCAGAAGAAATTGGTCTTTGGAAAGGGATGAATATTATAATTATTGAAGGAATCCATCAATTAAGTGTATTTGGAGACTCTCTAATCACTATTCAAAAATGCTATAAAATGAAAAAACACAAGGAAAATGGCACGAGACCAAGCTTTCCAAGAATTCAATTACTTATGAAAAAAAAATGATGGCTTGGAGTTCTACCATATCAATAATTATTATAACATACTAGCATACAAATAAGCTAACATAGGGGTTAATCTGACCCAAGGAGATTTCTTGGAGGCGCATGGTGGGATAATCAAATTTCATATTCCATGATCATAATTAATTCAAGGATCTCAATTTGGATGAAGGTCATTGAGGAATTAATGTTTTTTGGGAAGTATAATTATGACAATAATCGTTAGAGGAAATTTTAGCCTAAAAGTGGCCTCATAAGGAAAAATAATAAAATAATAAAATAAGAGTTATGAATTTTGGAGGGAAAACAAGAAAACTACTTTTTTTAATTGTATTTTCAACTTATCTCCTTATATGTTTACTCAGATTTCATGTTTAGACACTCATTAGATGTGGAATTAAGTTTGACATCCAACGAGTACCCATTATGCATACTTTTGAGAACACCCACATTGATAAAAATTGTAGATACATCAAAAAATATGTTAAAATTGCAGATACATTAAAAAATGTGTTTTAACATGTTTTTTGATGTATCTACAATTTTTAGCAATGTGGGTTTTCTCAAAAGTATGCAAAATTGGTACTCGTTGGATGTAGAATGTAGTTCCACATCTAATGAGTGTTTAAACATGAAATTTGAGTAAACCTATAAGGAGATAAGTTGAAAATACAATTAAAAAACGTATTTTTTCTTCGTTTCCCTCCAAAATATTTACATGTACCTCTTTCTATATTTAAATAATTTTGATTGGTTTACATATTATGACACAAAAATCACATGAAAATTTCATGGGCACTTTTAGGCGTAAATTTCCTCTAATGTCCAAGGTACATATGTTCTTTGATGAACATTCATGCATACTGATAGAGCCCTTATTCAAGAATGGAGAATTGCGAGGTGTAAGGTTAAGCATACAAACATGTGGTATGGCATTAGAAAGATTTTAAAAATGTAAATTAGAGAATGATTTTCTAGTACCATCGTCGAGGAGGATCAATCATGTTCAATCATGTGTATTTACATTTCAACCCAAGAAACAACGAAAATTCAGTTAATTGCAGAGCAACAAAATAAGGGAGGCACTACATATGTCAAAGGGAATCTTCCCACCACCAAATTGGAGCCAAGTTTGGTTATAAAAGGATGGTTGTGTAAGCTTCAAGTGTAGTGGATATCCATTTGACACCTTTCTATTGATGCTATGGCCTCATCTTCAACAAATGGCACTAGTGGCCCTCCATATGAGAAAGAGTGGGAATTAAAGCCGAAATTCCAGGAGGTCATTTCTAAGATTGGTAGGAACATTATATTCTAGGCCCATTCACATTTTTCTATATTCACAAGACATTTTGGAATCTTGAAAAAGGATTTTGAAAATTTTTCAGGTTGCAGTGGAGCTAATTGCAACCAATATAGAAAACTTTGAATTCACAGTGGACAATTCAGAGGTTAAGGTGGAGTCTACAATCAACAATGTTTTGAAGGAGGCCTTTGGCCTCAGTGGTCACACTTAGAAGGACATGGATACCAGAAGTGATTGGGATCTCCCACCCTTTTTCCTAGACCATAAAGAGACACAACAGACATAAGGATAATAATTTTCAGTGGATTCACCTCAGCAGGAGGAAGTAGATAAGGTAGGCATGCAAGAATATGACGAGAACAACAAGGAGGAAAATGGGCAGTTAATTTTATATATTTATTTATAATATGTTTTCTATATTTGCTAGGTTTAATGGGGTTTTTTTGGTAAATTATAAGAAAAATGTTGTATTCAATCTAGAAACTATATTTGTGAATATCAAAAGACAATGGTCTAAACAATTTTGGAGGACTATAAAAATTTTGATGCTTTTGAATGTAATGGCACTACCCAAATTCCATTTTTATTAATATAAATTCAATAATTCCTTTAAAAACAAAAAATATAGTTCGAGTAGTTCCTCTCCAACTTCTAGGCTCCTTTGCTACGAAGAAAATAATCAGAAATATTTTGCAGATTTACACCTCCTCAACCCAAGCAATGTCCTGCTAGTCTTGGGTATATGTCCAATATTTATTTGCACAGAGGCTTAACCATGGGATAATTACCATACCATGTGAATTAATATTTGGGGATATATATGGAGGAAAAAATGACATAATATATTGAGAATATAAGGGGGCGTAAATGGTTTTTGTATTAGTAGGTATAAAAAATGGACCTAATTTAAAATATATATATATAAAGGGGTGAAAAAAATGGATACCTAAAATATCAAGTGGAAGTAGGAATTCTATAAATTGGGATGGTGTACTTGTTTTGTTTTGGTAGGGGGTTAAAAAAAGTTTTTTTTATAGGTATTTTGCAACATGCCGTCAAATTATGGGTATTATTTAGTATGCCACGAGCACACGTGATATGTCATAGGTTCGTTGAGTGAAGCCATCATGTTTATATCCCACTAACACCTTTAAATCCATATTGATTTTATCTCTCGAAATACATTTCATACATCTTCCACCCATGACATTTATCTCCAGTCATGTTAGATTTTTCTTGTCTTCCATCCATGGCATTTATCTCTAGTCATGGTCGCTTTTGGTTTTCAAATCAGAAAAACAGGATCATCCCTCTTAGAAAAATGGAGGATTTTTCCAATCCCTTACTTGACCATAAATTATTTTCATTGTTTCCTAGAAGTTAAGAGTCTAACCTCTCATGTGGTGGCTCCCCTACTACTATGAAAATTCTAGTAAATAAAATGCAACAAAATAAATATTTACATTCTCATAAAGAATACTTACTTTTTACTTTTTAGCTTTTCAGTCACATGACATATTAGAAAATCATAAAAATAATTTTAAAACACATTTACCACTTTTTTAAAATTTATTTGTCAAAAAAAAATTATAATAAATCAAAGCACAATTTTGTTCCCCCTATCATCAAATGTTTCCTTGAAACATTTTCTAATTACCAACTTCTCATTCCTACGAACTCATGATTCCTTGAAACATTTCAGGGCCTACTACTTGAGCTTCCTCGCGGTTTTGGCGTTCAATAGGGGAATCACCTGAAATATTACATGTTATGTTTGCAGAATGATAAACATTATAACTTCACATTTTTAGTCGCAAATCATGTTGCAACCTTTTACCTTTCACTAGTTCTTATGTACTATGCTTCCATAATCTTTGTGGCATCACTATGTTTGCATTAAGCTACATGTTAGGTCCCTATATTACTAGTGTAGTCCCTTATTGTTGTTAGTGCAGGCCCCTTATTGTTATTTTTGTACCCCTTTTGCCCCCATATTGTTATTATTGTGCCCCATAAGAGCCATTATTGTTATTGTTGTGCACTTAAATTATTATTGTTAGGTTGGCTAGGATTATATTGTGACCCCATGGACTCCTATATAAATAAAGGAGGTTTTTTCATTTGTATCATTCAAGAATTTCTCATTTATGTAATGTAAAGGAGGTTTCCCCCTCGAAGTGGCTGATTTCTAAGGTGTTGATATATATTTTCTTCTATTTTTGGAGCTGGTTTCATAACATTTCATATCAGAGCTTTGGATTCTAGGGTTCTGCTGCTAGAAATAGGTTATCGTGCCATGTTCAATATAAATTTTTTTCTACGAAGGTTCATAAGCTAAAAAAAAAACCCATTTGCGAAGACATTCTGAGGAATTTCATGTAATAATTTCAGATCTTGATTCGTGATAGTATAGAAGATATGATCTGTAGAAGTTACGGTTTTTTGCAGGCTCCCAAATTTCATCTCAAAGAGATCACCTTGGGGAAATGATCATAAAAATATCTCTGAGCATCGGATTTGAATTCTCTAAAATGTGTCCAAAATTACACGAACTATAGTTTCCTATGTATCTAGTTCAGAGCCGAAGGAGGAAATAGTGACATGTGGTACACCTTAGAAGTTTGCTCTACGGAACAAGTCAATAATTAGGTCATTGTGGTATATTGGGCATAAATTTGTCTTGAAGAATGAAAATCAGGTATAACCTATGGCATTGGGAAGAATACTCAAGGGGATACAACAGGACCAATGTTCAGATATTTTAGATCCGTAATTACAAAGATACATCAGTTTCAATATCAAGCTCCTCACAAGAAAGAAAAAGGTGTGTATTTTTTTTTTCAAATTGCATAAGCCTTGTTTGAAAAATCAGTTTGAAGTGATTCCAAGGGAATATTGAAGCATATATATTATTATTGGGTTCCAAAACTCCCCTACGAGGAATTCAACACCCATCAAGCCCTCAGAAGGCTCTACTATGACTCATGAAGAGGAAGAAGTGCAACATCATATATATAAGAGAAAGTGAAACAACTTTCGCTCTCACAAAGAGAAACAAAAAATGAAATGGAAGTTTTGAAGAAAGGCATGGAAGCTAAGATGGATGGTTTGAAGAATGGCATGGAAGACATGGAAGAAAAAATGAAGACATGAAGAATCATCTAAAAGTAGACATGGAAGGTTTGAAGGAAAGTTTGATAAATTTTATACAAGAAATGATTCCTAATGGCGAAAATATAATAGAGGAAAATCATGATGAGAAAAAAATAAATGTTAATCGTGATTTCATAAACTCTAATGTTGGATTGAAGACCCACCATATTCCATAGATCGATATGAGTAATTTTGATGGAAAGGGACCCGTAACATGGACACTACAGAGCGAGCAATATTTTGATCTCAATAATGTGCTAAACACACAAAAGGTACGCATTGCAACTTTATATTTAGAAAAAAATACTTTTGTATGGTATTGATGGCTTTTCTCCCATAAGAAAATTGTCACTTGGTCAATTTTTATGGAGGAAATGATAGCACATTATGAGGATAAAAAGAGAAACACCTTATTTTACCAATTGATAAATTTCAAACAAAAGGGTGCAGTGGTGGAGCACATTGAGGATTTCCAAAGATTGAATATAAGGGTAATTGATATTACAGAGGAACAAAGGATTGATGTCTTCATAGAGACTTTAGAGGATAACATCCAACATGAGGTTCGTCTTTGGGAACCTGATTCATTGGAGAAGGCATTCATGTTGGCAAGAAAAATTGAATGTAAAAATATGGCGACAAGAATCCTACCACTCACATCTATAAATATGTAAGTGTTGCTACTCATAGACTTCCACAACCTACAAGGTTTACACCAAAATAATTGGAAGAAAAAAGAGAAAAAGGGCTTTGATACAGCTGTGATATAAAATACACTAAAGATCATAAGTGTGTTGAGAAGAAATTATTTTAAATGGATTGTGAAGTGGAGGAAGAAAATGAACAAGAAACTTCAAAAGAAGAGGATATACACCAAGAACCAACCCTAGAAAAAGAAGAAATGAGTTCGACCATATGCTGTAATTCATTGGCAAGAATTACAACTCCTCAAGCTCTCAAGATAGAAGGACATATCAAGAAGAAAAAGGTGATAGTGTTTATTGATTCCGGTAGTACCCATAATGTTATTTATTGTAAGGTAGCCAAGGAATTTAATTTCTTCCTATACCCAGGATTAGAGTGTCATGTGATGGCCGCAACTGGAGGAACTATAAATTTCTCTGGAAAATGCCATAATATTAGGCTAATCATCGGGGAATATGTATTGAATAGTCCAATTTTTTCCATTCCAATGGGAGGTTATGATGTTGTACTAGGAGTACAATGGTTACAATATTTGCGGACAGCAGATTTTAATTTTCAAGAACTTTTCTTGAATTTTTTTTTTAGAAAGAAAGGAAGTTGAATTACGGGGTATCGCAGGGATGCCGAGAAATATAATAAGCTCTAATGTCATGACAAATCTTATGAAGAAAAAACAATGAGGTGTAATTGCACAATTATGCTCACTAGAAGTTCCAACATCAAAATAATCTATTTCTCTAGATCTCCAAAAAGTATTAGACAATCATTCCAAGGTGTTTGACACTCCCAAAGAACTCCCTCCTATTCGTGATCATGACCATGTTATTCATTTTATTCCAGGAAGTGTTCCCTAAAAAATTAGGCCTTATAGATATCCTTATGCCCAAAAGAGTGAAATTGAACATATGATTGCAGAAATGTTAGAGGCTAGTATAATTCAACCTAGTCAAATTTCTTTCTCTGCTCTAGTAGTATTAGTGCACAAGAAGGATGGATCATGGTGCATGTGTTTGGATTATAGGGATCTCAATAAGCTCACTGGTGATGAGGTAAATCCCCTCTACAGACAGAGACAATCCCTACTAGCCCAGACCGGGTCTAGCAACAACCAAGTCACGCTAAGACGCAGGTTCTTAGTTACAAAATACCAAGATGTGACAAGAGGCCTACCTTAAGTCCCATGTTGCTGTTGTTTGCAAAGAATATGGTGCTTCCATCCTTTTCTATGGCAGATCACAATTCTCTCACCTAACACATTCGAAAACCTGCACGTACACGAAGAAACAACACAGAACGTAAAACCTAATACATGCAACCATATATCAATCAGAGAAGATATAATTCATAACATAAGACATGAACATATGAATGGAACCATAATCAAAGTCATTTATTATTAATCACAACAAAATAAAGATACAACCTGAGCTCTAACTTTGGATCTTTCTTCGGCAAGTCAACAGTGGAGCACGTCTCGATGAAGCTCATTGGAATGGGACAAGGCTCTCTCTCTTCAGTTGTCTGACGATAGTCTCCTTACTATTGATTCAACTCTATTCAGGCTAGCTTGCAAAGGAAAAATGGAAAGCTTATATAGATGGTGGAAGGGGAGTTGGGATCCCTACAATGGTGGGATTTGCCCTATCTTCAAGGAATCTTCCATGATAGGTGGAAAGCTACTTCCCCTACATGGATATCCAGAGCCAAACTTCCCAACTCATTTTAGAGACTCGTTTAGGATTTGGTTGGAATCAAAATTCTGCCATTTATTTTTAAAAAACAATACTTATTAAACTTGGCGCGAGTAATACACTGGGACAAAGTGCTAGTTGGCGTGCCCTCTTCGGTGGATTTCCCAGATTGGCGCGAGGGTTGAACTGGCTGGTCGTACCAAGGCCAAAAGGTCTATTTTTAGGGCTTTTTACAAGAAACTTTCTTCAGAGGAATGATTTTCCTTGTCAAGGGGGATGCCATGAAAGTGGTTTCAAGTCATGTCACTACTCAAAGGTCATGGGTTAGGCCCTCCAATGTGCAGGATGGGGGATTGCAGGGATGGTGACAAATTACTGTGTAACAGATGCCCCCTAAAGAATGAGGCCCGAGAGAGGGAGAGGGGTGAAATTCTTTACGAGAACGTGTCCAACTGAAAACACTGCCATCAGAAAACCTGCATAGACAAGTAAAACTAATATCTCAAATACATGATCTGTGGTATGGGCGTAGCCATCCATCATAGAGTATACAATAATCAAGATCCGAGGCATGGACGCAGCCATCCAGTGAGGATTAATAAATAGACTTAGGTATGGTTGCAGCCATCCAATCAATGAGTCATGTAACCAATCATGATAATCCATATAATCTGAAACCTGGATTCTATTAGACAAAACCCAGGTCTTGCACTCCATCTCGACCCGAACAGGGTACAAGTCCTAGCATGTGAATATGTGAGCTGAAGTTGAACATGCAAGAACATCATTTAATTACCAGCCAATAATGAAATATGTTAATAGATTTGAGAGGAACCACCAATAATGACAACAGCCCTCAAGGTACTACAGGTACAATCCATGGAATGTGAATAGTGAGCTGGCATCGAACACTCACAGAATCATCCGATCGAAGGTCAATGATGAAAACCTTGCATCGAATCCGAAGAACCTGCCATTGAGGCATGCAGGCCCCAAGGTACCGAAAGGGAGTCTCTAGATCAACTTCCTGGATAATCAGCTGAATTCAATAGGACGTGACCTTGATCGAAGGTGGGCCATAGTGTTTCCCACATCATCGACGTGAGATAGAGGAACATAATTTTTGTGAATCAGGATCGGATGAGAATTAGAGGAGGGTTAAAAACTGCAGATATCAAATTCTCTTGAACATATCAGTGGCACGACAGTGGACTTGACAGTATTTGACATCAAAAGATCAGAGGTCATGATGACAAGGAAAAGAGAAAATGAGAGGTCAAAAGGGATTACCCAAACCCATGGAGGCAAGCAGAGAACGATATGAGATGTCCCCAACCCGACACGAATGCAGACAAGTGCCATGTTCAAGAGCGACATACTACCGACACGACGATGATACTGGTTCCATTTTTTCCCCACCATTTCTGGAGAGTACCCCAATTATTTTTGAAAACAAGCTTGAAGGGGATAGCATATGTTTGTGATATAAGTTCGTCGTTTAGACGAATCCATCCTAGTACATTTAATGAGCCCTAGGAAGGAGAAACTTGAATATCGTCATTACGACTGAATCTGATGTCATCAGGTTTTAACGAGTCTGACAAAGGAAGAACTCGATGTATTTTCATGTTTAGAAAGTTTGAAAAGATAGCGGAAAAGTAAACTCCAACAGTCCCTTTTCGTAAATAGTTCCTCAGATCCTAAAATGTAGAAAACTATGTATGAGAAAACCTCCTAGTCGTGATAGGCTAGGGTATTCCTTTTTTGTAAATAATCTATCCCAGCCTGAAAAAGGGGTAAACGTATACTAGGTAGATGTCGTTTCACAACCACTTTAACGAGATCAAAATGGCAAGTGACTCGAAAATATTTTCATGTTTAGAGAGTTAGAAAAGAGCTGAAAGATGACTCCAAAAATGACTTTTTCGTGTTTTTACCAAGTCTGAAAAAGTATAAAATACAACTTGTATCGTCATCCAAGCTACGTGGAAACCTGTTGCTGCACATAAAAGCGAGCGTAAAATCCATGTTTTGAGAAAATATAATAAAATAATGGAAAAATTACCTTCAAAACCTAATTTTGACTTTGAAAAGTCATAAATATGCCAAAAATAGAAAAAACATATTCACTTTTACTTTTTACCTTTTGTGAGAGCAACAGTGAGCTTTTTCTATGCAAACTTGCGGCGACAATTGTGGTCAATCCAGTACATCATTCCGGTTCTAATTCATTCCAGGTAAGAGGCGCTCTCTATAACTTTGTTTTGATTCATTTTTTATAGATTTCCATTGTGTGTCTTGATCCCTGAGGGGACCTTTGCAAAATTAGGGCTCGGCCAATTGGCACAGGTATCGGGCACGGACCCATGCCAATTGGCTCCTTTTTGCAAAGGGGTCACACTAGTTGGCGTTACTGTTAGCAAAATAGTCGCGCCAATGGTACAACTCAAACTTCCACTTAAATTTATCAAAATGTGAGAAAATCAGATGAATTTCTAAGTGTTCCAGAGATCTAATGAGGTGTTTATGACCATGCAGGTGCAGATACATGGCCATGATGGTGATCGAGTGGAAGGAAAGGGAGCATGGTGGAGAGGATGAAATGGCCATGCAGAATGAAGCATGTATGAACACTCTCTGAAACTGTGGTCTAAAAAGGTTCTTCCTAACACCATGTTTGAGAGAAAAACCTGAGCTACTACAGTATTTGATCAGCATTTGGGACGAGAACGAAGAAGTGTTCAAGCTTCAAGACCAAGTGTTGGAACTTGAGGTATCTTACATTTATTTCATAACTAGATTGTCCCGTAGAGGTCCAGTGCTAATCATGACAGGCAGTAGACCTTCTGGTGAGAAAATGGAAATGGTGATGGCAAGAGTGTGCCCAGGGTCACGGACAGGATCAGATAGTGGGAAGGTTGATATCCACATGGTCCCAAATCTAGCACTCTGAGTAGCGCTCCACACCATTACGCGGGTTGCGGGGTCACAAGCACCGCATGAGGCAACCAAAGCACAACTCCTACTAGCATCTGAATGCATGAACCCGACACTTTTCGATTGGGCCACTGCCATAAAAATGAACATCAAACAGCAGCTAAACAAGTGCAATAAGGCCAAACTGAAATAGCTTGGGTACGATTCCATCCTGGTATCGTTCATCTTTAAACAACTACCAATTTTCCAGGGCTAGGGGGCGATATTCACTGAGCCATCATTGAGGGAGCCGAGGATGGATGGATGGGTAGCACTCATGCCTAGATTAGGAGGGGGCCAGCAAATGTCCTGGAGGCCCGTGTTTTTGGTATGGATACGGCGAGAGTTGATCGTCATTGAGGACTGGCCCTATGCCAGTATTGACTTCATAGGAGACCCAAATCTTCCACTCCCGGAGGGGGATGACTGGGATGAGGAGCTGGGTAATATTATTTTTGATTTTATGTATTTATGATTATTTTTTTTTGATACGTGCCTATTCTAACAAATAATACTATATGTATGTAGACGTTGTCCCAGAGAGGCCCGCCAGGATGTTGCCCATCGCACGGAGGACCCCTCTCACACATGATCCTCAAGTTGAGGGTGGCGAGGGGAGTGAGCTAGTCCAGAACCTGGAGGGTATCACCCGGGGCATCCCGGACTACGCATGGCTAGCAGACGTCTCGATGGCTTACCAGAGACACACTATGGGGGTGCCTAGTCACCTCCATCGATTACTGAGGTGATTGGTGCACGCGGTTAAAATGCTACCACGAGCACCACACTGATTAGTCATCTAGGGCTTTTCTATGAATATATTTTGAGAGACATGTTGAACCGACTATTATTAAAACAGACATGTATATTTTTTATTTTATGTGATGTACACAAACTGCAAACTATTCGACACACACACACACACACACAGATATATATATATATATATATATATATATATATATATATATATATATATATATATATATATTTCTGGATGGATATTTTTACATATGATGATGTTTTTACAAGTTACGTAAATGTCTATCTAAAACCATATTAGCTACCACATCTGTTAACGCATTCATGTGTCTGGGTATGTGTTGATATATAATGTAATCAAAATTTCTTTCCAGTAAATGAATACGTAGATACAATCGTAAAATGGATGGGTTTCTGACTGAATAATGACCATTAAGTTGTAACACTACAAGTTGTGAGTCCATATATACAAGTAATGCACGAATACCGAGGTTAATAGCCTCATTTAATAATTCCAAGATGACACTATACTCCGCGACATTATTTGTGGTAGGCCCTAGACAAACACCTTGCAAATTGACCAACTCATTGGCAACATCGTAGATTACCAATGTTGCCAAGGAGAGATTCGTGGTACTGTGGGAGGCACCATCCGAGAAACTGAAAAAAGGAGTAATAGACATATGCACAATCAGGAAGAACCAATTAGCAGAAAGACGCTTACAAAGCATACCACACCACACACGCACAAAAAATGAAATCACTCACTTATGTACACACACACCACACAAGAATATCTCAAGCGTAGTACTTTTTGAGGTACAACCCATTCCTAGGTTGTGCCAGAGGAACACCTTCGTAGTCAATAAGCTCATAGGCCCCATTTTTTAATACTCATTTAACTATATAGGGCCCATGCCACATGGGCTGGAATTTTCCCGCTCCATGTTTATCATGTGCTTGGTCATATAGGAGGGCGTGGTCCCCTTCAATGAAAGAAAGTGGAGAAACCCATTGGTCGAAGTGGGCTTTGACCCGCTTTTCCTGTGCCTCAATAACCAAGGGAGTCAAGCGGTTGGTTTCGTCCAGTCGTTCCAAATACAAGAGATGTTCTTCCTCTAGAGAAGTGTCGGGCAATAGTTGCACAGCCAATTTCAAAGAAGGAAATTCACATTCAACCGGGAGAGTCGCTTCCAACCCATACACCAATTGGAAAGGTGTGAATCTAGTTGCGCTCTTTACTGACGTTTGATAAGCCCAGAGAGCTGAGAACAACTGGAGATCCCAATTGGATTTATGGATACCAATAATTCGTTGAAGCATTGTGACCAATACCTTGTTCACGACATCAACCTGACCATTCGCCTGGGGGTAGTATGGTGTTGAGCTATCATGGCGTAAGACTAACTTTGATGTCAGCTCAGCCATCATGTAATCCAAAAAATGAGTGCCATGATCAATGAAAATGGCTTGAGGGACTCTGAAACATGTAATAACATGGTTGAAAACAAATTGGGCAACTATCTTACTATCAACAGCTAATGTAGGCATCACTTCAGCCCAATTAGTGAAGTAGTCTACGACAACAACTATATAAGCATGCCCCTCGACTGAGTGAGGGTTACATGTAATAAAATATATGCCCCATTTAGCAAAAGGGCCTATGGTAATGATAGGATGCAAGGGTAGCGGTGGCGCGCAGTCGTTGAATATAGACAGCCAAAAGTAACCCATACGCAGAATCTTCTGAGCGGTGGCATATTCAGACATGTGACCGCCACAGGTGCCACTGTGATAGTCATTCAGGACTCTCTCAGCCTCTTCTAGGGTCAAGCACCGACGGAGCACAGAATGAACTCGGACACAATACAAGGTATCTCCTACAATGCGGTATGGTTGAGATTGATGCCGAATCCAACGTCGATCATCCTTTGTCAACTCAGAACAGAACGTGGATGTTTTAAGAGACATGATAATGTAACTATACCATGGATCACGAGTTCTGATAAGAAAGAGTTTTTCATTTGGGATATGATCCTCGGATTGGGATGGAACGGAGTCTGTCGGGAGAGAGAAAATAAGATCAGAAAAAACCAATGATTTCGTCGACTTAGCAGTGGTGAAATCTAAATAAAACTCCTAAAGGATTACAATCCATTTGGAGTACTTGCCCCCCAGCAATTTTCGAGACAAGATGTATGTCATGGGGTTGCATTCAAAAACCACAGTTATCATATGCAACATTATGTAATGGCGGAATCGCTAAACGCCCTGGACCGCAGTGAGCGCCAACTTCTCGACATGGGAATAACGTGTTTCCATTTCGAGAATATTCCGAGATAGGTAATAAACTACATTTTCATTTCCATCATCATCATCGTGTATTAGAACCATAGCTATCATGCTAAACACAACGGCCAAATAAAGGGTGAAATCGCGATGATAATTTGGAGGACGTATCAACGAAGCATTAATGAGCAACGTTTTAAGCTTATCAAAATATTGCTGGGAAATCTCGTCCCAATGGAAGGGGATTTCCCATTTCAAAAGTCACGTAAAGCCCTTGGCCACTTCCGCGTAGTTCGGAATAAAGCGTCGAAGAAGTTAGCTTTCCCCTACAGACTCTGTAGTTGATGTAACGAGGATGGGGATGGGAGGTTAACGATGGCCTCGAACTTGAGGGGGTCAAGGTGAATTCCATCTTTGGAGATGATGAATCCCAAAAGACGACTAGAATCTACGCAGAAGACCCACTTATGAGGATTGAGCATAATATTGTAACGTCTGCAACGAAGGAAAATATGACGAAGGTGTTCAAGATGCTCCTCACGCCGAGCTGAATGGGTCAGCAAATCATCCAGATATGGCTGAATGATATGACGTATGTCATGGAAAGCATAGGATATAGCATGCTGGAAGGTGGCCCCAACATTTTTCAAACTGAACGAGAGCTTTTTGTAAGAAAAAGTACCCCACAGACAGATAAAGGCAGTCTTATGTTGATCAGTAGGTAAAATATTGATTTGATTGTACCTAGAGAAGCTGTCCATAAGGGAATAAATCTCACTCCCCATGCATTCATCGATGATCTGATCTATAAAAGGAGTGGGGTAATTGTCCTTAGGACAGGCCTGATTGATGTCTTGGTAATCAAAAAGGACCTATATAATGCCCTGCTTCTTATCTACAGGGATGATATTTGAAACCCATTCTCAGAGGGGAATTGGATAGATAAAGCCCACGTTAAGAATTTTTTCAACTTCTGCCTTTACAGCTGCAGATTTTCGAGGATGCACTGGGCATAGATGTTGATGCACGGGTTTCGCACCTGGATAGTTAGGAATCTCATGAATGGCCATGCTAGGATCAATCCCAGGCATCTCTTCATAGGACCATGTGAAAACATCTCTAAATTCGTGAAAAAGGCTCGTATAAACTTGTATCTCTTCGGGAGAACAAGTCACTCCCACATGAATGTTCTTGACTATACCTGGTTTAATGGAGATGTCAATAGGCATGGTTTGAGTGATATTACTTAGGTTTCCCTCTGAAATAACCTCATGTGTCAATATCAGTGTTTGAAGAGGCAGAGTGGGAACCTGAGATGCAAAGCACTCTAGACAATTAGACATTTCCCCCAGGGCAGGCATGAATGAGGAACGATGATGTCCATTTCTCCAGGGCAGATCTTCAAGAGACATCATTTCAATGATAGCTTCATCAGAAGGGAAGACTACTCTCAAAGGGTCAGGAAAATCTGCATCGTCGAGCCAAGGGGATTGAGAATATATATCTAAAGCCATGCTTGAAGGAGCATGTTCTAGAGGAGGAGGATCAGACGCGGCAACAGTCTCGCAGTAATTGATCTCAAATGGAGTTAAAGGCATTGATTCTTCGAAAGAGGTCACCTGTTCAGGAAAAGGGATGATCCAAGGGTCGTTTGACCTAGAGATCATGTTAAATTGAATGGTGTGCGGTGGTGGTGTGGGAAAAATACCCATGAGGACGGGGTCTTTGAAAAGACTGGGTCCTACACTATCGAGGGGATTAGGGATCTGATACACATAAGGTACGTTGTTCTCAGAGGATGAGGTGAAGAAAGACAACTGAGCAACAGTGATAATTTTTCCCTTGTGAGGAAACTTCAGAAGCCGAAAGAGGGTGGATGGAATGCATAGCATGGCGTGAGTCCAACTGTGACCAAGAAGGAGATTGTATTTGAGCTTGGCATCAACCACTTCTACCTATACATTGACTATCTTACCTTGTAACGTGATCGGAAAACTCTTGAGAACACCCAGGGATTTTGATTCCCGACCATCAAATGCCTCTAGGGCATTAGGAGACGAAGTAAGAGTTGGAAAGCCAATGGCCTTCCAGTAGGTGTATGCCATCACACAAGTGGAAGCACCTTCGTCCACAACGGCTCTGTGGATGTTGAGGCTGTTTATCCCGACTTGGATAACAAGAGATATTTGATGTGGAAGTTGAGGGACAAAAGTTTCTAGGTTGAAGGTGAGAAGACTAGAATTGGCGTGATTGATTCCACTGATTGTGGACAACAGAGTTTTCCATTGCGATGGGAAACTTTGAAGAACTTCCAATGTAGACATTACAGAAGGCACCTATGCCAAATCGTCAACAATGTTGTAGTGCTGAGCAGCATGGGTTTTTGGGTTATAGGAAGATTTTCTCATAACACCTTTATAAGGTGGCCCCACAACAGGTTCAGTGCTGGGCTTCTCAATTTCTAAAGGACCAGATACAGGTGGGGGAGGTGGGCCATCAATGACTTTCTTCCTAGATTCTTGGCATGATACAGCATAGTCCTTCGAACGTGTAGTAATTGAGACAGGTGCAACACCATTCATCATAAAAACTTGGGACCCAAATGGTGCAGATGGTGAAGGCTGCTCAACCATCCGGGTCTGCTGAGATGGGAATGGTTCTTTGAGAACTGCTAGAGTCCTTTGGAGCCCTTCAGAAGTTTACTAACTTCATATCGTTGGGGACAATGTTTGGTATAATGGTCTCCTTCACAGACAAGGCAGGGGTTCTTCGGTTTACGTTGGGAACCATTGTCAGCACGAGGTTTAGAAGACTCTGGTTTCGGGGCATCGGTTTTGGATTTTCATTTACCCTTATTCTTTCCTTTGGAGGCATTTTCCATAGGATTAGCCTGAATGGCGTTGACCTCTGCAGTCTTACCAAAATCCAGAGTGGTGGGAAGAGCAGAATTATTGGAAGAATTAGACTTCTGCTTCCCATTAGAGGATTTCCAAAAATTCTAAGAAACATAACCAATAACACCATCCACCGATGGGGTAGTTGGTGCTTTAGAGGTCCCTAGCTGTGCGGCATCAGTCAAGATATCATAGAGCATTCCAGACTGAGAGTACACTAGATCAAGGTACTGGGCACGAGCGATGGCTTGTTATTTGGTCACACATGCCCCCATAGCAATATCTTGAGTGATCTTGTTAACGAAGGAGGTAGTGAACCAATGAGTTAGTAGCTGATCAAGTATATCAAACTTGATCAGTCTATGATGACGTTGCCACTCATGAATATGATTAGATATATGGGTGGCTTTATCCTGCTTCAAAGAAGTCAGGAGATGCATCCTGACTTTGTAATGAACCGATAACTGGAAATGTGTCAAAAAATCCATAGCTAACGTATTGAAGTACTGAAAGATATCGTGGGGTAATTCTATATACCACTTATCAGCGACACTGGTAAGAGTGCACTGGAAGAGACGTAGACAAATTGAATCTTCCACCCAAGAGTTTGAAGAACACCACAGATGGTAGGTCATCACATGAGCTTGGGGGTCCTCTCTAGCTTTACCTTCAAATTTAGGACAGTCACCGAGCACCTTGGTTGGAACCAGAGGCCAATAAGGATTGTGAAGAATCGGATCATTGGTCAATTTAGAAACATTCGGCAATTCCAACGTAGCAAGGAACGACAACTGAGGATTGAAAGGAATACCAGGCCCTCGATAAGGACCGGTACCTGTACTCCACCGTGGTTGAGCATAAATTTTCCCCCATTGGTTCTATCCCAGAGGATTTTGACCATAGGGGGTGTAAGCTGTATAGTTAGATTGATACGATTGCTGATAACCAGTGTATGGGGGTTGATAACCGGGGCATGGACCCTGATTATATGTCAGCCCCATTTGAGCAGTATATGGATTTGACTGCTGAGTATAGGTATAGCCTAGTTGTTGAAGATAATAATTAGAACCTTGGGGCGGGTTGTAAACTGGTCGAGATTGACCTTGAAGGTAATAACCATCTTGGGGTTGAGTAGGTTGTTGGTAAGTGGGGCCCTGCTGAGCCTAATAAGTTGGGCGCACCGGTGGATTCAGCTGCGGCATAGAATAAATTGGCTTTTGAGTAGGGTTGACTAGATGTGCAGGCTGGCCTAGTTGGAAAAGTTGACCTGGCTGAGTGGGATACTCTGGTTGAACAGGTTGACCCGGGTGAATAGTTTGCCCTGGTTGAACAAGTTGACCCAGCTAATGAGGGAAACTAGGCTACCCCGGATGAGTCGGTTGACCTGGTGGCAGGATAGGGCTAGGTTGTGCCTGATAACCATTTTGACATGTAACAAGACCATAAGAGGGCCCTGGCTGTGCAACATTCAGACCAATAGGAAACTGAGGTTGTAGAGGTTGCACCATAGGTTGAGAGGGTTGGATTTTCCCCCCAGGACTGTACAACGATCCTGGTTGATACCCCGGTTGACCTGTGGGTCCTTTAGGTTGCCCTGGTTGGACCAGAGGGTGAGGCTATATAGGTTGACCTTGAGGTTTGTAGGACTGCCCTTGCGAGCCATACAACAACCCCTGCTAGCTCGAAGGTTGGACCTGTAAGGGTTGTCCTTGCGGGTCATAGAGATAACCAGGCTGGCCTGAAGGTTGGCCCTGGTTGGGTTCTCCTTGTGGGTTGGAAGGTTTTCCAGCCTAGGCAGATAGAAAACCTTGAACATATTGATAAGCCTCTGGAGCAGGAAAACATAGAGGGTTTCCCTGCTTATGGTACTGATATGGAAAAATGTAAACGAATGTACCATCCTGTGCATAATGGGAAAAATAAGGACAGTTGGGATCTTGGGAGGATTTACCAACCTCGAAGTTCGACTGTTGTAGAGACAACCAATACTCCTCAAGAGAGATATTCTCTGGAATAGCAAATGCTATGTAGACATCTTCGGTAAGTGACGCGGTCCTGACGAACTGAGTAGTCATAGCGGGTGTAGATGCAGCTACACAGACAGTAGGCCTAATAGGTACTGATTTGACCTGAGGAGATGACATGAGGGGTGTCCTTGGAGACATCCCTAACGAAGGAATAACCGGCCTCGTAGAGGGATTTGATACTCCTAAAGAGGCGACAGTGGTCATAATATGACTTAAGGATCTATACCCCACTGGAAGCGAAGGACCAGGCGAAGACATGACAAATAATTCGGGGTTGTTTTCTGGGAACAGCTAGTAATCTTCACCAGATGTATGGATTTCCTCACTAGGAGTAGGACTCGATGAGTCCATATCTAACCCTGCCACTAGATCTTCTAAAAGACGGCGAGGACTAGGAGGAATAACAACAGCTAAAAAAGGCAAACCCGATGTAAGAGGAGGGAAATATTCCCCTACTCAAAATCTAAACCAAGAATTGGATAAGGGCCAATTGAACTCAACTGGTCCTCCAAAGGGAAGCTCAGATAGAACCGGTCCCCTATCGGGAAACTTGGAGACAATGGGCTATTGAGGTTCTGTAGAGGATTGAGAGACCTCTGATGAATCGTCTGTGTAAGGAATACCAGTAGACGAAACTGAGGGTTCTGCCATTGTGATAGTAATGACAAGAGGAAGAGATAAAAAAAAAGCACACGCGAAAAAACCAAGGCACACAATCAAACGGCCAACAAGTAAACTCTAAAAGGGTGTGCGATCGCAGGTGATCTATTTTACCACATTGAAACTTAGAAACTTTAACGTTTCATGTTTTAAGAGTCGAGAAATGGATAAAAGGTGACTATCTCTTTCAATTTTGAAACAAGCGTGAAAGGACAAGTGCTTGATGATCCTTTCAAATTTAAAGAGTCAGAAAAGATCAAAATGATTACTCTGGAAATCTAGGCAAAAAGGGTGTACCAGATATCCATGAACTGCAATATACACCTTGGTTTCAAAATGAAAGAGAAATCAACCAAGGACTTGATGTACGTGCAAGAAATATCCCTGAATGTTGTGTCCGGTGTATCATGGGTATAAGGTGGCAGACTCAGCTTCCTACGAATAAAGGATAGCAACCTAGTGGGGTCTCCCTTTATAAACGTGACGATATGGGGAGCAGAAGTCCATACTAGTGCTGTCTAAAGCCAAGAGGCGAACGACAACTACTAGGTTTAACGATGCCAAAACACGTCACTAACCTAGACCTCTAAATATTCTGTTAATGTTTCAATGCTGCCTTAAGGTAAATTGAATAAATTTTAGAGTTGATCTTCAATTATGTTTCAATTTTTAGGCCCTACCGAATGTTATGTCTCAAAATCCTCTAAATGCACACTACATGCCACAATATATCACTTTGTTCGATGAATAGCTAACTACGGGAAGGTTGAGAGCTTTCACACAATAACAAAATGATCACAAAACAACCACTAGTGTCTCTAATGCACGCTAATGAAACTAAAATCTTTTCCCTTAGAGTTATATAACACTAATAATGCAGAAAAGTTTTCAATTTTCACCAACTAATCAAAAGAAAACACATTTATTTTTTGTATTTTCAATGTTTTAAGAGCAAAAATGCACTAAAAAAAATGAAAACTAGTGAAAAGAACAATTTGAGAAGTGATAGCAAAAGAGTAAAGACAAGCAAGTTCACTCAATGAAAAACACACAATTAGACCTCAAACTGATGGAGAAATCCCTCAAATCAAAGAGGAATCCCAAAGACTCAAACGAACCATGTAATCTAGGCTCGAAACAAGACAAAGAGAAACTTGAATGAGAACGAAGGAAATCATTCAAATAATGCAATAAAACAATGGAAACCCACTAAAAAAATGCAAATAAGCAACAATAAAATTGATTGATCAAACAAGAACCAAAAACTCCCATGGGAGACTCAACACACTATAGCACCTAGATTCCCTATGGCTAGAATGTAAAACCGATAGTAGAGGGCAAACAACCAGAGGATAGAGGTCACACACAGTCAACCAAGGCTCCAGGACACTCAGGCAATCGAAAAAATGACACCAAAACCACAAATAAAGCTCAAAAATATCAGAAAGAAGAAAATCCTCGCACCACACAGGATTGGTGCAGCTGTCTAGCTGCAACTAGCACCAGAACAGGATTGGCGCAGGGGCTGAACTAGCAACAAGCGCCAGTTGGCGTGACTGTCAGGGAAAAAAACATGCCAGTCGAGTTTACTAATATCAAAAATAAAAAAGAGGAAACATGGAGTAGATCAGGTATGGTGAGGCTAAACAAAGGTTTAACACTAGAAAAAGGCGAACCAAAAGAGCTGATCAAGTAGGCAACACTAAAATCAACCCAAAAGACAAGACAAACTCCAATAAATGTATCCCCAATGGAGTCGCCAGTTTTTTGGAGAGGTAGATCCCCTCTGCAGACAGAGGCGATCCCTACTAGCCCAGATCTGGTCTAGCAACAACCGAGTCACGCTAAGATGCAGGTTCCTAGTTACAGAAGACCAAGATGCGAAAAGAGGCCTACCTTAAGTCCCACGCTGTTGTTGTTTGCAGAGAAGATGGCGCTTCCATCCTTCACTTTTGCAGATCACAATTCTCTCACCTAGCACGTTCGAACACCTACACGTACATGAAGAAACAACACACAATGTAAAACCTAATACATGCAACCATATATCAATCAGAGAAGATATAATTCATAACATAAGACATGAACATATGAATGGAACCATAATCGAAGTCATTTATTATTAATCACAACTAAAGAAAGATACAACTTGAGCTCTGACGCTGGATCTTCCTTCTGTAGGTCAACAATGGAGCACATCTCGATGAAGCTCATCTGAATGGGACAAGGCTCTCTCTCTTTAGCTGTCTGAAGATAGTCTCCTTACTACTGATTCAACGCTATTCAGGCTAGCTTACAAAGGGAAAATGAAAAAATTATATAGATGGTGGAAGGGGAGTTTGGATACCTACAATGGTGGGATTGGCCCTATCTTCAAGGAAGCTTTCATGATAGGTGGAAAAATACTTCCCCTACATGGAGATCCGGAGCCAAACTTCCCAACTCATTTTAGAGACTCGTTCTTGTGTTGGTTGGAATCAAACTTCCACCATTTATTTTTTAAAAACAATCCTTATTAAGCTTGGCACGAGTAACACACTGGGACAGAGCGCCAATTGGTGCACCCTCTTTGGTGGATTTCCCCCATTAGAGCGAGGGTTGAACTGGTTGGTCGCACCAAGGCCAAAAGGTCTATTTTTAGGGCTTTTTACAGGAAAATTTCTTCAGGGGAATGATTTTCCTTGTCAAGGGGGATGCCATGAAAGTGGTTTTAGGTCATGTAACTACTCACAGGTCACATGATAGGGCCTCCAATGTATGGGATGGGGGATTGCAGGGACAGTGAAAAATTATTGTGTAACACTCACTATTAAAGATAAATTTCCCATTCCTGTGATTGATGAATTATTGGATGAATTACATGAAGAAATTTATTTTACCAAGTTGGATATTCATTCAGGATATCATAAAATTAGAATGAAGACTGAAGATATTCCAGAAACAATATTTCGAACTCATGAGGGTCATCATGAATTTTTTGTCATGGCCTTTGGCCTTGCCAATGGACCTTCCACATTTCAAGAGTTGATGAATTCCATTTTCAAACCCTTCCTTATAAGAGTTGTGTTAGTATTCTTTGAAGATATACTAATCTACAACAGGTCTTGGAAGGATCATGTTCAACATGTTGACAGGGTTCTCAAACTATTGGAGGAGAAATAATTATATACAAAAACCTTCAAATGTTTCTTTGGAGTACAAGAGGTGGAATATCTAGGTCATATTGTATCTCAGGAGGGTCCTAAGGTAGACCCTAACAAAATTAATTCCATTAGGGAATGGAAAGTCCCAAAACCATAAAGTAGTTGCAAGTATTTCTCTGGTTAACATGGTATTATCACAATTTTGTTAAGAATTATGGGAGAATAGCAGCAATTGTAATAACATTATTGAAGAAAGATGGATTTTTATGGACTCCTGAAGCAACTAAGGCCTTTGAACTTCTTAAAGAGGAAATGTGCCTAGCACCGTTCTTAGCTACGCCAGACTTCACAAAAAACTTTATTGTGGAATGTAATGCCTCAGGAAATGGAATTGGTGTTTTTTTAATGCATGAAGGAAGGCCCACTACTTTTGAAAGTCATCCACTCAAAGGAAAGTATTTAAAGAAAGCTATTTATGAGAAGGAAATGTTGTCAATACTACATTCACTAAATAAATGGATACCTTACCTAATGGGATGACAATTCAAGGTAAAAATTCATCATGATAGTCTTAAATGATTTTTGGAACAAAGACTATCTTCAGAAGAGCGGAAAAAATAAGTCACAAAGATGTTGGGTTATGACTTTAAACTCATATACAAAAAACAGAAGCTAAATGTTGTTGATTATTCACTCTCAAGAAATGATGAAGAGGTGGAATCATTGGCTTGTCCCATTTCTATTATCCAACCAGATTGGATAACCGAAGCAAGCAATGAATGGAAGAATGATGAAGAAGTGTGGACACTCATTCAAAATATGCAGCAAGATCCTAGTACCTATGATACATTTACATGGAAAAATGATTCCTTATGGTACAAATATCACTTATATCTTTGTAATAATTCCCAAATAAAAAGAAATATTCTTTTGGAATTGCACACCTCTCCTTGAGGAGTACACTCAGGATTTTTTGAAAATTACCACAGGGTGAAGAAACAATTTTTTGGGATGGCCTTAAATCTGATATTCAAAAGTTTGTGGCAGAATGTTTGGTTTTTATAGCAAAATAAAGTTGAGTAAATTAAGATTGTAGGTCTTCTACAACCTTTATCCATTCCAAGTCAACATTGGGAGGAGGTTTCAATGGATTTTATCACAGGTTTAACTAAGTTTGAAGGAAAGAGTTTCATCACAACAGTAGTTGATAAACTTACCAAGTACACACACTTTTGTGCATTATCTCATTCTTTCAAGAAAGTAAATTTTCTACTACATTTATGGAAACAAGTCAAAAGCTACATGAAAACCCAAATATTATTTTAAGCGACAAAGATGCCATTTTTACTGGAAACTTTTAGACGGAATTATTTTCTTGTTTGGATACTCAAATAGGTCATACCTCATGTTATCATCCTCAATCTGATGGGAAAACTAAGATAGTGAACAAATATTTGGAAGGATATCTTCGTTGTTTTGAATCTGATAAACAAACACAATGGTTCAAGTGGTTACCTCTGGCTAAATGGTAGTATAACACTTCCTTCCATACTGCAGCAAAAATGACACCATTTATGGAACTTTATGGATATCATCCATCATCTATCACATCATCTTTAAGAGAAAATTCCAAGGTTCAAGCAGTGTAAGATCTCATCAAGCATCAACAAAAAGTTCTCCAAATCTTAAAGGATAACCTAAATTTGGCATAAAATCGAACGAAACAACAGGTAGATCAACATCGTAGCAAGAGAAGTTTTGATGTAGGGGACTGGGTATTTTTACGGCTAAAACCATACAAACGAATTTCCCTCAAGAAAGATACGAAGGATAATAAATTATTTCCAAAGTAATATGGTCCCTTACAAAGTGTTGCAAAATATTGGTACTATGACATACAAATTGGAGCTTCCTGCTTCTTCTCGAGTGCACTGAGTTTTCCAAGTTTCATGCTTAAAGAAGGTTATAGGTGACAAACTTCTAGTTCAAACAATATTGCGAGAACTTGATGAGGAAGGATAAATCATATTGGAACCTGAAGCAGTCACGGAAGCAAGAACTTGACAGTTACGAAATCGATCAATTTCAGAGTATCTCATCAAGTGGAAGAAATTACCAACTGAAGATTCCACATGAGAGGATGAGAATTTTATATAGAAGCATCCAAAGCTACTCAAGAATTGAGGACAAAATTTTTTTGAAGGAGAGGGGCATTTAGGTCCCTATATTACTATTGTAGTCCCTTATTGTTATTATTGTAGCCCCCTTATTGTTATTTTTGTACCCCTGCAGCCCCTAAATTTTTATTAGTGTGCCCCATAAAAGCCACTATTGTTATTTTTTTCCCCTTACATTATTATTGTTAGGTTGGCTAGGATTATATTGTGACGCCATGCACTCCTGTATATATAAAGGAGGTTTCTCATTTGTATCATCCAATAATTTCTCATTTATGTAATGTAAAGGAGGTTTCCCCCTCGATGTGGCTGATTTCTAAGGTGTTGATCTATCTTTTCTTATATTTTTCAGTTGGTTTCATAACACTACACATGGTTAATCATACTAGGATTATTAGTCAAAATTGTATTTCATAAAACCATTCTCTTCACAAAATCATGTTATTTACAAAACATATTCTCAAATATAATCAAGATGCCTTTTAATTTCCACATGCATAAATGCTCGTCAATATTTTAACAAAGTAAGATGGTACAAGTCCTATTAGTTTTTCACTTGAATAAAAAATTCCCATGCATTAAGAGTAAGCATGGAAAACAAGAATACATCTTCGAAACCATACATAGAAGGAAATTAAGATAAATTTTCCATAGAGATGTTTTCTATAAAAACAAGACCTTCTAATAGATATAGCCATTATGATCCAAACATTACCATCCACCATAATTCTAATCCAGGTAAAATGATATTTCATTTTCATGCATATATGTCTAATGATAAGTTATTATGCACCATTACTAAATTGAATTCAATCACACATACTTTCTTGGCAAAAGAGATCAATAATTCTAACTTATTCAAAAATGCCATCTAGTTTTTTTATCAATGATAATGAAGACACAAAAATTATACAACATAATGGACCTAACTTATTAGGCTTAATATGTAGTGTCACCAAATATATCCATAGGATGAAAATGAAATATTTTGTTAGGTTCATGATGTATACCAACTGATTCATACTAACGTCATATTTGAATCATCAACTTGTAGAATTACATTGTCACGTCTGAGGTTTGATAAATCAAAGTAATCATCAACAGCTAGATGCTACTAGTTCTATCATACATAATACATGTCATCTCATGCATTCCCACTATTAGAAAGAACATTATTAAACTATAAAATAATATTATCTTCCCTTATCACACCAATTAAATTTTCATTTATGCATCTTAATATGAAAGGCCACAACCCTTTTTTTCTTTTTTTATTATTAACATAACAATCCATTTCGATTATCCCGGGTATGTGTATAAGACATTATTTCTATCATGATCTAGGTTCTTTATAACATTCAGGAATTTATATTCATGCTTATGCATGGTTAAACAAATATACACTTCCTTAGCAATCATAGCTTCTTACATATTATCTTAATATGCATAAAATCCTATAAAAATATTTAATCACACAGGAACACTAATTTTCCGTTACTAAATGACCGTTGACTCACAAAAACTGGTAACAATTTAGAAATTTCAAACAGATTCAAATTTGATTAGTATATTGAAAAAATTATTCCAATAACATGAGTACGAATTTTCACTATCACATTGTTTGCATATTTAACAATAATAATCAATCTAGGAACCAAATAATCCATATTCTAGTACACTTATTGCACTCTACCATTACAAATAATTCTAATAGTTTATTGACATATCATACAAAATCTATTAACAGGTGATCATACTAAGCATCATTTTACTCGACAAGACCTACCACGTGACTTATTTCTTATTTTAAACACTCAAGGCATTTATTTTTCTAAACATGTTATTAACAAATTCAATGACAATATTGGCAATATGATTCCTTTGTCTTAATATGTTATCCTTGATGGAAACTCTCTGGTAAAATATGGAGTATATGTTTTCAGTAGAAGCTCAGGAGTCTATCTAAAGAAATGTGTAATATCCAACAGAAGAATTTATAATGTTCATATTGAAGATTATATATGCTAGTTTTTTCAGGCCAAGTGGCGTATACACGCGGATAAGAACGATCCAAGTCACATATGCCTTTTTTCACTCTAAAAAGAAGATACCAGGGGGCATTACCATGGTATTAGCCCACATTATTGAGCACTATGTCGACTATTTGATTTCGTCCAAGGAAACCATCAGCAGCAGTATGGTTTTGACTCATGATATTGGTAAAGGCTAAATCTATATAAGGAGAAGAAGATCATAGTGCAAAAGTTTGCATGTGTAAGGGCTATCACTAATATTTCTCTCTGAAGTATATCTTCATAGGATGAACTCTGTTTTATTGATAAATCTAAGGTTATGATGCACCCTTGGATAGATTTATGGATCAAGATCTTTAGACTTGAAATGAATATATTATTGCATGATCCATTGAAGAGATGATTAGATCTGAGACCTAGTGCATGTGTGCTGAAGTGGAGAGAAGAAATATTTGTAAGTTCTATAGATCTGAAAACATTTTTTTGAATTAATATTTACCGATCTATATGCTAGCTCGTCTTCGTAGAAGCATGTATATATGCAGGTTTTCTTCAGAAAAGGCACGTATGGAAGTTAGGGTTTTTTGAAGCTTATTGTAGAGGTTTTCTGTTATTACTGCTATTATTTATGTTGTCTGTCAATGAATTCTTCATGTAGATCTGGGTTTCTTGAATATTGTACATGCTACTAAGTCGAATATGTCCAAATCTAATCAATAAGGGAGTAAACATGGTTAATAGGGAGTAAACATGGTTAATGATGACTAATTGTTTAAGGGCTCTGCATTTCTGAAAAGATGTCTAACTGAAAGACTCAGATCTGGATCTGAGATAGATCATATTCTGAAAAACAGTATTCTCAGATCTATACGCAGGTTGGTGTTAATGAAAGCGCGTAAACATGTGGGTTCAGTGAAGAAAAGTAGCGTATGAATTTTAATATGATGAATGTTCAGGGTTAAGTTTGATTTTTCATATTGATTCTGAAGTCTATGTTGTTTCTGAATTCTTGTTACAATGATCCCACTGTTCTGATTGAAGTATTGGGTGAAGGTTATTATTATTATTCTATGAAGAGATATGTTGAAGTTGTTTGATCAAGTATGAAAATTGATGAAATGTGGTCTGCAGTGTTTCTGAGGGTTGAAGCTATCAATATGAAAGTATAAGCTTCCTACCAATAGAAGATGTTGTTCTGATCAGGGGGTTGAAGCTCCCTTCCAGTAGTGGCTGGTAAATGAGTTCAAGGGGTTGTATCTCCCTTCCAGTAGTAGCTAGAAAATGAGAGAAGGTTGCAGCCTTCTGTAGCTAGTTGCCTACATACTAATATGAGTCTGCATCAGTACAAAATTGTAATCAATTTTCCATATAATAAATATTGAAGACAGAGATGACAACAATGGTGGTTTTCTCCTTAATTGGGTTTCCACCTTAAATCTTGGTGTTCATGTGTGTTTCTATTGTGTGATGTTTTATTCTGCTGTTACTGCACATATTTGCTGATTATCTAATAGATGCATGACTGATAAAACAAGTTAAAGGTTATTTCTAAAAAGTGTTTCTAAAGAATAAAATTATATCAGTATACACTAGTTTCTTTTGGTATATGCGCGTGTATACGCGAGTTGGGTTCATAAAATTTATTTATGGAATTCAGCAAAGAAAAATTAAAATATTTTAGTAATATCTAAATATGGATTCACCCCCACCCTCACTATTTTTCCGAACAAATGGAATCAGAGCAGGTCCTTCTAAAGAAGCTTAATCGCTAGAAGGAAGATCAGCTAAGATGAGCAATCAAGATGGGATAGAATCTATCAAGCCTCCTCTCTTCAAAGGAAACAATTTAATCTTCTGGAAGACAAGGAAAAGATCCCACCTTTAGTCTCTTGGAGCAGATTTATGGGCTATAGTTGAAGGATGTTATCAATATCCAGTGTCAGTTCCAACAGATGCAGCAGAAAGAAAGAAATATGAAACTAATGCAAAGGTGTTCAATGCGTTATTGGGAAGTCTAACTAAATCATAATTTTTCAAAGTCATGTAGTTGAATACAGCAAAGGAGATATGGGACAAAATCATTCTAAGCTATGAAGGTGATACCAAGGTAAAAAGTGCTAAAATCCAAACTTCAGAATTCAATATGAAAATCTCAGGATGCATAATGAGGAAAGCATTGCCAGTTTCTTTTTACCTCTAGATGATATTGTAAATAATATGAGAAATTTGGGTGAAACCATAACTGGAACTGCTCTAGTAGAAAAGGTTTTAAGATCTCTAACTCCCAATTTCGAGTTAAAAGTGTTTACTATTAAAGAGAAGCAGGATCTACAAACTCTTAATATTGTTCAACTTCATGGTATTTTGACTACTTGTGAAATGAGAAAAGGAGGTCCATCTAAAGTAAAAGAAGTTGTCTTTATAGCTGCTTCAAAAGGAAAGGAAGTAGAAGAACAAGAAGGATCAAGGTATGTTTAAGAAGAAGATGAGATAAAATTTGTAAAGAAACTACAACTTGGCACTGGAAGGTTAAGAGGTAATCTTCTTTTTAAATGTTTTTCTTCTGGAAGAGTTGGTCATTATGCTGCTAAGTGTCCCCATAAATAAAAACATGAAAAAGGAAAGGAAGTGGAAAAAGGAAATAAGAATCGGTATATTAATAGAAAATGTTATTATACTCATGAAGATAGTAATGGGCTATCAAATAGTGAAGAAGGAGAATCTGATCAAGATGTTAGACTACCCATGGCTTTTGAAAAATACCCTACTGAGGCTAAATATACCTTTATGGATGCACTAGAAGAAAATTATTTTCTTGAAGAAATTAATCAGCTCAAAATATGTTTGGAAGAAAACAAAATTTCCATAGATACTCTAAAGAATCAACTTATGGAAGAGGAGAAGCACAATGAGAACTTAGAATGTGAAATAGTAAGTCTAAAAAAGGAAATTGAGATAGAGAAAACTTTAAATCTTAGATTTGCTAAAGGAACTGAAACCTTAGATTAAATTATCAAGGTTCAACGCTCTCCTTTTGTAAAGACAGGTCTTGGATATATCAGAGAGTCATCTGATTCTTCAGCACCAAGATATCTAAATGAAGTTAAAGCCAACGTACAACATTCTGTCACTCAGCAAGAGAACAAAGAAACTTCACAGGTAAAGCATGACCACTTCAATACAGAGAAAAACAACAGAAATATCAATCAGAGAAATAGCAATCAGCAGGTAAACACAAATATAAGGTTTCATAATCATAGAAATTTCTTCTTTAATGGGAAATGTTTCTTATGTCACAATTTTGGTCATAGAGTTGTTCAATGTGTTGCATACAAAACCATCATGACTAGAGAAGCAATAAAGCAAAGAAATGAGACTGGAATAAAGAAGAACACTTATAAAAAAATTTCTAATCTTCAAAATTAAATTGAATGTGCTTATTGCAATAAATTTGGTCATGAAGAGTCTGAATGCAGGAGAAAAATTTAATCAAAAGAGCATGCACCTTCAAATTCCAAGGTATGGAGAAAGAAGGACTTACAGGTTGAGAACTGTGGCATAGCCTTATTTTCAGAAGGGGAATAAAATCAATGGTACATTGATAGAAGATGCTCAAAGCACATGACAAGTGATAGAAATAAACTCCTTGCATACAATTCTCTAGAAAGAGAAAAGAATGTTACCTTTGGAAATGATACTCCTGTTGTCATTAAACGAAAATGTTATGTTTTTCTAAGAGAAAAGGTGAAAGCTAATAATGTTACATAAATGGATTAAAACATAACCTATTAAGTGTGAGTCAAATGTGTGATCAAGGAAATGAAGTTGTATTTAGTTCAAAAGAATGCATGGTACGTGAACTTGACATAGGAAAAATAGTAATAAAAGGAACTAGAACACCAAGAAATCAGTATGTATTCAAAGGTTGCAAAGAACAATGTTACATGGGTAAATCTTCAAAAAATTGGTTAATGCACAAAATATTGGGGCATTTCAGTTTCTCTCAAATCAGCAAATCTAACAGACTCAAAGCGGTTCGTGATCTTTCCAGCATCACTCTACCTGAAAGTACCATATGCAAATCTTGCTAATTCAGTAAACAAACCAAAGTACAATTCAATGCCAAAGAAGGATCAACAAGTAAGTCTCTTGAACTCATACATACTGACTTATGTGGAGCTATGAGGAAAAATTCACCCCATGGAGAACAATACTATATTCTATTTATTGATGACTTCTCTAGAATGTGTTGGATTGGGTTACTAAAACACAAGGATGAAGCATTTGAAAAATTTTAGATCTTCAAGGCCCTGGTTGAAAATGAATTAGATATAAAAATCAAATGTCTTAGATCTAACCAAGGAGGGGAATATATATCAGATGAATTCTTTGATTTCTGTGAACAACATGGCATAAAAAGACAATTTTCTATAGCTGGAACCCCACAACAAAATGGCGTGGTAGAAATAATGAATAGAAATGTTCAACAAATGGCTCATGATATGCTTGATGAATCTGGAACACCTGATACCTTTTGAGGAGAAGCAGCATATACCGCAGTAAATATTCTTAACAAGGATCATGTTCATGTGAATAGTGATAAAACTCCTTATGAACTCTGGTATGGTAATCTTCCAACTGTAAAGCATTTTAGAGATTTTGGAAGAAAATGATTTATCAAGAACAATGATTAAAAACTTGGTAAGTTTGAACCTAGAGCAGATGAATGAATATTTCTTGGCTATTATTCTAGAAGTAAAGCATATAAATGTTACAGTAAAAGACTTCGAACGATTGTTGAATGCATTGATGTTGTCATTTATGAGTCTCTCTTAGCTCCTAAAAGGGAAATACCAACAACAAATGAAGATGATGATGATGTATATCCTCCTACATCAAATAGCAACAACATGGAAGAGGAACCCTATGAAGCAACTGAAGATGATCTATTTGAAAAAGCTCCATCCAGGTATGTTCAAAAGAATCATCTAGAATCTCAAATTCTGGGAGAAAAGGGATCAAGTGTCCAAACAATAATAAATCTTGTAGGATCTCCTAGCTATCTGACATTTATTTCCACTATTGAACCACAAAATGTTAATCAACCTAGCAAATATGAATTTTGGATTCAAGCCACGAATGAAGAACTTGATTAGCTTGAAAAGAATCACATTTGGGAATTAGTTCCATGACCTCATGATAAAAATGTTATTGGAAAAAAATGTATATTCAAAAACAAGTTAAATGAAAATGGAGATGTTATTAGAAACAAAGCTAGAATTTTTTGTAAAGGGTATGCTCAACAGGAAGGTATAGAATTTGAAGAAACATTTTCTCCTGTAGCTAGACTTGAAGCCATAAGAAATTTTCTTTCCTTTTCATGCTGTAAACAATTAAAAGTTTGTTAAATGGATGTTAAATCTAATTTCCTCAATGGTGATCTAGAAGAAGAAGTATATATAGAAGAACCAGAAGGATTCATTTTGGGAAATGATGAAAAAATTTCTTGCAAACTTAAAAAGGCTTTTTATGGTCTCAAACAAGCTCCAAGGGCATGGTACTATCGTCCTAACAAATATCTTCATCAACAAGGTTTTTCAAAGGGATATGCTGATAGCAACTTATACACAAAAATTGAAAATGATAAACTATTGATTGTAGTTGTATATGTTGATGACATCATTTTTTGGAGTAATGAAGAGTCCATGAGTCAGAAATTTTCTTCTATTATGCAGCAAGAATTTGAAATGTCCTTACTTGGGGAACTAACATTTTTTCTTGGCTTACAAGTGCAACAAGCAACAAATGACATATTATTATCACAAGAAAAATATCTTAAGAAAATTTTGAAGAAGTATGGGATGGAAGACTGCAAACCTGTAGGTACACCAATGGTAACTGGTTGTAACCTCAGTTCTCATGATGATTCTCCCATGGTGAATACAGATCCATGATTGTAAGTCTTCTTTATCTAACTGGGACAAGACCTGACATTATGCATGCACTTGGGATTGCTAGATGATTCCAAGATAACCCAAGAGAATCACACCTTCGGGCTGTAAAACGAATATTCAAATATCTATAATGGACTCAAGGATTTGGTTATTGGTATCCAAAGAATGTTGATATCACTCTTCATGCTTACACAGATGCAGATTGGGCTGGAAACATTAATGATAAAAAAAGCACTAGTGGATGTGCATTCTATATGTTCAGCAAGAGACAAAGCTCTATTACCTTATCCACAACAGAGGTAGAATATGTGGTTGCCGAATCATGTTGCACACAACTACTTTGGATGATGCAACTACAAGACATTCAAATCAAATTTTCTCCTCCCATCTCTATTTTATGTGATAATACAAGTTCCATTAGTATCTAAAAGAATCTTGTTATGCATTCCAAGACCAAGAAAATTCCTATCAAGTGTCACTTCATACGTGAACAAGTGCTTGAAAAAAAGGTTAAAATGGAGTATGTTCCCTCCAAAGGACAAGTTGCTGATATATTTACTAAACCTCTTCCCACAGAAGCTTTCGAATATCTCAGACATAGGCTGGGAGTTGTCTCTACCTCTCTGATCAGATCTGCTTAATTTTAGAAGATTAAATTTGATACGTGGGTTTCATAAAGGAGAATTACGTATATACGCAAGATGCTGTGCATAAAACTGTGTATGGATTTTGCTGACATATATTCTCTTGGTCAAGATTCAGACTAGAGGTGGTGTTGTTAGGTAATCTTTGTTTTGATCAAATCTTCATCTTCCTGTATCATTCTCTAATATTTATCTCCTTGATATATATGCTTTGATGAATTGGTTGTTGAAAGTGTTCAGGATGCACAAGCTTAGGGGGAGCACCTGCCTTGTTGAAGATGATGCATTGTTGGCATTTTGATTTGGTTTCTGAATTTTTATTTCTCTCTTGAGATATTTTGTTCCTGGTTATGAAAAACGATTTTTGTAATTTCATGCAAAAGGAAATGTTGATTCTCATGATGTAAATTGTTATATTCTGTCATGTTAGGACTTTGTAAAATTATAAACCCACTTGGTTGGGTCGTTGAGTCAAAATTTGTAATCCCTCTTGGTTGGGTAGTTCGGTCAAATATGTAATTACACTTGGTTGGATCATTGATGTAAGTATGAGTCTTTGATGATAGGAAAGGTCATACTCGGTTGAGTTATAGAGTCATGTACTTCATTGAAAAATATGTCTAAAGATTCGGCTTGAACTAAGGGGGAGCATGGTCAATACAGTGCACTTCAGATCTGCAGAGCTCTTCTTTATATGAAGAAAGAGAAGCCTTGTTTTGGTATTGATCCATCCTTTTCCCTTAATGTCAAAGGGGGAGATTATTTTGGTGTTTTAAGAATGGTTATGATTAAAGTATTTATCTATTGTGGTGATCAAAAACCATCATGGTTGCCATCAAGTCCAAAGGGGGAGATTGTTGGCAATATGATTCCTATGTATTAATATGTTGTCCTTGATGGAAACTCTCTAGTAAAATATGGAGTATATTTTTTTAGCAGAAGCTGAGGAGTCTATCTGAAGAAATGTGTAATATCCAGTAGAATAATTGATAATGTTCATATTGAAGATTATATACGCGGATAAGAATGATCCAAGTCGCGTATGCCTTTTTGCACTCTAAAAAGAAGATACAAGGGGGCATTACCATGGTATTAGCCCACAGTATTGAGCGTTGTGTCGACTATTTGATTATGTCCAAGAAAATCATCAACAACAACATGGTTTTAATTCATGGTATTGGTAAAGGCTAAATCTATATAAGGAGAAGAAGATCATAGTGCAAAAGTGTGCATGTGTAAGGCCTATCACTAATATTTCTCTCTGATGTATATCTGCATAGGATGAACTCTTTTTTATTGATAAATCTGAAGTTATGATGCAACCTTGGATAGATTGATGGATCAATATCTCTAGACCTGAAATGAATATATTCTTGCATGATCCATTGAGGAGATGATTAGATCTGAGACCTAGTGCATGTTTGCTGAAGTGGAGTAAAGAAATCTGGGTAAGTTCTATAGATCTAAAAACATTCTGCTAAATTAATATTTATAGATCTATATGCTAGTCCATCTCTGTAAAATCGAATATATACGCAGGTTTGCTTCAGAAAAGGTGCGTATGAAAGTTAGGGTTTTCAGAAGATTATTGAAGAGGTTTTCTATTGTCGCTTCTATTATTTATGTTGTCTGTCAATGAAGTCTTCATGTAGATCTGGGTTTCTTGAATATTGTACATGCTGCTAAGTTGAATATGTCCAAATCTGATCAATAAGGGAGTAAACATGGTTAATAAGGGAGTAAACATGGCTAATGATGACTGACTGTTTAAGGGTTCTGCATTTCTGAAAAGCTATCTGACTGAAAGACTCATATCTAGATTTAAGGTAGATCATATTCTAAAAAGTAGTATTCTCAGATCTATACGCGAGTTGGTGTTAAGGAAAGCATGTATACACATGGGTTCAGTGAAGCAAAGTAGTGTATGCATTTTAAGATGATGAATGTTCAGGGTTAGGTTTGATTTTTCATACTGATTCTGAAGTCTGGGTTATTTATGAATTCTGGTTACAATGATCTCACTGTTCTGATTGAAGTATTGGGTGAAGGTTATTATTATTGTTCTATGAAGAGATGTGTTGAATCTATTTGATCCAGTATGAAAATTAATGAAACATGGTCTGCAGTGTTTCTGAGGGGTGAAGCCTTCAGTATGAAAGTAGAAGTTCATGTTTTGATCAGGGGATTGAAGCTCCCTTCCAGTAGTGGTTGGTAAACAAGTTCATGGGATTGTAGCTCCCTTCCAGTACTAGTTGGAAAATGAGAGAAGGTTGCAGTCCTCTACAGCTAGTTGCCTATGTACTGATATGAGTCTGCATCAGTACAAGATTGTAATCAGTTTTCCATATAATAAATATTGAAGACAGAGAAGACAACAATGCTGGTTTTCTCCCGAATTGGGTTTCCATGTTAAATCTTGGTGTTCATGTGTGTTTCTATTGTGTGATGTTTTATTTTTTTGTTACCGCACATATTTGTTGATTATCTAACAGATGCATGACTCATAAACTGAGTTAAATATTGTTTCTGAAATTTTTTTCTAAATAATAAAATTATATCAGTATACAATAGTTTCTTTTGGTATATGCCCTTGTATACATGATTTGGGTTCATAAAAGCCACATATAGAATTCAACAAAGAAAAACTAATAGATTTTAGTAAGCTCTAAATACTGATTCACCCCCCACCACCCCTCTTAGTATTTTCCCAACAATTGGAATCAGAGCAGGTCCTTCTGAAGAAGCTTAATCGCTAGAAGGAAGATCAACTAATATGAGAAATCAAGATGGGACAACATCTATCTAGCCTCCTCTCTTCAACAGAAACAATTTAATATTCTGGAAGACAAGGAAAAGATCATATCTTCAGTCTCTTGGAGTAGATGTATGGGCTATAGTTGAAGGAGGTTATCAATATCCAGCATCAGTTGCAACAGATGCAGCAGAAAGAAAGAAATATGAAACCAGTGCAAAGGCAGTCAATACATTATTGGGAAGTCTGACTGAATCATAATTTTTCAAAGTCATGCAGTTGAATATAGCAAAGGAGATATGGGACAAAATCATTCTAAGCTATGAAGGTGATATTAAGGTAAAAAGTGATAAACTCTAAACTTCATGATTAAATATGAAAATCTCAGGATGCATAATGAGGAAAGCATTGCCAATTTATTTTTACGTCTAGATGATATTGTAAATTGTATGAGAAATTTGGGTGAAACCATAACTAAAACTACTCTGGTAGAAAAGGTTTTAACATCTCTAACTCCCAAATTCGAGTCAAAAGTGTCTGCTATTGAAGAGAAGAAGTATCTACAAACTCTTACTATTGTTCAACTTCATGGTATTTGAATACTTATGAAATGAGAAAAGGAGGTCCATCTAAAGTCAAAGAAGTTTCCTTTAGAGCTATTGCAAAAGGAAAGGAAGTAGAAGAACAAGAAGGATCAAGGTATGTTTTAGAAGAAGATGAGATAAAATCTGTAAAGAAGCTACAAATTGGCACTGGAAGGTTCAGAGATAAGCTTCCTTTTAAATTTTTTTCTTATGGAAGAGGTCATCATTATGCTGCTAAGTGTCCCCATAAAGAAAAACATGAAAACAGAAAGGAAGTGGAAAAAGCAAATAAGAATCATTTTATCAATAAAAAAAGTTATTATACTCATGACTATAGTGATGGGCTATCAAATAGTGAAGAAGGAGAATCTAATCAAGATGTTAGACTACTCATGGCTTTTGAAAAAGACTCTACGGAGGCTAAAGGTACCTTTATGGATGCACTAGAAGAAAATGATTTTCTTGTAGAAATTAATCATTTGAAAATATGTTTGGAAGGAAACAAAATTGCCATAGATACTCTAAAGAATCAGCTTTTAGAAAAGGATAAGCACAATGAGAAATTAGAATGTGAAATAGTAAGTCTAAGAAAGGAAATTGAGAAAGAGAAAACTTTAAATCTTAGATTTGCTAAAGGAACTGAAACCTTAGATGAAATTATCAAGGTTCAACGCTCTCCTTTTGTAAATACAAGTCATTGATATGTCATAGAATCGTCTTAGTCTTCAGCAAAAAGCTATCTAAATGCAGTTAAAGCCAACCTACAACATTCCATCACTCAACAAGAGAACAAGGAAACTTCACAGGTAAAGCATGACCACTTCAATACAGAGAACAACAACAGAAATATCAATCAGAGAAATACCAATCAGTAGGTAAACACAAATAGAAGGTTTCATAATCACATAAATTTATTCTTTAATTGGAAATGTTTCTCATCTCAGAATTTTGGTCAGAAAGTTGTTCAATGTGTTGCATACAAAACCATCATGACCAGAGAAGCAAGAAAGTAAAGAAATGAGACTAGAATAAAGAAGAATACTTATAACAACTTTTCTCCTCTTCAAAATGAAATTGAATGTGCTTATTGCAATAACTTTGGTCATGAAAAATATGAATGCAAGAGCAAACTTCAATCAAAAGAGCATGTACCTTCAAATTATAAGGTATGGAGAAAGAAGGAGTTACAGGTTGAGAACTATGGCATAGCCTTATTTGCAGAAGGGGAAGAAAATAAATGGTACATTAATAGTGGATGCTCAAATCACATGACAAGTGATAGAAGTAAACTCCTTTCATACAATGCTCTAGAAATAGAAAAGAATGTTACCTTTGGAAATGATACTCCTACTATCATTAAAGGAAAAGGTTATGTTTTTCTAAAAGAAAAGGTAAAAGTTAACAATGTTAAGTATGTGGATGGATTAAAACATAACCTGTTAAGTGTGAGTCAAATGTGTGATCAAGGAAATGAAGTTTTCTTTAGTTCAAAAGAATATGTGGTACGTGAAATTGACACAGGAAATATGGTAATAAAAGGAACTAGAACACCAAGCAATATGTATGTATTGAAAGGTTGCAAAGAACAATGTTACATGGGTACATATTTAGAAAATTGGTTATGGCGCAGAATATTGAGGCATTTGAGTTTCTCTCAAATCAAAAAATCTACCAGGCTCAAAGTGGTTCGTGATCTTCCCAGCATCACTCTTCCTGAAAGTACCATATGCAAATCTTTCCAATTCGGTAAGAAAACCAGAGTACAATTCAATGCCAAAGAAGGATCAGCAAGTAAGCCTCTTGAACTCATACATACTGAATTATGTGGACCTATGAGGAAAAATTCACCCCGTGGAGAACAATACTATACTCTATTTATTGATGACTTCTCTAGAATATGTTGGATTGTGTTACTAAAACACAAGGATAAAGCATTCAAAAAATTTCAGATCTTGAAGGCTCTGGTTGAAAATGAATTAGATCTAAAAATCAACTGTGTTAGATCTGACCAAGGAGGGTAATATATATCAGATGAATTCTTTTATTTATGTGAACAACATGGCATAAAAAGACAATTTTATGTAGCTGGAACCCCACAACAAAATGGCTTGGTAGAAAGAATGAATAGAGTTGTTCAACAAATGGCTCATGTTATTCTTGATTATTCTAGAACACCTGATTCCTTTTGGGGAGAAGCAGCACATATCACAGTAAATATTTTTAACAAGGCTCATGTTCATGTGAACAGTGATAAAAATCCTTATGAGCTCTGGTATTGTAATATTCCAACTGTAAAGCATTTTATAGTTTTTGGAAGAAAATACTTTATCAAGAACAATGATGAAAAACTTGGTATGTTTGAACTTAGAGCAGATGAAGGAATATTTCTTGGCTATTATTCTAGAATTAAAGCATATCAATGTTACAATAAAAGACTTTGAAATATTGTTGAATTCATTGCTATTGTAATTGATGAGTCTCTCTTAGCTCCTAAAAGGGAAATACCAACAACAAATGAAGATGATGATGACGTATATCCTCCTACATCAAATAGCAACAACATGGAAGGGGAATTCTATGAAGCAAATGAAGATGATCTATCTGAAAAAGCTCCATCTAGGTATGTTCAAAAGAATCATCCATGATCTAAAATTCCGGGAGAAAAGGGATCAGGTGTCCAAACAACAAGAATTATTGTAGGATCTCCTAGCTATCTGAAATTTCTATCCACTATTGAACCACAAAATGTCAATCAAGAAAACAAATATGAATGTTGGATTGAAGCCATGAATGAAGAACATCATCAGATTGAAAAGAATCACACTTGGGAATTAGTTCCATGACCTCATGATAAAATTTTATTGGAACAAAATGGATATTCAAAAACAAGTTAAATGAAAATGGAGATGTTATTAGAAACAAAGTTAGACTTGTTTGTAAAGGGTATGCTCAATAGGAAGGTATAGTCTTTGAAGAAAAAATTTCTCCTGTAGCTAGACTTGAAGCCATAATAATGTTTCTTGCCTTTTCAAGCTTTCAACAATTCAAAATTTATCAAATGGATGTTAAATTTTCTTTAAGTTGATCTAGAAGAAGAAGTTTACATAGAACAACTAGAAGGATTCATTTTGGGAAATGATGAAATTTTTGTTTTCAAACTTAAAAAGGCTTTGTATGGTCTCAAACAAGCTCCAAATGCATAGTACTATCATCTTGACAAATATCTTCATCAACAAGGTTTTTCAAAGGGATCTACTGATAGAAACTTATACACAAAAATTGAAAATGATAAACTATCGATTATAGTTGTATATGTTGATGACGTCATTTTTAGGAGTAATGAAGAGTCCATGAGTCCGAAATTTTCTTCTATTATGCAGCAAGAATTTGAAATGTCTTTACTTGGGGAACTAATATTTTTTCTTGGCTTACAAGTGCAACAAGCAAAAAATGGCATATTTTTATCACAAGAAAAATATCTTAAGAAAATTCTGAGTAAGTATGGGATGGAAGACTGCAAACCTGTAAGTACACCGATTGTAATTGGGTGCAACCTCAGTTCTCATGATGATTATCCCACAGTGAATCAACTAGAATACAGATACATGATTGGAAGTATTCTTTATCTAACCAGGACAAGACTTGACATTATGCATGTAGTTGAGATTGGTGGACGATTCCAAGCTAATCCAAGAGAAACACGCCTTCAAGCTGTAAAATGAATATTCAAATATCTAGAAGGGACTCAAGACTTTGGTCTATGGTATGCAAAGTATGCTAATCTCACTCTTCATGCTTACACAGATGCAGATTGGGCTAGAAATGTTGACGATCGAAAAGCACTAGTGGTGGTGCATTCTATATGGGTCCCCGATTAGGATCTTGGTTTAGCAAGAAACAAAGATCTATTTCCTTATCCACAACAGAAGTAGAATATGTGGCTGCCGCATCATGTTGCACATAACTACTTGGGATGATTTAGACTTTACAAGACATTCAAATCAAATTTTCACCTCCCGTCTCTATTTTATGTGATAATACAAGTGCCATTAGTATCTCAAAGAATCCCTTTATGAATTCCAAGACCAAAAACATTCCTATCAAGTATCACTTCCTACATGAACAAGTGTTTGAACAAAAGTCTAAATTGGAGTATGTTCCCTCCAAAGAATAAGTTGCTGATATATTTACTAAACCTATTCCTAGGGAAGCATTTGAATATCTAAGACAAAATATGGGAGTTGTCTCAGCCTCTAATCAAATCTACTTAATTTCAAAAGATTAAATCTGAAACGTGGGTTTCATAAAGGAGTATCGCGTATATATGTGAGATGCTATGCATAAAAATGCGTATGGGTTTTGCTGACAGATATTCTATGGGCCAGCATTCAGACCAGAGGTAGTGTTGTTGGGTAATATCTGTTTTGATCCATTCGTCATATTTCTGTATCATTCTCTGATATTTATCTCCTTGATATAGATTTTTTGATGAATTGGTTGTTGAAAGTTTACAGGATGCACAAGATTAGGGGGAGCATGTGCCTTGTTGAAGAGGATGCATTGTTGGCATTATGATTTATGATTTCTCTCTTGAGATCTTTTGGTCTTGGTTATGAAAAACCATTTCTGTAATTTGATGCAAAAGGAAATGTTCATTCTCATGATTTAGCATGAACTCAAGGGGAGCATGGTCAATACAGTGCACTTCAAATCTGTAGAGATATTATTCATACAAAGAAAGAGAAACCTTGTTTTGGTATTGATCCATCCTTTGCCCTTGATGTCAAAGGGGGAGAGTATTTTGGTGTTTGAATAATGGTTATGATTAAAGAATTTATCTGTTGTGGTGATCAAACACAATCATGGTTGTCATCAAGTACAAAGGGGGAGATTGTTGGCAATATGATTCCTATGTCTTAATATGTTGTCCTTGATGGCAACTCTCTGGTAAAATGTGGAGTATATGTTTTCAACAGAAACTTAGGAGTATATCTGAAGAAATGTGTAATATCTAGCAGAAGAATTGATAATGTTCATATTGAAGATTATATACGCGGGTTTGTTCAGGCCAAGCCGTGTATACACATGGATAAGAACGATTGAAATCGCGTATGCCTTTTTGTGCTCTAAAAAGAAGATACCAGGGGGCATTACCGTGGTATTAGCCCACAGTATTGAGCGTTGTGTCGACTATTTGATTTCGTCCAAGAAAACCATCAGCAAACATATGGTTTTCACTCATGGTATTGGTAAAGTCTAAATATATATAAGGAGAAGAAGATCATAGTGAAAAAGTGTGCATGTGTAAGGGCTATCACTAATATTTCTCTCTGAAGTATATATACATAGGATGAACTCTGTTTTATTGATAAATCTAAAGTTATGATGCACCCTTGGATAGATTGATGGATCAATATCTCTAGACCTGAAATGACTATATTATTGCATAATTCATTGAAGATATGATTAGATCTAAGACCTGGCACATGTTTTCTGAAGTGGAATGATGATCTGAAATTGTGTGAACAAAGTATTTCTTATACAGAGATTGACAGTAGGGGCTTTTACTGGTTATTTCACCTTTACTAGAAAGGATGAAACCAGAAGCTTCTGGCCCTCTTACCAGCTCTGCCTAAAGAAATATAATGTAAACACTAAATAGATCTGATCAATGAAAGTATTTGTTTATGTGCAAAGTATTCATTAATCAAAATTTTATGTGTGAATAAGCAAGTTCAAGTATTCTGCAATGAAAGTAATGTGGTTTGAAGTGAAACTAAAGAGTTGTGATCACTGTATAAGTATGATTGGGAAAAGTGGAATTATGAAAATTTACTGTTTAATGTAGTAAAATCTGAAATTTAATAGCAAAAATGCACAACATAACAGTAAGCATTTGTTTAAGCAGTTCACCCCTCTTTTGGGCTACCTTTGTTGGGTCCAAAAGCCTCCAAATAGGCTTTTCCCTCTTTCATTAATGCTCAAATTAAGAATAACACTGTGTAGAAAGCCTCAAAAGGCAAAATTAGCTGCAAATTCAGAAACAGAGGACTGAAAACAATAAAAATAGACTATTCATTCACCTCAAATGGATGAATATAGTCCAATAAAGCTGATCTTTCACCAAGACCTGGTGGCTTCACAACCAAAATAACTAATAAAATCACTAATAGAGCGCCCTGATGGCTCTGCAACCTGTCCCAACAGCTCCAGAATGCTTCAATACCCCAAAATCAAAAAAAAAAAATTCGCCCCAAATGGACTTCCCTAGCCAAAGTTATGGCTAACTGAAGTTTTCCCAGTGTCACCTAGAAAAACTTCACTAAATGTGGAGAATTGGAGTTAAATCTAGTTAAAAATGGTGACGGGCGCTAAATTTAGGGAACCGCCAAAACTGCCGCCGAATTGGAGAGCCGACGTATAGTGCCATGCGACCGCACTGAATGGATTGTATTAATAAACATTGAGTTTAATGCGGAATTTGTTAAGGTTTTAAACCATATGTATTAACCCTAGGCTATAAACACGTGACCATACCCAAATTCATTGCGCACCCGTTGAGCTTTGTGCCCCGGTTCCGAGCCATAGGTCGCATGCGGTGGGGGATGGCCCTTAGGGGTTGGCCCCCTTTCGGGCCCCGCCATATCAAATTTAAAATTTAAAATACATATTTTCGCCGAAGGTTTAATAAGAACCATCTCATGGCCCGTTGGTTGGACTGTTGCGTTGTTTTCTGCCCGACCCGGTTTCAAATCCTGTCGCGTCCAAAACAAATTTTTAAACGCCATTTCATTCCACCTTGGGGCCACGTGGTGGCCTCCGACTGGCCACGTGGCGTCCTGTGATTGGCCACCTGTGGAATATTTTGCAGAATATTCTGTGGAATATTCCACAAAATATTCCCAGAATATTCTGTGGAATATTTTTTTTTAATAAATTTTTTTTATAAAGTCAAATTTGGCCATTTTTTAATTGAAATTGGCAAACTTCAAAGCTGAATATCTTTCTCATACGGCGTCGGTATTCAGTGTCGTTCACGTCTACAGGATCATTTTTCCGAGCTCTTTCCATTCGATCTAGTTTGGACCAATTCTGAGCAACTTCATTTTTAAGCATTTTTCTACAAGAGACTTGATCTCCTGATCACACGTCCCAAATGGGAAGATTTTGGACCCCAAAATCTCTCTAATTAGTGAAACTGATAATGTGGAGACTGATTCTTCACTATTCCACCCTTGAATAACTGAAATCTACCCGATTTCATCAAATGAAGCTTTTGAGAAAATGATAATCTGTCTCTGGAATCAACTGATCGAACATTGATAAGATTGACTTAGTCATTCTGAAAACTATTTAAATTTGCAGAACAACAATTGTAATATGCAGAAAAAAAAAAATTTCTACACTGATCAAACTTCCCAGAATACTTAAAATGACTTTCACCTTGAAAACTGTTCCCATGGAAAATTATACCATTCTGAAACCAACTTTTTCCCATTCTGAATTGTGTGTCCTCCTTGATTGCATTGCCTTGCTTTGACACTTCATTCTCTGCATTGGCTGACCCAAAAGGTAACTTGTGCAACATAACATCATCTTCTTTCAAAGACAAACTGTTTTCAAGCTAAGACATGTTATTAGCAACATCATAAAAATGTGAATGCTCAAAATCTGGTTGTTTCAACATTAACAAAGTTAGACTTTAACTTGCATTAACCAGTCTTTTCAATTGACTTGCATGGAGTAAAGAAGATTCCAGCTTCTTCTTGTGATCTCTCACAATGTACTCTTTTCCATCTTTGAACAAGTGATACTTGTTTTCATGGCAATGAAAGATGGCCTTCCTGTCAAATAAGTAAGGACTTCCCAAAACAATACCTGAGATATCAAGCGGCACCACATCAAGTTCAACTGTGTCAATAAAGTGTGCAGTTATTGCAAAGCGCAATATGCACTTCCTTGAAACTTGAAAATTGGCATCCTTGCATATCCATCCAAGTGGATAAGGCTTCGGATGTGAAATGGTCTCAAGTTTAAGCTGCTTGACCAAGTCTTCAGATATAAGATTCGCTTGTGACCCACTGTCAAATAGTGTGTCAATTTTGGTATGTTTTGAAATGACCCTCACATGGAAAAGCTCTATCCTCCTCTTTTCTTCATGAGTATCTTTGTGACAATTCAAAGAGCTAGAACTTTGAGTTGTGTCTTGCACCACTTCTTTCCCCTTAATATTCTTTAAAACCATGGCTATGTTTTTGTCTCATCTCCTGAGTCTGACCCTAAGTCTTGCTCAACTGTTGCTACAGTTTTCTCCTTTTCTTTGGTCTTGTTTTTGTTCTTGAATTTTTATGGTTTTAGTTCAGGATGAAGCTTCCAACAATGATATTCATCATGACTTGTCTTTGAAAAGTTCTTTCAAAATAACTTTCCTTTTTATTTTCTTGAATTTTCAACTCTCTTCTTTCCTTTGTTTTTGAAATTACTATCCTCATCAAAAGTATTCTTTCCTCTAGATTATAAATGTGTAGCCTGCACACAGACTTCATCTAAGCTGGTAGGATTGAACATTAGAATAGTATGTTGAAGGTAATTGTGCAAACCTCCTATGTATTTCAACAAGGTGTCTTGACTTTGTAAGTCTACCTGTAGTGCTCTTCTAAACTCTGCATAATTCCGTACATTTGACTCCTGGCGTCAAAATTTCGCTACCCGGCTGATTTATTTCAATATGAGCAAGGGGATAAAATTGTTTCTTAATAGCAGTAATAAACTCAGTCCAAGTTAGAGTTATCTTACCATGCTTTTTAATTTCCTCCCTGGTCTTGGCTTCCCACCAAACCAAAGCTGCTCCATCCATTCTCAAAGAGGCTAATTTGATTTTTGTTTCATCATCATGCAAATTCTGAATCCTTAGATAGACTTCTAGCTATCTAATCTAGTTATCCAATTTTTCTGCATTCACATCACCATTAAACATCGGCAACTCAAACTTCACATCAAGCTTTAACAAAGGATTTTTAAGAGATGTTTTTGTTTTGTGTGATTGATTAACAAAAGTTGAAGAGGATGATGTGGAGGAAGAGGATGACGATGGAGATGGTGGATCACCATTTCCTCCATTCCCTTTCTTAGACTCATCTTTGTATTTCTTCCTCCAGCAACTTCCATTCCTCTGGTTTCTAGACCCTTCAACAATCCTATCATTTTCCATAGAGGATCCTAACCATTCCGGCCATGTCCAAGAAAGCTTTTATAAAGACTCTTTCTCTTCCCCAGATCCATTTCCCTCATGTACTTCTCCTTCTCTGCAAGACATGGCTGATCTAAGACGAAGAGGATGAACAGAAGGGATGGCATGTACCCCTCTAGCCCTCCTCGGGTTGAGGATTAACTGTGCGGTAACCAATGATCTCCTTTCAATGTTTAGTTCAGTGAGCATCAAATTTTGCAGAATAACACAATCTTCTTGCACAAATTTCACAAAATCTTAAGAAAAACCTAGAGATTTGATACCAATCTGATCTGAAATTGTGTGAACAAAATATTTCTTATACAGAGATAGACAGTAGGGGATTTTACTGGTTATTTCACCTTTACTAGAAAGGATGAACCAAATAAGCTCGTCTTCATCGGTTCGCCTAAATAAAGTCATAATAAACATTGAAATGGGATCCTTTTAACAGCATGATGGCAAAGTAAAAACCTTCATATTAATCGTAACCTTATGTGAATAAGCAAGTTCAAGTATTTTGCAATGAAAGTAATGTGGTTTGAAGTGAAACTAAAGAGTTTTGATCACTGTATAAGTCTGATTGGGAAAATTGGACTTATGAAAATTTATTGTTTAACGTAGTAAAATCTGAAATATAGCAGCAAAAATGCACAAAATAACAGTAAGAATTTGTTTAAGCAGTTCACCCCTCTTTTGGGCTACCTCTGCTGGGTCCAAAAGCCTCCAAATAGGCTTTTCCCTCTTTCATTAATCCCCAAATTAAGAATTACACTGTGTAGAAAGCCTCAAAAGGAAAAATTAGTTGCAAATTCAGAAAAAGAGGACTGAAAACAGTAAAAATCGACTATTCATTCACTTCAAATGGATGAATATAGTCCAATACAGCTGATATTTCACCAAGCCCTGGTGGCTTCACAACCAAAATCACTAATAAAATCACTAATAGACCACCCTGATGGCTCTGCAACCTATCCCAGCAGCTCCAGAATGCTTCAATACCCCAAAATCAAAAAAAAAAAATCGTCCCAAATGGAGTTCCCTAGCCAAATTTATGGCTAACTGAAGTTTGCCCAGTGTCACCTAGAAAAACTCCACTAAATGTGGAGAATTGGAGTTAACTCCAGTTAAAAATGGTGATGGGCACTAAATTTAGGGAACCGCCGAAACTACCGCCGAATTGGAGATCTGACGTATAGTGCCATGTGACTGCACCAAATGGATTGTATTAATAAACATTGAGTTTAATGCGGATTTTGTTAAGGTTTTAAACCATATGTATTAACCCTGGGCTATAAACACGTGACCATACCCAAATTCATTGCGTTCCCGTTGAGTTTTGTGCCACGGTTCCGAGCCATAGGTCACATGTTGTGGGAGCTGGCCCTTAGGGGCTGGCCCCCTTTCGGGCCCCGCCATATCAAATTTAAAATTTTAAATACATATTTTCGCTAAAGGTTTAATAAGAACCATCTCGTGGCCCGTTGGTTGGACTGTTGCGTTGTTTTCCGCCCGACTTGGTTTCAAATCATGTCGCGTCCAAAACAAATTTTTAAACGCCATTTCATTCCACCTTGGGGCCACGTGGCAGCCTCCGGGCTGGCCACATGGCACCCTGTGATTGGCCACCTGCGAAATATTCCGTAGAATATTTTATGGAATATTCCACAGAATATTCCTAGAATATTCTGTGGAATATTATTTTTTTAATAAAAAATTTTTATAAAGTCAAATTTGGCCATTTTTTAATTGAAATTGGAAAACTTCAAAGCTGAATATCTTTCTCATACGACGTCGGTTTTCAGTGCCGTTCACATCTACAAGATTTTTTTTCTGAGCTCTTTCCAGTTGATCTAGTTTGGACCAATTTTGACCAACTTCATTTTTGAGCATTTTTCTATAAGAGACTTGATCTCCTGATCAAGTGAAGAAATTTGGATAAGTTCTATAGATCTGAAAAAAAAAAATTGAATTAATATTTACAGATATATACGCTATTTTTTCTCCATAAAAGCATGTATATACGCGGGTTTGCTTCAGAAAAGGCGCATATGGAAGTTGGGGTTTTCTAAAGCTTATTGCAGAGGTTTTTTGTTAATGCTACTATAATTTACGCTGTCTGTCAATGAAGTCTTCATGTAGATTTGGGTTGCTTGAATAATGTACATGCTACTAAGTTGAATATGTCCAAATCTGATCAATAAGGGAGTAAACATGTCTAATAAGGGAGTAAACAGGGTTAATGATAACAGACCATTTAAGGGTTCTGCATTTCTGAAAATATTTCTGACTGAAAGTCTCAGATCTGGATCTAAGACAGATCATATTTTGAAAAACAATATTCTTAGATCTATAACCAGTTTGGTGTTAAGGAAAGCACGTATACACACGGGTTCATTTTAGCAAAGTAGCATATGCATTTTAAGATGATGAATGTTCATGGTTAAGTTTGATTTTTCGTACTGATTCTTAAGTCTGGGTTATTTCTGAATTCTACTTACAATGATCTCACTGTTCTAATTAAAGTATTGGGTGAAGGTTATTATTATTGTTCTATGAAGAGATGTATTGAAGCTATTTGATCCAGTATGAAAATTGATGAAACATGGTCTCCAGTGTTTCTGAGGGTTGAAGCCTTCAGTATGAAAGTATAAGCTTCTTTCCAATAGAATCTTGTGTTCTGATCAGGGGGTTGAAGCTCCCTTCCAGTAGTGGTTGGTAAATGATTTCAGGGGGTTGTAGCTCCCTTATAGTAGTAGATAGAAAATGAGAGAATTTTGCAGCCTTTTGCAGGTAGTTGCCTGCGTACTGATATGAGTCTGCATCGATAAAAAATTGTAATTAGTTTTCCATATAATATATATTGAAGACAGAGATGACATCATTGGTGATTTTCTCCCGAATTGGGTTTCCATCTTAAATATTGGTGTTCATGTGTGTTGCTATTGTGTGATGTTTTATTCTACTTTTACTGCACATATTTGTTGATTATCTAATAGATGCATGACTGATAAGTTGAATTAAAGATTTTTTTTGAAATTTTTTTCTAAATAATAAAATTATATCAGTATACGCTAGTTTCATTTGGTATATGCACGTGTATATGCAAGTTGGGTTCATAAAAGCCACGTATGGAATTCAACAAAGAAAAATTAAAAGATTTCAGTAAGCTCTAAATACTGATTCAACCCCCCTCTCAGTATTTTTCCCAACAGACAACCCATGCCTTCCTACACTCGTCTCGATCACCCAAAAAAATGTATGTATTCATTCTTTTAAATTCACCATTAAACCTTTAAAAAGTAGGCATACAAAGGGTAAATTTTAATTCACAATATTACTATTCATTTTGTGAGTGTTCAAAATTATCCATAATTTATTTATAATCAATGAAATAGAATTTTTAATTTTCTTTCATCAATATTAAGGACTCAAATGTCATAACCATCGTTATTCTTCAAATCATTCATTAACACTATCATTAGCACTATCAAGAATCTCATATTAAATGTAGTCTACTGCATACATTTCCAAGTAATTTTGTTAGAATCATACCTAAGCTTATATCCAAAAAAAACATACCTCTACTCCTCCTTGTTATTATATAGCATAAGAGGCACCATTGTTGCAACCTTCGCTTTGATACCACTTATAACATCCCTTACTATACCTTGTACAAAATACACACGATTAGAAATTTTTACCAGTTTTACGAACATGTAATATTACCAAATTGCTCATACCATACTCCTTAAATGATAATAAAATGATACAATCATGCTCATTAAGTAAATAAACCTTGTAAAAGGAATACTAAATCTCATAATGTAATAAACATTAATGCAACTTGTTAACATAATGCTTTCTACTGTAAATTTCCATCATTAGCATTGTTCATTTAACCAGGCTTGTTAATGACACTTTGAATGATGTAATTTCTAATGTGATGCAACGTATAAATATCATCAAGAAAATTTAATAAGCAAGGACATAAATGTACATGAATATACCCTGGGAACCCTAAAGGGAAAAAATAATTAACGTTTATTTTATTAAATGTTTCATGATGGAGTTCACCCCTCACTCAATGGCAACAAAGGATCCTATCCCTTATGTATTGTATAAATTTTAAAAAATAAACTTTTCTAGGTGCATATTAGTGTCCACCTTCCTATTCCACCAAGACCTCTAGACAATTTCATCAGTTTCCTGATTTATAGTAGCATTTACTATTTTTAGCAGTTTTTTGGGTCCCGAACTTCCAAAGTAGTTTCGACCCCTAAATGCCATCTTTTTAAGGTCTGCAGTAGGCTCGTGTAGTTGTATGAATTAGCCTATCAAAAATCATGTAGTACTCTGAGACATATTTCCAACGAGGTATCATACGCACCAAACAAACATAATATGGCCAAATTACGACCCTAGGAAGTTGGTTGCCCAAATAACTCCAACAAGGCCCACAGCTCTTGCCGTTCCATCTCCTTGCTTAGGTTTTTGGTTGTATAGTGTTTTCCCTTGTTTTTTAATAATAAAAAGGCACTTGAGCCTCATGGTAAAACATTTCAGAGGCATGTAGCCACCATATCTCTTCTCAGATATAAGCTACCATTTCTCAATCTAGTTTATTTCCATTCTGTATGTAAGCATATTTCAGTTCTTTGATATTAATAAATTTAAGTTGTAATTTTGTCACATCAATGTTTTTATGTCTATATTAGGAATATATTGTGCTCCTTCTTAATTCTGAATCACTCGTATCAGAGTGGTTTTCTCTTTCTCGATTTTTCTTTGTATGTCCCCAATGAGATTAGGGTATAAGTATTTATGGATTTATTTCGTCGAGCCTTTTGCAATATTAGTCTCGCAAACCCTAATGGCCTCCCTTGGTGGAAGAAAATAAAGACGAGGGAGAAGAATATCCAATAAAAATATTGATGAAGGATTCCCTCGAGAAATAAAGGAACACAATGATGGATAATGTTTCCTACATCCTTCGACAACTACCCACAGGAAATTCATTTGCATCCAGTAGCCACTCTAGAGGCTCCACTCCTTTTAAGGTATAATTTAATTTTGAGATTCCCATATTTGAAGGCCTAATATATGCAAACGATGAAGATACATGGTTAAATTTTTTGGAAGGATATTTTTCGGTTCATGAATTTTCCAATCAGGAAAATATTTCTTTTTCACTCCTCAAAGCCAGCCCCATGTCAGGGACTGGTGGAAAACCTGCTGTAAGAAAATTACAAGAGGGAATCCTCAATATTTTCATCTGCACCCACCTTGAATTATTTCCTAGATGCCATCAAGGAAAAATATTACCCTGTTGAGAGCTATGAAAATAAATACATAAAGTGGACCATGTTGTGATAGGGAAGGGACCAAGATGTGTCAGAGTTCACAAATGGTTTTCATGCTCTTCTCACGAAGTTTGGTATCAAGGATTCTGAGTGACATTTGGTACTAAAGTATCGTAGTGGTTTACGTATGTACATCCATGACAAAATGGAGTTTCTAGACATCTCCTTTCTTAGTTTCACCTATTGATATGTTGTAAAAATCAAGAAAAAGTTTCAAGACAAGAAGAGATACGTGGGATATGTGAATCCAAAGAAAGGAAAAGGCTCCCCTAAACTGCAAAAAAAATGACAAATCGAAGGTGGGATGACCCAACGCAACCTAATGAAGCCACAAGAAAATAATAAAACTACGAAGGTAAAGAAGGACACGGGAAACTAGCGTGAGTTCCATAAGAGCCCCACTCACAACACAAGTGAGTGTTGAGCCAAGAATTCACTAGTGGCTGAGCGGAAGGCTTTCGAATCAAATGCATGTTTTGACTCTGATTCAAAATTGAAAAAGGAGAATGACAAAGGGAATTAGATTATTGATGTGGAGTCTAGTTCCACCATTTCCACCACCATGATCCAGAAGGATGAGACTGAAGATCTAGAGCCTATTCCACACATTGATGTGGGTGAATGGTTCTCCCATACAATTCATTTTTTGAGAGTGGGAGCCCAAAGAAACGCATTTCAACATAGGTCATGAAGTGGTTGGGCCTACCAACTAGAGCACACCTACAATTGTACACCATCGGGTGGCTTTACTTAGGATGAGATCTCTTCTTCAACCAGTAGTGTTGCCTCCCCTAAAACACCAATCCCTTCACAGATGAGGTACCGTGTTATGTTTCTCCTCTTGAATACTTTGATGTATTATTAGGCCGACCATATTTGTGGAAGTGACATGATGTGTATGAATATAGGCCTCAAAATTTTATTATTACTTTGGGAAATAAGCTGTATAGGATACCAGAGGTAGCACCACCTACGACCATCACTTTGATCACTACGAAGTAATGCAGTAAGATCATTTCCCAGACTAGGAATTTTTTTTCCTTATGATTCACTCTCGGGGCAAGAAGAATATTGTGGTCATAGTCTGCAAACAAGGCTCCTCTGCACGGAAACAAAATGGACAAGGTCGTGGAGGAGTACAGGGACATATTCACCTCATCTACAAGGGTACCTCTACACTATCAGGTCAATCACTCCATCGATATGACCTGGGGCACGTTTTTACCCAATGGACCAATATATAGATGCTCTATTTTAGAAAATGATGAAATCAAGAGGCTGATCAAGGAACTTCTACAAAATGGCACATCAAGAAAATTTCATCACCCTGTGGGAGCCCAATCATGTTGGTGCAGAAGAAGGATGGGACCTAGAGACTTTTTATTGACTATTAGGCACTGAAAAAGATCATTTTTTGAAATAGTTATTCGATCCCAAGGATTTATGATCTTCTGGACTAGCTCAATGGGGCCAAATATTTAAGAAAGATTGACTTGAAGCCTAATTATCACCATCCAAAATTATGCTCAAAACTAGTTCTCACATTACTAGACCTGCAACAACCATTTGATATTGAGTCAAATGCCTTCAACTATGCTATTGGTGCAGTTCTTACTCAGGAGGGGCATCAGGTGGCATATCATAGTGAGACACTTTCAGAAGCAATTTGAAAGTATCCCACCTATGGAAAATAGATGTATTCTGTTGTGCATGCACGCTAACAATGGAATTAATACATTTTGGGGATGGAAATAGTCATCTACAAAGACCACCATCCCCTACAGTTCATATAGACACAAGAGTAGTTGCAAAATGATTGCCATTAGAAATGGTACACAGACCTGCAATAGTTCCATTTGAAAATTAATTCCAAGAAGGGTAGCACCAACAATGTTGTAGAATGCCTTCGCAGACCATTGATCATGGTGCTAACCACTGTTCTAGACTCTTGTGGGCACAGTGCTTCGGGGTGGCCACATCTTTACAAAAGCGATACGTAATTTGGAAAAACATACCATATGCTCATGGAAGGAAAGAAAGTTCCAAAATTTCACCTCCAATATGCACTATTATTCCACGTAAGACACCTATTTTTTCCTTCAAGTGAGTTTTCCAAGATGATTTATGAAGCACGCTAAAATTGGGTCACTTAACATTTTTCAGTAGTGAAAATCGTTGCAGTATTGCAGAAGTATTTCTATTGGTTGAACCTTCAATAGGATGTTGGGAACTACGTCATATCCTACACTACTTGCTCCATTTTCAAACCAAAAATCGGGTCAAGGCCTATATAATCCACTTCTTACTCTTATTACCTTGGAAATCCATCTCCATGGATTACATGTAAGGCCTTCCCTCTACTAAGCATGGAAATGACTGTGTTTTAGTGGTTGTCGATATATTCTCTAAGATGTCCATTCTGGAAGCCAACTGAAAGAGTATTAAAGCATAATCCACTGCTAAGCTCTTCTTTGAATGAGTATGGGTACACTTTGGGATCCGAAAATCCATTATCTCAGATTGGGTAATAGGTTCCTAAGTACATTTTGGTCAGATATATGGTCGATTTTGGATACCAAGATCATTAATTCCATGAATTTCCACCCCCAAATTGATGGAAAAACAAAGGTCTTCAACAAGATGATCATACACATTATGTGCATGTACAACTTGAAGCATCGATGAACATGGGATGAAAGCCTCCCCTATGTCTAGCAAAAATACAACAAGTGTCTCCATATATTAACTCGCCACAATTCCTTTCTAGTGGGGTTGGGATTCCAACCACTATGTCTCATTGGTGTAGCCATACCATTTGCAGGTACTCAGCTAGATTCAGTTGATGTCCAATCATAAAATGATAAGGTGAACAACTTCATTGAGCACATGTATCACGTCTTCCAGTAGGTTAATGACATATTGGATAGAGCTAGTGCTAAGTACAAGAGTTGACATGATCAACATTGGGTGCCACACAGGTTCCTAGTGGGCAACAAAGTTTGGGTACATTTTCAGACGGAGCGCCTCATGGGGCCCCACCGTAAGCTTTACCCTCTCCTATATGGGTCATGTGCCATCACCAAGGCTGTAAGGGATAATGCCTTCGATCTCATCATTCCACCATTCCTTGTTCTACACCCAGTGTTCAATGTGGTCCTCCTTCATCCATACTTTCCACCATTACTGGACACATCCAACATTACAGAACATCTCACACCAATAGAGTTAAACCCAAAATCCATGGAACATTTTGCAACTTATCGGATCATGGAAAGGCATATCAAGAATAGATGCCAACATAGGATCCAACTATATCGAGTTTCCAAATAAGGTTAACTCCTTCACCAGGGCAAGTGGTTCACTAGGGCCCAAGTTCAATAGAAATTACCTCCCCTCATGGAGGCTCTACATGCAATGGGGACCATTTATTCCTAAGGAGTGAGCAATAATCTAGGTGGATATTGGTGGCCACCTACCTATTCCAACTAGACCTCTATCTAGTCTCATAATTTTCCCTTTTTTATAGCATTATTTACTATTTTTAGTAGTTTTTTGGGTCTTGAACTTCTGGAGAATTTTTGACCCCCTAAACATCATTTTTTGAGGTCCGCGATAGGCCCATAGTGATAGGAAGGGTTTGTGATATATCCTATCGTATGTGGATATATAATTCCAACGAGGTATCGTATTCTCCATATGAAGGTAATATGAACAAGTTACAACCCTAGGAAGTTGGTTGCCGAACTAACCCCAACGGAGCCCACAAATTGCTTGTGTTCCATCTTCTTTGGTTAGGGTTTTGGTTGTTTAGATTTTTCTCTTGTTGTTCAATAATAAAAAGGCCCTTGAGCCTCATTTTAACACAGTTTAGAGGCATGTAGCCACCACATCTCTTCACAGCTACCATCGCCCGAGCTAGTTTATTTCCATTCTGTATGTAAGCATATTTCAATTATTTGATATTAATGAATTTTTTTTTTATTTTTGTTGCATCTCTGTGTTTATGTTTATATTTTTATTCTATTTCATTCATGCTTAAGTCTGGGTCAAAAATAATCTTTGATTTAAGCATAGTTCATTAGATCCTACTACATTAAGCATATTGTCATGTTTCTCAAACACGTTACCCAATAGTTTTGAAGTCCAATGTCTTTGTGTCATGGTTATTTCCCAAAGAAAGTTACACTTGTAGATTTTGTTATATGATATTTCTGACTACATGTAACAATAATTATACATAATGACCTCATCTCCTGCAAAAGTATTATTTATAATCCATCTTTGATTGCTGCAAAATAGGTTATTTTAGAACTAACACTTCATTCTTTACAAAAGTCGTGATTCTTTCCTACAAACACTATCATGAGAAAAATCTCATATCATGATAATATCATATATCAATTGATCAAGAACCATTATTCAATCTCTGCCAATTATTATTTTTATGTCAAAATCACTAATAATATTCTACACATTATACCTCTTTTTAAGAAAACATTTTCTTGTTCATGCATAAATAGAAGTAAAAGCCATCTCCATAACAATTCTTGTATTTTTACATGCATCATCAAGTACAAAAACACAACTATTTAATTCATGAAAAACCTTAATTTATATCTACAAAGTTCATACGTTTTTTACATTTAGTAAAAATTCAAAACACAATCATGTTATTGTTTTCCGGGTTACTCTTCTCACTGCAAAACCATGGTTAGAAATCTACCGGCTCCTTCTAATATGAAACCACTATGTTTATCATCAACATACCAACGCATATTACTAATATAAAATATGGTTAATATTATTTTCCATGTTCCCAAAACATAATACAAATACATACAATTATAAGTGCGTGTATATTTCTACCATATTTTAAATACATTAAATAAATCCACACAATTGTAAACCATGTCTATTTATCTACATGCATTAATTAAATGCATAAAAATTATAAAATCATGTCTATACATTGCATTAAATAAATGCATATAGATTATAAAAAAAATTCTATTCATCCATAGTTCATGTGCATTAAATAAATTCATAAAGATTATAAAATCATGCCTCCTTTTCCATATTTCAAATACTTTAAATAAATGAATTATAGTTATAAAATGGAAATTGCATTTATAAAGGTGAGCTTTAGTTTTTAAATATAAAAATGATCACAATGTGACTACTGCATTGCCTAATGAAATGCATTTCCCTATGCAACCCACATTTCTCTTATCAACCACTGATTCAATGCCATGTTTACCAACATGAACTACAACTACTCTGTTACTAACAATGTTAAAACACATGTAAATAATACAAAATATAACTATCCTTTCATTTAATCTTCCAAATTCATTATAGTTAAATCATAATAAATTATGATGGTTAAAGAGTCTCCCTTTGTGTAATAGAGATAATCCTTCATTGGAAATTATCATGGCTAAATTATTGCACAATAGAGACAATCCTTATAGGGAATTAATATAGATAATATTTCATAAGAAATTACCAAAGAGTTAACATTAGTTTCGGAGCAGAAAAAATACCTCCAAAACTTTAACATTAGTTTCCATATTTGATTGAAATCAATTGCACACAAAGGAAACAATCAACCCATTCAATCATAATGATCCAAAGGCTTAGGCCTCTCTTTCCTTATTCATTATTTGGGACACGGTTTATTTTTTCCTCATAAAATTTCTTTCCAAAGTTAGTTACCCATCTTAATAATTCGTATGAAATTTCCAAATCTCTCAGATTCTTGGCTCGTTTGATCTGTATAATTTTGTATTTACCAAACTGGATCAAAGCTCTCATTGTTTGGGACGAGGTTTGTTGATTATTTTTTTCTCCATGGTGATAGTCAGTCAGTAATCAGAGAGGAAGAAATGTAATGGTGACTTGAATAAAGAAAAATAATGAGAAAGTAGAAGCCCCTACTCTCATCATGGAAGCTCAAAATATAATTCAAGTAGAAAAAAATTTAAATGTGCATACTTTGCACTTGTCAATAATAGATAGCCAAAAATCTGTATCAACTCTTTCTCTTCTTCATATATGAATGTACATGAATAACAAAAACTAACTCTTTTCCACAACATGGTATCCAACCACAACAATTCCCTCAATATAAAATTGATTTAATAATATGCATTGTCTTAAACACTTCTGAAATTTAAGATGATCACTACTATCCTCTTTTGTGCTCGAACTTATACTTTATTCATTCATTTTCTTTGTCTGGGTGACATGAAAATATCTGTATGCTATTTTCATCCTCAAAAATCTGAAATACACAAGAAGAAGTCTTGTCTCGTCTAATGGCAACTAAGATCCATCAATAATTAGTTAGTGGCTATCATTCCCCAAACAAGGCTTTCTTACGAAGTTATCAACTCCATAACTAATTCTTGATGACAGTAACTAAATGAGAGCTAACTATTTTTTGGAGCATGTCAAAACCTTTTAAATTCAGCAATGTTATTAAAATAATAATGTGATCTAGGGATATTAGCCCTCCCCCCAAAAAAAATAAAACGGTCCTCATTGTTATTCTTTTGTTTCTTTCATCATCATCATATTTTTGTACAATAATTACCTCCCACTAGAACTTTGTATTTTCATTTTGACTTATTTTATATTTTTAATCTACATTTTAGATAATATCTTCGTCATGAAATTTATCTCCACTCATGATAGTTTTGTAACCAAAACAACCAAAAGAGAATACTTCCCCTTCAAATTGATTTTTTTTGTTTTTACGAAATACCAATAAGTAAAATCAATAATTTTTTATTAATAAGCATAGATAATTATAGCTATAAAAATATTCATTTTTACTTCCATTCTTTTATCCAATACATAATTTCGTAAAAACAAAACAACAAAGTCTTCATAAAGACAGGTTGTTACCTAAAAATATTATGGGAAACCGTGGCCACTCCATGAAATATTTTAATTAGAAGTGGTTTATTAGTTGTGGCAAGAAATCTAAGAATGGTGTATGATTCTAGTAGAAATAACCTTGGGTGGTTTATCAACCTCCTTGGAAAGCACCCCATGGTGTATAACCACAAATCCAATTAATATTACTCAATCATAATCACATTATTTTTAATCACAATATATTCGACCAAATGTTGAGTCACAATATTTTTAACTATCAATAATTTATTAGAGTAATTTTGCAAGTACTCAAAGAGCATATAGCTCTCTAACCACATAAATGATCAAAGTAGCCATAATTGCACAATTTCCATACTATATTATCCCTTTCTAAAGACATCCACGAGTCCGATATTATGAATTCATGGAAATACAATAGAGGCTTTCGATGAACTACACTACTATTATTTCATCCCAGAGTGTTATGCTTATTTCTTTTAAGTAAAATAGTCAGAAATATTTCATTGATTCACATGTCCTCAACCCGAGCAGTGTCCTACTAGCCTTGGGTATAGGTATGGTATTTATCTTCCATTGACACCTTTAAATTCACACTTCCTTTATCTCCCACAGTACATTTCATACATCTTCCACCCATGAAATTTATCTCAAGTCATATTAGCTTTTGGTGGTCTTCCACCTATGACATTTATCTCTGGTCATGGTAATTTTTAATTTTTATATTAGCAAAACAATGTTATTTCTCTTGGAAAAATGGAGGATTTTTCTGGTCCCTTCTTGGAGTAATTGAGGCCTCAAAATTCACTGCAAAAACATGTGGGATGACCACTAGGTCTGGACCTTAAAGAAATTCCTTTTTCATTTTGAATGGTAGTCTTGACTGGTTTAAATAGGTCCAATTACCTTCTCTTAATCTCCAATGGCTTAAAATATAACTTTTGTCTACCAATGGAGAAGAGACATCAAATCATCCCTCCTGTTGATCAGGAAAGAAATTGATCCTTAAGCTAATTTTGGGCTCATCCAAGCCACAAATAATGTTTTGCCTCCTTGGAAAGAAGACTTATATTAATGTAGAATTAAATCTAAATGAAAAATTATTCCAAAATGCAACCAAAAGGAAAATTATCCTAATCCTATCACAATTACGAAGATATAGATCTAACCCAACCGAGAGAACGATATTTATATGATTGGGGTTTAAATATGTCTGACTTATAATGAATATCAAGTTAATGAAGTAGTTCAATTAACTGACATTATGAATACCGAAACATATCCTATTCAGAGACCTCTTAACTAAGATTATCAACGAACAAAATTTAGGTAGTAGTTCACAAAAATGATATTGATTGTTAAATAATTCATTTGAATAATTAAACAATACTATGAGGAAAGAGTTAACCATATAAAATTTTTTGTTAAATCAATATTTAAAGATAGTTTTTTGAGTAAATAGTTACTCAGAAATCATAATTCAACCCATAAGAGGAGAGATAAAAAATAACATATTATTGAGACACATTACTCATATCCACAATAGTGCACAAATATGAATAAAATAGCACATTCTTGTCATCATAAAATGAAACTAGTATCTAAAAAAATAGTATTAGAAATGCCAAATTTTGAATCCCTTTCTCTGGCTCTGGTCTCCAACAATCCTTTACAATGCTTGAAGTTGTGCTTTTAAAACTAGAGCTGCAATAGTACAAGCTTCATTCTCCATACATAATTCAACATGCAAAAGAAAAATCCTCAATAATCCCCAAATATGAGTTTTATCTCCTCTACCCTACAACTCTAAATCCTCATTACAATAGTGCTTTTAGAATTCCAGAATTGTAGAGGAGAGGAGCCACTAATACATTCTAGAATCTACTATTTACAATATTTAAAAAGAATTCCTCCATAGAAATTTGTTGAAGAGTGGTTCTACTAAATCAATTTTCATTAGCCCATAATCATATTATTCAATTTTTGGAGCATTTTAATTGATTTAGATCTTCTCCTTGTCTCTTCAACTTTTTTCCTACAAAAGCAAATCAGAACAAAATTAAAATGTAAAAATAAAATCAAAATGTCAAATCTGGAATTAAAATAAATCCAATCAAATTTAATTAAATAAATAATTGAAAAATAGATCTAACCTTTCTATCGATGCATTTGATGATTTAATTGGCCAAATAGAACATAGATGAATGGATTTGCACTCAGAAGAAGCTTTGGGAAAATGAGAATGTAGAAAATAAAACTCGAAAATTGATTTTGTTTTAAAAATTCATACCTTGATGTTCTACTAAATTTTAAACCCATTATATGATCCAGTCTAGTTTTGACCACTTTATAAATAATATCCATGGTTTTATCTATCCAATGAGCCATCTCGGGCCTCATTTGGTCAAGTAAAACTCAATCTATGAGCTTCCAAAGTTGGTATACTAAAATTGCCAGAATTATGAAACTTTTGTTGCTTAGGCAAAAAATAAGAATTTTTGATTAAAATTCTAATCCTAAATTAGGTTATATTTTTTAATTAATTAATTTTAATTATTTAAAAACTAAATTTCAGATTAATTATTAACAGAAAATATAAAAATATTTTAAAAGAAATTAATTGAAATATAATAATATTATATTAATATTATAATTCAAATTAAATTAATATTATAATAAATATTAAAAATATAATATAATTACTACAATATTAAATTAAAAATTTTAACATACAAACCATTGGAATCTATCAAAATCAATAGAAACCATTAGAATCAATTCCAAATCAATACGTATATACTTGGGAGATAATGTAGGAGTTAGTGGAGAGTGAGGTGTATGGAAGGTGAGGTGGAGGAAAGGTGACGTGAGGGTGATGTAAGGAGGATGAGTCAGGAGGCATAATGAGTTGGATAAAAACCTTATGTTAAAAATAAATAACCCCATCCCATAAACCGAAATTTCTCATTGCATTTTTTAAAGGGACTTGTTTGAGGTCCTTTAAAAATTTTGCGAAATGCAATATGAGATATTGGAAAATCGACATTTTCATATTTTTATCGCAAAATTTTTTGATCGCATTTTTTTGGAAGGAAGGATGTGATAAGAAATGGGGTCCACGTGAGATTAACAATCCTACAAATTGGACTATAGCCATTTTTTAATTTTGAGATTCTAGGCTTGGAAATTTATTTTAAAATAATAAATTGATGTAAATTTGAAGATCTTGAAACTGTTTTTTATCTGTTGTACAATTTAGCTGGGTCATTTTGTAGAACTGTTAGAGAAAAATGAAAGAATTATTAAAATGAACTCAGAGTTAATATTCACAATGAATGACTATTTTGACTGCAAAAAATTAAAATATGATACAGTTTATACATTTTTTTTAACCCTCGAGAGAAAAAAATCAAACTTCAAAGAAGTGCCATTTAAAAACCGGTTGACCAAATGATGCGAAATAAATATCGATGGAAAGCTTGCTAAAAAACAAATTCAATGAAATGATCAAAATGGAAATCCGACAAAAATGAAAAAATGGTAAAATTTTAGGACAATTAACTTAATGAAAATCATAAAAGGTGTTGAGCCAAAAATTAATAAAAAGGGTCCCCATTATTGAAGTAAATAATTAAAAAATGGCAAGTGTTGGGTTTTCTCTACAACAATGGCGACACATGAGAGAAGGGCCAGTTATCTCTGATTAAATATAATGAAATTTAATTTACCCAAAGGTTACAAATAATGGAAATCACGAAATCATCCAACTGTAAAAAATTTCTATAGGTCCCACATAAATAGATTAAGTAATATGAGTTTGTAAGGATAAGTACTTGAAACAGACTTGAGTAAAAGTGATGAATCCAAATTTGGGAAAATTTATTTTAAAAGTACCTCATATTAAAAATAGAAGAAGGTAGAGATAGGAGTTTTTGATAAAGAATATATCCATTTTATGATTGGTATATGACATCGCTTTGCTGCAAGAAACCCTGAACAGTACCCCAACGATGTTGTATTGTATGCCATACAAGCCTAGTCTCGCTGCCATCGAGCATCCATAACCCCGACTGGTTTACTTATATTTCTTACGATTCCTCTTTTTAATCACCCTTTGGATAAGTGCATTTGCAATTTTTTTAATTTACAAATTTATTTGAGTGAAAGATGTGGGATGGTAATAGAGATTCATGTTTAATGGACATAATACTTTCATAAGATTTACTTCAAATTATTTCCCTAGAACTATTAATCAGAGGGTTTTATGTGGAGGGGTCGGAGGGATTCATTGTGTTAAACTCAAATCAGTTCTTTCCTTGAAAAAAACCTCAATCACTTATAAAGGATATTTTTTCCTCCATGAAAAATATTTAAAGAAATATGGCTTTAAGGTTCCATAAAGACATAACTTTAATGATAAATGAAATTCACTGAAATAGATAGAGTAAAATATTTCCTGTGTATGTCAATCATTGTTAGGTAATAAAAAGGTATGTCTCATAAATCATGGCAAAGTCGCTAAAATCAAATCAAAACCAAAAGAAAAAATAATTACAAAAATAAATGAGTAAACATAATAAAAATGAAGAAGGTGAAACGTAAAAGAAAAATCCAATTTTAAAAAACGAACTCCAACAAAACTACTTTTACAAATTTCTTAACAAAAGAGATAAAGTAAAATAACCATATGTACGTTCAATCCTATGTTGAGATTCAAAACTTTTATCTTACTGAGTTATAAGAAATGAGGCTCTCAAAATGTAGAGGGAAAATAGTAGTGATGATAGATAATATGTTGAATAAGAAGTCTATGTCTGCTGCAAATTTTCCTTCTTCAAGGTAAAACCTACAGAAAAGCATCTTAACCATTTTCTGATAAAATTAATGCTTAAATAAATAGGCTAGAGGTTGAGAAACTCCCCAATTTAGCTTATTCGATGAGGATCATTACTTCTTCTTTTAAGAATCTCAAAAAAAACTGAACAAAAGAGAAAGAAATTTCAAAACTGATATGGTAGAGGTGCGAAATGTTCACAAAGACCTATAAAAATAGAGTTCAAGATCAGAAGAAAAAAAAATAAAACAAAAAGTGAAGAATTGAAAAAAAATGAAAGTGGGCACATGAAACTTATCATTGGAGAGTTGCATTTAATCTCACCTGAGAAAGATGATTTTCTCCAATACAGGTTAACTTCTTTCTTTAATTAGAATTGGAAATACGAAGAAGTTGAATTGATTAAAATCTTATTGACCCAAAATAATTATTTATTGAATCTAAACTAAAGTAAGCAGTAAACTAGAAGAAATAAATGTTTCATGTTCAAGGAATCAGGAATAAATTGAATCCATCATAAATGAGGATGAAGATATGCACTTTATGAATTGTAGCGATGAATGTTCTCTTTTCTTCTTTCATTATGAATTTATCAAAGCCCCATTGTATTGAATTTTATTCAAAATCCCAAATAATATAGAAATTATGTATGTGAAGAGGATTTGAATCTTTATATGATAAGTATGGAGAGAAATTCATAATAAAAGAGAATTAAAAATATGAATGAACAATTTTTCCATTACCTTTACTGGTTTGAAATTCCTTATGAATGAAGGAGGTTTACGACAAGATAAAAATAATTCCATATACATACACCAGGAAGAATGCATATCCCTTTAGTCATAAATTCATCCTTATGAATGAATACTTGGATTTCACAAAAATTATGATTGAAATACATCCAAGTTTTGGACCACCATAATAACATCAAGGTAACATATATATTCAAAAGATAATCAAACGAGACTGCATGTATACATAGTGAAATACCATAATTAGTGATTAGGGACTTGTGAAGATTCTTAACTTAATTTCCTGAAGTTCTAAGTTTCCGAGAAAATTAAAGAAAAAGATAAGAGCTGAAGTTTTCCAAAAGTATAGATGGAAATTTTTTTTACAAATTAAGATCTTGCACGATAATTTTTCCAATGGCATTTGTTTTTAGAATTTTAATGAAATTTCCCCTTCGAAAAAGAAGTCTCGGTATTTAGAATATTAAGGGCAGCAAGATCTTGGAACAAAATCTTTTGTGTAACTTTTACAAAAAAAAATTATGATATTAATCATTTTCGATAAGAAATGTTTGATAAATGTATAATGTATAAACATTGATTTCATCAAAAATTCTCATATCAAAGGTAAAAATATCGTAAGAGTCTATAAAATAATTGCAATGACTTTCATTCCAATAATGAAAAAAAAATTGAAGTTTTGTAAAATGATTGCAAGAGCACTTACATTTACCTTTTAAAATAAGTTTCAAGGAGAGGGGTTCAAGATTTAACAAATATGAGAATAAATCAAGTGTCAAATATCTCAAAATAATTTTCTGAAGCCAAAATCAATTTTACAAAATTATGAAACCAGAGAAATTCCAATGAAGATAGTAAAATAGGGGTCATTTCCTTTTCTAAATGTGTTAGAAAAGATAGTGGAAATAAAAGGAAATGTGAATCTTGGATAATTAATTCATAGAATTTGTTTTAAATGGGTTAGATATAAGACAAACCCAAGAGTCTAATAAGCGAACTACTTTGAAACTCTGAGGAAAATATCGAAAAATGAAAAACAGAGGATCAAGATTCCAAAATTCATCATTTAGAAGCTCTGAGTCTCTTTAGAAGAAATGAATATAACTAAAGGTGAGTGTAATGCAATGGTTCAACTCATCTTGGAAAATTGTAAGATTTGCGACAAGCATAGATAAAGTTATGGATAACATCACTCATTGCAAGCATGTTTATGCGAAATTTCCTTTATTTGTATCAATTTAGAGAAATAACAAGCATAATCATTTCATTCTAGATAGATGAATGAGAGGAAGAATATGAAAATGTGCATTCACATGGTCTTTCATATAGGTCAGTGCATTGTTGAATGTTTCACATTGCTAGATTTTTTGCCATGAATAACTTAAAATTTGTGACCTCCTCCTTTGCCAATATGCGATCAAGTTTATTATAATAATTAAAAGACAATGGTGGAGAGTCGTATATATACATCTATCGAATCAAAATATATAAATACAAATATTTATTTGAATTTTGTGATGCGATATAATTGTTGTGATATCAAAGTTGTGATATGAGCATAACCATATCGAAGATCAGAGAATAATTATGCCAGAGATAGTAGACGCTGATATTATTCTTGCGATAAAAAAAATGCGATAAATGATGTGGCTCATTAGTGGGACCTAATTTGGACTTTATAATAAATCCGTGATCAGAAGATTTGAGTACGGGATGTAACATCGTTGATATACCCAATAGTTTTATTATATGGATTTAATTTTGTATCAGATCTGGGACATCAGAAACTATAAACATATGCCCCTATCAAAATTGTGATTTATCAATGGATGGGATATCTTTCAGAACTGACTTTAAATTTTTTATCGGGTCTTGGGTTATGTGGACATCGCAATTTTTTGGCGAATTCATTTTATCAGAGAATGAGCAAGATGGAATATCGAAGGACTTGCATTGGAGGTTTGTTATCAGGAAATGGTAAGAGCTTCCTCCGATCAAATATTGCGATATAGAATATTATGATATAGATGATGTGATAACGAAAGGAAACGTTCATTAAAGATTAGAGGGAATGGGAATATCAAGGGATTAGAGATATTAGGATTATGCTCGTTTGAGAACCTCCGTTATGTGAATTATGATATATGATGTGCCTATTTCTTAAAGTATTCAATTGAAAAAGGATTTATTTAACTTTTATTTTAAATAAATAACCCTTTAATAATATAATTAGCTATGAGAATATCTAATCGAAAAGTAATTTTATCAGAACATTCTTGTGAAGAGATTTTTTAAATATTATGATCCGATATGATTCTTCCTAGAATTTATTAAGACTTACCATGATTTAAATGAATATAAGGAAAATTATATAACCCTCAAAGTTAGAAGAAATCATAAATACTTCCCTAAACATTTTCCAGATTTCATAAAAGTGTTGGCTACTTGCTTACATTAATTATTGATAATCGAGTCAATGAAGACCTGCAAACATAACAAAATCGAAATAAGAAACAACCTTTGAAAATTAAAACAAACAATAGATGAAGGTGACCATGTACACACATACCTCGAAGAAACTTGACTGTAAATTTTACCTCATGAATCTTCAATTTCTCCAATGTTCAATAACATCTACTTATTTAGTAAATATTGGCAAGTAATGAGTTTTTGAATTGAATGCAAATTTACATTAGAGGGAAAAGAAGTGGTGAAAATTAACTCTTCAGAAGTACTCATGAGTTAAATATTTCCAAGCTTTAGATATTCTCTGGAATTTATTCATATATGATTTTAAAGAAATCTTGTCAATGTGACAGAGTTTTGCAAAAATAGACAACCGAGGAGTTCATAAGCTTATGATATTTTTCAAGCCACTTTTCCAACAAATGAAAGGGAATGTCTAGAAGAAGTGAGATTCATTACTTGCTTCAATATTGAAATAATTCTAAACATAAAAGAAATCTAATCTAAATTAATCAATTCCTAATTCTAACGTAATAAATGAAACATGACTAGGTATAGTCATACTTCCAATGTAACCATGCAATCATATTAATTCCTGCATGTATGTATACGTTAAACATTAGTAACAAAAATATAAATATAACTACTCTAAGGAAATAAAGTCTCAAAGAATAATGTACAACCATTTCTAATATATTTACAGAAAATAACTTATCTATAATTACCTTCTCTTGAAATACTTTCCAACTGAATTTCAATTGGATCATAGAAACTTGGATGGATTTCCATTATTGATTGCGAGAGGTTCAATAGAGGGGATGAAAGGCCATTTTTTGAATAACGAATTTTAGATACAATGGTGTGCATGATTTTGTTAGTGTTATGTGTAAGCGTTAAATTATTAACAATCTTTAGTGAAGGAAAACTTTTCAAATTTCTTTCAAATGAGTGAATTAAAAATGGATGGAAATCCAATAGATCCAACAAAAGGTTATTAATTGGATTATATTGCTGGTCATATTGTGAAAATACACTCTCTTTTTGAGACTTATTTCGAGAAGAAAGAAGTAATTGATAAGAAATTAACATCAATTGGAATCGGAAGTTAAATAGCTCTTGATGTTTATGATTATAATTTGAATCTTCATTTTTCCATTGAGACAATGGATCAATTTGAGTGGTTAATATTGAGCTTGCCAATAGGCCAGCACAAAGGATCTAAAAATGTAATACTAAAAATAGAAAATAAATATGAATTTAAACAAAATAAATGGTGTAATAATAATGAAATGGAATCATAGTTTACACTAGTGTTACAATTATTGTCGCAACACAAATGGGATTGGCTTAAAGAAATTTTCTCTTCACAAGGATTGGGCAGAATAATGAAATTAGAATTATTGCTAATACCAACTTGTGAATTTGAGAGAGGGCTATGACTATGAATAGGAATGTGAGCTTGATCATCATATAAATCATTAAATTGGAATGGTTTCTTGAATGCTAAAATCATGATTATGATTAATTATTTCAAAATTAGAACTATTTGAAACAATTTCTAAATTAGATTGTTCTTCATTTTCACATGTGATTAGACTTTGACCATGAAGATTCAATTGTGAAGAAGACAAATCAATATCCTCGATGTCAAAATAACTATGATAAATGACCTCACGACATTCTTTGGAATTTCCTTTGATCTCATCCAATGTATCAAAACGAGGAGGAACATTAAGCTAGTGTTCATTAATGCCAAAATAATTATCAATAATCAATTCTCTATCTTGATAAAAACTAATCAGCAGTTCATTTAGATCAGTCTCTCTGATTTCTCAAATATGTTTAAAATGAAGAGAGGATAAATTTCTATTAGAAAAATTGTCAAGATAAAGGGAAAACTATGAATCTGAAACAATGCATTTGAAAATCTCTCCTTTTGAGAGCTCTTTTGCATTTTCTTCATTGTAAGTTTTAGATTTAAAATGATTTACTTGGCTAATTGTGATTTCTTGTATAATGTTTCTTTTTTGTCCTAAATTTGGCATTTTCTCGTCGTAAAATAATTCGAAAGATTGTGTATTATTGGAAACTTTAATCGTTGCTTTTACTTGCCGACTTATGCTCTGATTTTCTAACTCTAACGCATACTTATTTTCAGATTTCAAAGCAGTATATTCTTCAAGATTTCTACTAATATCGTCTTGCAGTTGATTAATAAATTTTTCCAAGCTTTGTGATTGAGATTCATTAACATGTGAAGGTGCACCTTGATCATTATCAACATTGTAGGAAGTGTGCACTAAACGAAGGAATTAATCATACATAATAGAGGCCATGTCATTATCATTTCTTTGCACCTCCATATTGGAATTCTCAATTATGTTAATATAATTGGAAGGAGCTTGAGAGAAGCTTGAAATAATTTCACATGGATTATGAATGGAAGGAAGAGAGAAAATACGTTCAAATCAATCTAATATTTCCTCTTTCGAAGGTTATCTTTAATTTTAAATTTTAAACAATTTAAAAAAAACCTAATGGTAAAATCAATCAAAGATTAATTCTCGAATCTTTGTAAATCCTCAAAATAATCACATACATGTTCATAGATATAGCCATCAAATTGACAAATAAAAATTGTAATAAATTGATCCCAACTTTGAATTGAGGCAACTGGAAGTTATTGACACCAACTTCTAGCTTTTGCCAAGAATTTAAGAGTAAAAATATTGCAAAAAATACCTTCATCAATTCCTTGAAAAATTGAATTCGAAAAATTTTGAATAAATTGAAAGACACGATTAAATACAAAAATATTCCTCTTACCATTAAACTTTACCTAAGACAAGTGTCTTTCTATTACTGATGGAGTATTGGAAGATGCACGTCCATAAATAAAACTCCAAATTAGAAGTTTAAGAGGAGTCATTGTAATAAAAATAAAAGTTAGAATACAAAAACTCCAAAGGAAAACAATTCTCAGGCACTCCTTCTAGCACTAAAATGTTAAGGCCTCAAAATTCGCTGCAACAACATGTGGAGATGACCACCCATTCCAGACCTTAAAGAAGTTCATTTTCCTTTTGGAATGGTGGTTTTTACTGGTTTAACTAGGTGCAATTACCTTCTCTCAATCTCTAATGGCTTAAAATATAATTTTTGTCTATCAATGGAGAAGAGACATCAAATCAGACCTCTTGTTGATTAAGCAACAAAGCGATCCTTAAGCTCATTTGGGGCTCAACCAAGCCACAACTAAAGTTTTTACTCTCTGGGAAGAGGACTTCTAGTAATGTAGAATTAAATCTAAATGAAAAATTATTCTAAAATTCAAGAAAAAGGAAAATTCTCTTAATCATATCTCAATTAGGCAGATATAGATCTAACCCAACCGAGAGCAAGATATTTAAATGATCGGGATTTAAATATGTCTCGCTTATAATGAATATCAATTTAATGAATTAGTTCAATTAACTAACATTATGAATACCAAAACCTGTCCTATTCAGAGACCTCTAAACTAAGATAATCAACCAGCAACATTTAGGAAGTATTTCACAAAAATGATATTGATTGTTAAATCAGTAATTCGAATAATTAAACAATAATATGAGGAAATAGTTCACAACATATCACTATTTGTTAAATCAATATTAAAAGACAGGTTTCTGAGTAAATAGTTACTTAGAAATCATAATTCAACCAATAAGAATAGATATAAATAGTAACATATAATTGAGACACATTAGTCATATCGACAATAATGCACAAATATGAATAAAATGACACATTCTTGTCATCATAAAATGAAAATAGTGTTTAAAACAATAGTATTATAAATACCAATTTATTGAATCCATTTCTTTGGTCCTTGTCTCCAACAGTCCTTTACAATGCTTGAACTTCTTCTTTTAAAACTAGAGCTGCAATAGTACAAGCTCTATTCTCCATACATAATTCATCATGCAAAGGGAAAATCCTCAATAATCCCGAGATATGATTTTTCTCTCCTCTACCCTACAACTATAAATAATCATTACAGTAGTGCTTTTAGAATTCCAAAATTGCAGAGGAGAGACGCCACTAATACATTCTACAATATACTATTTATAATATTTACAAAAGAATTCCTGAATAGAATTTTTTTGAAGAGTGGTTCTGCTAAATCAATTTTCATTGGCCCATAATCATATTCTTCAATTGTTGGAGAATTTTCATTTATTAATATATTGTTCTATTCATCTCTTCAACTTTTTTCTTGCAAAAACAAATCAGAACAAAATTAAAATGCAAAAATAAAATCAAAATATCAAATCTCGAATTAAAATAAATCCAATCAAATTTAATTAAATAAATCATTTTAAATGAAATATGAGATTTCAATTGATGCATGTGATTATTTAATTGGCCAAGGAGAAGATAAAGGAATGGGTATACACTCAGAAGAGGTTGTGGGCAAATGAGAATGCATAAAATAAAACTCATAAAATTGGTTTTGTTTTAAAAATTCAGAGCTTGATGTTATGTTAAATTTTAGACCCATTAAATGATTAAATCTAGTTTTGCAACTACTTCAGAAATAATCTCCATGGTGTCATTAGGCCAAGTAAAACTCAATCTATGAGCTTCCAAAGATGGTATATTAAAATTGCATAAATTCTAGAATTTCTACTGCTTACGCTAAAAATCAGAATTTTTAATTAAAAGTCTAATCTATATTACATTATAGTTTTTAATTAATTAATTGTATATAATTAAAACGTAAAATTCAGATTAATACTAACAGAAAATATAAAAATGTTTTAAAATAAATTAATTAAAATATAATAATATTTTATTAATATTATAATTCGAATTATATTAAAATTATAATTATAGTATAATTATTATAATATTAATATAATATTAAATTATATAAAGCATTGGAATCAATTTAAATCAATACAAACCATTAGAATCAATTCCAAATCAATACGTATATACTTGCGAGGTAATGGAGGAGTTAGTGGAGAGTGAGGTGAGTGGAGGGTGGGATGGAGTGGAGTGGAATGAGGTGAGGTGAAGGAAAGGTGACGTGAGGGTGATGTAAGGAGGATGAGTTGGGAGGCATATGGTGTTCAAAAAAAACCTTATGTTACAAATAAATAACCCCATTGCATAAACCAAAATTTCTCATCGCAGTTTTTAAAGGGACATGTTTGAGGTGCTTTAAAAAAAATTCGATATGTGATATTGCAAAATCGCAATTGCATATATTTATCGGAAGAATTTTTTTGATCACATTTTTTTGGAAGGAAGGATGTGATAAGAAATGGGGTCTACACGGGCTTAACAATCTTTCAAATTGGACTATAGCTATTTGGCAATTTTGAGATTCTAGGCTTGGTAATTTATTTTAAAATATGAAATTGCAGTAAATTAGCAAGATCTTGAAACGTGATTTTATTTGTTGTACAATTTAGGTGGGCCATTTTGTAGGATTGTTGGTGAAAAATGAAATAATTATTAAAAATTAATTCAGAGTTAATATTCATAATGAATGACTATTTTAACTGCGAAAATTGAAATATCATACACTTTATACATTTTTTTAACCCTCGTGAGAAAATGATCAAACTTCAAAGAAGTGTCATTTACAAACCTGTTGACCCAATGAGGCAAAATAACTCTCGATGGAAAGCTTGCTAAAAATCGAACTCAATGAAATGATCAAAATGAAAAGCCGACAAAAAAGAAAAAATGGTAAAATTTTAGGACAATTAACTTAATGAAAATTATAAATGGTGCTTAGCAAAACATTAATAAAAATGGTCCCCATTATTGAAGTTAAGAATTCAAAAATAGGGGGTGTTGGCTTTTCCCTACAACAGGACCATAATTGATTCTCATCGTTTCCTGGTACTTAAGAGTCTAACCTCTCATGTGGTGTCTCCTCTAATATTCTAAAAATAATAGTAAAATTAATGAAACAAAATAAATATTTATATTCTCATAAATAATATTTACTTCTTACATTTTTTCTTTTCAATCACATGAAATCTTAGAAAATCATAAAGTAATTAAAAAAAAAAAATTACCACTTTTTCTTGCATTTTAAACAATTCAAAGTCATAATTTGATTCCCATTATCATCAAATGTTTCCTTGAAACATTTTCCAATTACCAACTTTTGAATCCTACCATAACAATGATTAAGGAAAACAAGACCTTCAAACAAATATATCCATTTTGATCCAAACATTATAATCCTCCACAATTCTAATCCATGCAAAATTATATTTCATTTTCATGCATATGTGTCTAACCATAAGTTATTATGCAACATTACTAACTTGGCGTCAATCACACGGAATTTTCTAGTCAAAGAAGTTAGTAATTCCAACTCATTAAAAAATGTCAACCAATTGTTTTGAGCAATAATAACGAAGACACCACAATTGTATGACATAATTGACCTCACTAATTAGGTTTAATATGTAGTGTCACCAACAATATTCACAAAGGATGAAAATGAAATATTTTGTTAGTTTCATGATGTATACCAACTCATTTATACTAACACCATATTTGAATCATCAACTTGTAGAATTACATTGTCATGTTTGAGGTTTGATCTATCAAAGTGATCAACAAAACCTAGCTACTAGTAATTCTATCATACATAATATATTTCATCTCATGCATTCCCAATATTGGAAAAAACATTATTAAATTATTATATAAATTTTTCCTCCCTTATCACATTAGTTATCATTTATGCATGTTCATATTAAAAGCCAAAACGCTTTTCATTTTTTTTTCTTATTAATCACATAACGATACATCTCTATTAACCCAGTAAAGTGGATAAGAAATTATTTCTATTGTGATCTCGGTTCTTTATAGCATTCAATAATTTACAATCATGCTTATGCATGATTAAAAAAATTTCCACTCAGTAGCCATCTTAGTTTCATAGACACTATCTTAATATGCATAAAATCCTATGCAATACTTTAATCATACATGACAACTAGTTTACCATTAGTAAATGAGTGTCGATAACAAATATTGGCAACAATTTAGAAGTTGGAAACGGATTCAAATTCAATTAACATATTGCTACCATTATGTCATTAACATTGAAGTATGAATTTCATTTTTACATTTTTTACATCTTTAACATTAATATTCTATCAAATAACCAAATGATGCATATTCTAGTAAACTTATTGCAATTGACCTTTAGGGATAACTCTAATAGTTTGTTGGTGGATCATACAAAATATGTTAGCATATGATCATACTTAGCATCCTTTTAGTCAAAAATACCTACCACTTGACTTATTGCTTATTTTCAATACTTATGAAGGTTATTTTAATGCCTTTTTAAAAATGTTATTAACAACTTCAAGGACAACCCATACCTTCCTGCACTCTTCTATTTTACTCAAAACTATGCATGGATTCATTATTTTAATGCACCATTAAAAATTATAAAAGTAGGAATACAAAGACTGAGACTTAATCCACACTATAAATATTCATTGTGTGAGTATTCAAAATTATCCATAATTTAGTTATAATCAATGCAACAAAATTTCAAACTATATTATATCTATCATAAGGAATCAAATGTGATCAACATCATTATTCTTCAAAGAATTCATCAACAATATCATTCTTTAACAAAATCATTAGCACTATTATGAATCTCATATTAAATGCATTCTACTACATAAATTGTCATGTAATTTCATTGGTATCATACACTAGTTTAGATCAAATAGCATCACACCTCTACTCCTTCTCGTTCTTAGAAAAACCAAGAGAAACTAGTGTTGCAACCATTGCTTTGATACAACTTGTAACATCTCTTAGTATACCTCCTAGAAAATACATAGGATTAATTTTTTTTACAAGCTTTACCAACATGTAATATTCCCAAATAACTCCTCTCATACTCCTTACATTATAATAAAAGGTTATAATCATTATGATTAATTAAAGTAACCTTAGAAAAGGAATATCAATATCCTAACGTAATAAACATTAATGAAACTTGTTAACATAATACTTTCTACTATAAATTTGCATCATTAACATTGTTAATTTAACTAGCCTTGTTAATAATACTTTGAATGGTGTAATTTCTAACGGCATGCAAGGTATAGATATCATCAACATAACAAGATAAGAATGTACATAAATTGACACTGATATACCCTGGAAATCCCAAAGGGAAAGGCTAGCAAACATTTATTTTATTAAATGTTTCGTGAGGAAGTTAATCCCTCACTAAATGGAAGAAAAGGAGTCTATTTCTTTCCAATTGTAAAAATTTTACAAAAGAAACACAATCTTTCATTCAAGCATGGTTAACTAGAGGCTATTGCATTAAACATACTTTCATGTTTCCTAAACACATTACCAAACAATTTTTCGAGCCCAATGTCTTCGTGGCATGGTTATTTTTCTTCAGCAAGTCACACCTATAAACTATGTTAGGCGATATTTCACTCTACATGTAACAATAATTATACATAATGAAATCATCGCCTACTAAAGTATTATTTATAATCCATCTTTGATTGTTGCAAGGGACGTTAGTTTAGAACTATCACTCCATTCTTTGCTAGAGTCATGATTCTTTCCTACAAGCACTATCATTACCAAACTCTCACATCATGAAAATATGAAATATAAATGATCAAAACCAAGTATTCAATCTCTTCCAGTTATTATTTTTATGTCCAAATGAGTAATAATATTCTATGCATTACACCTATTTCCAAGAAAACGTTTTCTTGATCATGCATAAATCAAAGTAAACTCATCTCCATAACAACTCTTTAATTTTTTCATGCATCAAGTACAAAATCACAACTATTCATTCCATGCAACAACTTCATTTATATCTACAATTTCATACATTTTATGCATTTAATAAAAATGTAAAACACAATGATGGTATTGTTTTTCAAATTACTCTTCTAATTTCAAAACCATGGTTAGAAATCTAATCGTTCATTCTAATACGAAACCACTTTTTTTTATCACCAACACAACAACATAAGTTACTAATATAAAATATGGCTAATCTTATTGTCTGTATTCCTAAAACATAATACAAATGCACATAGTTATAAGTGTGCATCTATTTTTCCCATATTTCAAATTCATTAAATAAAAGCACACAATTGTAAAGCATGTTTATTTATCCATATGCATTAAGTAATTGCATAAATATTATAAAATAATGTCTACGCATTGTATTGAATAAATGCATATATATTATAAAAATGTTCCACTTCTTCCATCCATAATTGTATGCATTAAATAAACACATAAATATTATAAAAGTATATCTTATTTCAAATACTTTAAATATACATGTATAATTATAAAAACATGCCTCTTTTTCCATGTTTCAAATACTTTAAATAAGTGCATTATAATAATAAAATGACAATTGCATGTCTTGCCTAATGAAATGTATTTCCATTTGCAACCCACATTTATATTATCAACCTTCAATGCAAAGTCAGTTTTAACTACATGAACTATAACCTTTAATGCAAAGTCAGTTTTAACTACATGAACTACAACTATTCAAAAATGCAATAACAAAAAAAATAGTTGTCCTTTTCTATATATGCATTAAAGTTAATGATAAAAAAATATCATAGTTAAAATGCATTACAATTAAATCAGAAAAAATATCATAGTTAAATCCTACCTTTGCAATAGAGATAATCTATCATAAAAAATTATCATAGTTAAATTCCACTTCTAAGAAACAAAAATATTTTTTCATAAAAAATTACCATAAATGAATTCTTGCACAATTGAAACAATATTTAGTAAGAAATTACTATAGAAAATCTTTCATAAAAAATTACCATGGCTAAATTCTACCTTTTCACAACAAAAATAATATATCATTAAAATAATATATCATAAAGAATTTACCGTAGATAATCTTTCATAAAAACAAATTGTGAGAGTGTTAACCTTAGTTTATGAGTGGAAAACATACCTCCACACCTTTAACATAGGTTTCCAAGGCAAATTGTGTGCAAAAGAACCAACCAACCGAGTCAACCATAAATTCCAAACAACTCATGCCTTGCTTGCCTTATTGAATGTTTGGGACAAGTTTTATTGTTATCTAGTCGAAGTTCTTTCCCAAGTTCGTTACCCATATTAAAGATTGATATGAAATGGCCAGAGCTCTCACGTTCTTGGTGCCTTCAGTCTGTAACATTTTCTCTTTAGCAAAATGGGTCAAAGTTCTAATTGTTTGGGGCAAGGTTTGTTGCTTCTTTCTTTTCTCCGTGGCAGCAACTACTTAATACTCAGAGAGCAAGAAGAGCAAGAAATATAATTGCGGCTGGAAGAAAGAAAAAGCTAATGTAAGTGAAAAAAAAGATGATGTAAGGGCCAGCAGAAAGGCCTGCTCTCCTCATAACGACTCAAAATATAATGTAAGTGGAAAAAAAATACAAATGTGCACCCTACTCTACTAGGCTTTTGTCAATAACAGAGCCCCAACTCTGTATTGATACTTTATTCATTCATTTTCGGTGACATGACAATCTCTATACTCTTTTTTAATCCTCAAAAGTCTGAAAGCACACAACAAAAGCCTTGGCTCCGCTCCCCTCATGGCAGTTAACATCCATCAATAATTAGTTAGTAGCCATTATCACCCCAAACGAGGTTTGCTAATTGAATGAGAGCTAATTATTTTTCGGAGCACGTCACACCTTTTTAATTCAACAATTTTATTAAATTTATAACATGTCCTAGGGATATTACATATCATGCTTGAGTCAACTTGCACAAAGGACAGGTTCTGTCATTTTAAAGTTATAATATAAAACATCGATGCAATGAAAAAGACTAGCATAAATTCATGCTAACCACAGAGTTAATGAGGGGCAAAAGTAATTAAATGTGTAAATCTATTTTAAAGTGTAAAATCTAAAAAATGTTGCATTTCAAAAAATTATGATCTCTGGAGAAAGTAGTTAGATCTATGGTTGAAATGTGCGTCTATATATATACCATATGCAATATTTCGTTACTTAAATTGAATTTCTGAATTCATAAATTGACCCCAAAATTTCATTTAACATTTGGATTGGGTACAAAGAATAGCTTGAATTTACAATTCTATTAAATCTTTAATATATTTAAGACAAAATTGACTTAAAAAAATAATTAAAAAAAGCTAAAATGTAAAAGTGTAAAATAATGAGACAGCATACAAAATTTATTTATTTTTCAATTGCTTTATATAATAAATACATAATTTTTTAAAACCATATATTATATATACATGGTGACCATTGAAATCTTTTAATTACCATGAACATTGAAATTTTTTATTTATCAATTACATTATATAAGTTACACTGTTTTTTTCTTTTTTTCTTTTTAAATACATATCAATATTAGTTAATAAGTATATTGAATTTTATTTATTATTAATATTTTTTAAATGCCATATTTGAATTTTATTTATTGTCAATATGTTTAAATGATATATATTAGTTTTATATAAAAAATTAAATAAATTACCATGTTCTCAAGAAAATAGAGTTTTTTTTACCTTTAATTATTATTTTTTTTAACATTGAAATATTTTATTAGGATATAAAACTATATTATTTTAAAACCCTTATAATATCAATAACAATAAAATTATTCAATAAACGAGATTAAAATATTGTACTTTTATATTAAAACTAAACATTTATCTAACATCCCATCACACATACTTCCCAACCCCATAAAAAAAACAATAATAAATGAACATTGAAATATTTTATTATAATATAAAACTATATTATTTTGAAACCCTAATTATAATATCAATAACAATAAAATTATTATAAAAAAAATATTGTACTTTTATATTAAAGCTAAAAATTTGTTTAACATCCAATCACGCATGCTTCTCAACCCAATAAAAAGACAATAATGGATGAACATACTTTTTAAACCTTATCCTGTTATATTTTTCTCAACTTTTAAAATCTTAAAGGCCTTTTACTTATTACTTGTTTAATATTGCACTAACAATACCTTTATTAGGATATGGTGTTATAATATAATATAATATAATATATATTAATTAATTTTACTATAATTTATTTACTAAAACACTTATATTTCTTTTTATATGATCAACATATGAAAAATAAATATTTTTTATTATTATTAAAATATATTATAATTAAATATTATTATAATATTATAAAAATTATAAAAAATTTATCACAAATCACTTTAAAAATATATATATTAGTAAATCATTACCTTATATAAAGAGTTTCTAAAAGTCGATAGTAAATTATTTAAAACCATCGCCATCCGAATAAAGCTATTAATCCGTAACTGTGTTCTTTGTCGAAATTTGAAACCCATCACCGAGAGTGTAACAGGTCCCATGCGTGTCAATAAGGGCCCGACTCCATACAGCTTATTCGTTATCGGTAGATTCCCCCAGTTGCATCACTCTGTAGGTATCGAACCTTTATCAAAATTTGACAAAGCCTATCAAAATTGACAAAAAAGATATCCTTGTTTGGGAAGGAAAAGATGTTAAAATCTCCCCAGCTTATCATTATCGTCTCTTGTCCATAATAATTTATTGCCAGTGCCACAGAAGAAGCCACGTACTACGGCCAAAGTAAAACCCAGTGCAAGTCCCTGCCACTTACTAACCAAACCAAGTGGGATAGCGATAACTCATTTCTCCATAAAGAAGGCGTTGTCTACCAAGGCCACACTTTTGAGTGGATGAAAAGTTTTTAGTTGGAAGGTCGTGTTTTTTACTTTTATTTTCGGAGTGTCTCTGAATAGTTTTTTTAAAGGGTAAATATGGATTTAAGACTATTAAGAGTGAGTGTGTATATGGATTAAATACTATCAAGAACTTTTTTTGACAGCCAAAATCCTGAAGCTTGCTAGTTGTAACTTTATAACTTCACCAAAGGGTGAGATTATTAGGGAGATTTATTGAGAAGAGGAAGAGGGACAACTCCATCAATAATAGTATGAATCTATCTATATCAATAGTAGTATGACTTCGTGGATGTTGACTTTATTAGGGATATTTGTTGAGAAGAGAAAGAAGGACCACTCTTGTATATATATGACTTGGTAGATGTTGTAGGAGATTTGTAAAAGATTTAGGCTTTTACTATGAAGTAAACACACTATGAATAACATAAAATTGTTCAAACAAAGAAGCATATCATTGTATTCAAACATATATGTGAAAAGAATAATTTGAGCATGTTTGGTACACATTATAGTGAAGAAACTCCAACATGTGACAAAAATGTTAGCTATGGCTATGTAAAGTAGCATTAGAAGAGAATTTCTAGGTAGAGTTATGATCCAGGTGGATATGGGTGTGATTTAGGTGTATTTGGATGGCCATCCAACTACTCCACTCGCTCACACCACAGTTTTCCTACTTTGGCAATTTTCTACTTTTGAGAGTTTTTAGATCTTTTACTTTTATAGTTGGTTTGGGGCCTTAAACAACATTTTTTTGGCGAAATGAGCCAACTACAATTGTCGTCAAAAGTTTGAAATTGTACTCATGAGATATACCTTTCCAATGTGTTATTGTGCATGTCAAACAGAGATTCTATGCCAATGTTACAACCCCAAAAAGGTGGTGTTTCGACTTACCCCATGGGGGCCCATAAGCCTTTGAAACTTCATCTCCTAGGGTTATGTTTTTCGATGTTTAGGGTTTCTCATTATTCCTTTATGATAAAAAAACCTAAGAGCCTTATTGTAACACAATTCAAGAAGTCACATAGGCATCATATCTCTTCCCAAAGATAAGGCACCATCATTCAAGCTAGTTTGTTTTCACTCTGCATATATACAATTTTAGTATTCTCCATATATACATATATACGATATCTCTTTATTTTGGGTTTAAATTTGTATTTCATTTCATTCTCTTGATAAAATAGGATAAGTGGTATGAGAGAGGTGTGTTATTTCTTTGTTTTTCTATGCATGTCCCCAATGACATCGAGGTATACAAATTTGGGGCTCATACTACTTGATCCTTTGGAAGATCATCCTTTCTCACACAAACAACCTCCCATGGCATAAGAAGAAAAAGATGAGGGATCACGAGATCCTATCAAACTCTTGTTTGAAGAAGTTCTCAAGAAACAAAGGAACGAGATGATGGATAATTTTTTCGAGATCCTTTTGTGGATACCAATAGGCAACCTATCTTCATCTATTGGTCACTTCGGAGGTGCCACCCCCATTAATGTACAAGTTAATTTTTATGTTCCTATATTTGAAGACTAGATTGATGCATATGCTCTAGACAAATGGTTAATCTACTAGAAGGATCTTTTTGAGTCGAAAATATTTTCGATATGAAAAATATTACTGTGGCACTCCTTAAGGTTACCCCCATGTCACGGACTAGTGGGAAACTTATTGTGATAAAAGGGCCATTGAGGATTCCGCACTATTTTGAGTCACACCCACTTGGAAGTATTTTAAGGATGTTGTTAAGAAATAGTATGACCTTGTCAGAAGCTATGAATACTAGTACATGAAATGGACCATACTACATCAGGAAAGGGACTAAGAAGTTTCATAGTTCAATAAAATATTTCATATCTTGCACACCAAGTTGGATATCAAGGGCTTTGAGTGGAATTTAGTGCTGAAGTACTATGGATGACTGAATAGATACATCTAGATAGAAATGGAGTTCTTGGACAAATCCTCACTCAGAAAAACATATCAATATGTTATCAATATCAAGAAAAATTTTAAACAGAACAAAAAATAATTTGGACCTGCAAATCCTTCACAATAAAAGTAAGGAAACGAAATGCCAAACCATTAAACAAAGGATAGAGCTGGGTTTTACTGCCCATGGACAGCCCATCGAAGCTAGAAACAAAGAATGATAATGGGAAGATGAAGAAATAAATAGGAAAGTGGTGTGAGTTCCACAACAACCCCACTCATATAATAAATGAATGTCATACAAAGCAATCACTGGTGGCCGAGCTAAAAGATCTAGAGTCAAACACATATTCTGACTATGAGCTAGCCTTAAACAAGGGGAAGCAAATCATTGATGAAGAACCCAATGCCATTTTTTTCTACCGCCAAGGTTTGACAAAGTGAGCTTGAATAATCGAAGGAAGGTGAGTGTCTCCTTCACTCTCAAATGTGGGTGAAGGGTGCTCTATTGCGCTTCATTGTCAATAGTGAATGTTAGAAGAACCTCATTTAAGAATAATTCGTTAAGTTATTAGGCATGTATACAACACCACGTCTCCAACCATACACCATCGGGTAACTCCACCAAGGGCAAGATATCTGCATCAGCCAATAGTACTACCCACCCTACGACATCAAATCATTCACACGCGAGGCATTGTGTGATTTTTCTCTCCTTGAAGTTTGTGATGTTTTGTTAGGAAAAACATACCTGGGGAAATGTCGTGTTGTGTGTGAGTCTAGACATCATAGTGTTATTATTGATTTGTCCAGAATATTATATAGGATACTATAGGTAGCCCCTCTTACTGCTATTTCCTTGATCGATGCTAAGTAATGTAGTAAGACCATATCCGAGACTAGAAATTTTTTCTTTTTCCCAATTCACTCTTAGCGTAAGAAGACCATCATGGCTACATCTATGGCCTCCATGTATGACTCCTTCACATAATAAAAACAAGAGGATAAAGTCATGGAAGAGTACAATGTCATCTTCTCCTCACCAATGCGGGTACCTTTGCATTGTCAATTCAAGCATTCAATCAACCTAACCCCCTATGCACCTCTACTCAATGGGCCAATATAATGTTGCTCTCTTTTGGAAATTGATAAAATCAAGAAGCATATTAGATAGTTCCTATGAAAAGGGCACATTCGACCAAGTTCATCACCCCATAGGAGCGCAATTGTACTTATGTAGAAGAAGGATGGGACCTAGATACTTTGCGTTGATTATTGAGCTGTGAACAAAATCATAGTAGAAAGCATGTACATGTTTCCCAAGATTGAGATTCTTGTTAAACAGGTCATGGGCGAAAAGTACTTTAGCAAGATTGATTTGAATTCAAGTTATCACCAAGTTCCAATCGAACCAAATTATTTGTGGAAGATCACTTTCAAGTCCAAGGATGGTCTTTTTGAATGGTTCGTTATGCCCTTTGGTATGGAAAATGACCAAAAAAATTTTATGAGGCCAATATATAACATCTTGTGTACTTTCACCAACTATTTCATCCTGTATATATGGATGGTATCTTCATCTTCAACATTTCTTGGGAAGAGCACGTGTAGCATATTCGATGGGTCCTTCACACTCTGTAATATCCCTATTTTCATCATTCTATAGATGGGGAATACATATAAAGGTCCAGTGGAATTCAAATCCATGAGGATGGACTAGATTCCCAAGACTTTCCCATAATTCTTGAGAAATCCTTGGAGAAAAATAAAATAAAATAAATTTTATTAGATGGGAGAAAAATATCTAATAAAATCCTTAGTAAAGAGGAAAGCTACTAAGAAGAGATAAGAATAAAACTAGAAAGAGGAAAATCCAGTTTTAAAATAAGCTTTTGTGGAAAAAATGAAAGCAACGCCTAGGCTAAGGGAAACGACATCCCAAAATAACTATACACTGTTATAGAAATAGATTGAGGGAAAGAAAGCTTAAATAATTTATTCCTAGTATGAAAACGTGGTTGTTTACTAAGGAAGAATTGGTCTCTGCTAGAGGGAGAGTTGTGGAATAAGCTCAAGGTTGGGAGGAAAATCATCTTTATACAATGGTATGTACAATTTTTGGAATGGTTATGTATTATGTTGCAGTTATTAGTTATCTAATTTTGGAGTGGAAGGTAAAACAAGTATTATTTATAAATTATGAATTTAATTTTGGAGTGGAAGGTAAAACAACTCTTATTAAAATTGTATCAGAGTTCTCATCTAAATTAAATGTTTATTTTATAAAGAGAAACTATGAAGAATAAAAAAAATGGTGGAAGAGCCTCCATTCCTATGATGACCGACCTGAAAGAGGATGAAAATTATAGTCAGGCACTCTGACAGTTGATCGCATAGAACCTATCAGAGAATCAAAATAATAGGAAAAAAATGAAATAGACAATGCGATCAAAGTTAGAAATCTTAATGACGAAAATGAAAACGAAAAAATTAGAAAATACATGGTAATAATAATATCTATGAAATTATATTCATACTTCAAGTGTTGTTCCTGTACCAACAATAAAAGGAACTGTAAGGACAAGTGGACAAAAAGAACATATTTAATTATGTGACAGTAATTAATACAAAAAATGGGAAAATATAGATATTGACCTGAGGTAAGAGGTGTCGTGAAGCAGATCAATATTATACACAGTTGCGAAAGAGCATGATAATCTAGGAAGAGGATTCCGAAATAAGTTCCACAAGGAAAATTATTATAAAATAACTTTTCATAGTTAAATTATGGAAGTATTAGTTCAATTCCAATTTATCTAAATGCACGGAGTATGATGATATAATTAAAGATCTGAAATGCAATTACAAATAAATTAATTTCAAAAATGAAACTATATTAATATATTGAAAATGATATGATACAAAGTAAATCTTAATATCAGTAAAAAATTATAAATTTTGTATATATACACAACAACACATATAATTGTATCATTTCTCTTTTACACGAAGGAAATAAAAGAGTAAATATAGGGTGCAATAATTAATGGAAATGTTACATATAATATTTAAAATCTGCTGGGAATTGTATATGTAATGAACCTTTGAAACAATAATATCTAGAGAATTTTACTTATGAAAATCCCAATTAAGAAATTGAATTGGGGAAATGTAACAAAATGTAATGAAATTTCATAGTTCACAACAAACAAAATGGAAGTTCATTGAAATTGATAAATATATCTCACATATACTTTTAATTGGATATCTCTATCAAAATTTAAATAGTTTAGAAATATTGCAGGAAAATACTAAAACCACGCTGAACAAAATTAAAGTTATACCATGTATTCTAGAAAAATAATTACTACATAAAAATGTTGAGCTCAAATTCTTGAACAGTAAGAGTAAATTTTCTTAACATGATAGAGAGCGTATGTATCCCTAGATTGAGAAAGCATGAGGGAATTTGCTAGAGAAGGAACTACGTTGGGAGGGGAGCGAGAATCTAATACATACAAACAAAACTAAAATTTGAAAATTTGAAAATAATATTTTATATAACATGGATATATAATTTTTAACCACAACAAGGAACATTCATATAAACGTGTCCTCTATAAATATCAGAAAGAAAGAGTGAAATTTTGCATAGTATATCAGTAAATTAAGAACACAAAACCGTAATAGTAATTCTGTACAAAACCCAAAATCCCAAATTGGGGGAAAATTCCAATACCAAAAGGAAAGGAATATGTAACTAAATTTCGAAGAGAAATTCACTGTAATGAGAACTAATTCATTTGATTTAATTAAAAAGGAAAATTCCTAAATGTAAAATGGTAAGCTCTTCCACTTACACGAAACAGAGGCATGAAAAGAACATGCTTCGAAAGGGAAAAAAAACTCATGGAGTAAATCACTACAAAGACAAAATTGAAATCTCGTATGTAAACCAAATTTACCGAAAATGACTGCAAAGCCATAAGTTTAAAGTATAGTAATGAAATATACGAATTGGGGAATTCGTAGTATGTAAAATTTTACAAGAAAACAAGAACCCAAAATTTTAAATCTAAGGGTTCGAATTTATCGATCAAGGGTAACGGGAAAAACCCTAGTAAAATCTCAAATAGAGGAAAGGATTTAGCTTGTCATTCTAGTCGTAGGGAAGGTGTTGAGAATGTAGGGATGTCGAAAGATTTACACATAAAATTATACTCTGTATAAATAACGAAATTCGATATTAAAGTGGGAACGAAAATGAAATTATAAATAGAGAAATTATAACCAAAAGAAATGATTAAAACTTTCATTAAAACAATGAAATGAGAAAAATGACTTACCTGTTAGTGCTACGAGGGAAAAAATGTTCAAATGAGTAATTAGTTACCAGAACAATGAATATGAGAATAATCTAACTTGTAGAAAAATGTTCTCCAATTTCATAGAATAATAGTACCAAAAATGCAGAGGAAATGTTCTCTCTGTGTATTGTCTACCCAAGCGTAAACCTGAAAAAATGGAAGAACAAATGAAACACTGAAAACACAATTCGTAATAAATTTGAAGACTTAAGGTTACAGATTAATCAGAACCATTTCTCAAAGATAAAATCGACCATACAAGTGTCCTCACAAGGACCAACGCCATGTGATATGTAGGTGTTAACGTACCATCAATAAATGGTTATGGAAATGAAACAATAAAATTAGAGGGAGAGTTAATACAAATGGGTACAAAGCCATTGTTCATAAATCAAGTTATTAATGTTATACAAATGATTTTAAACATAACTATTAAACTAGGGTAATGTGATGGGAGAATTATAATGGTTACCAATAGTTCATATATGTTGAAATTTATATGGTATTGACATTACATTGAATTCTGAGCATTTAAAAATTATTGAATTATATATATATATTTCATAGGGTTCATGTGATAAACTATGTAAGGTTTTATGCTACCAACGAAAGAATGGTAAGTTGAAAATTTTGATTCGAATAATAGTTATGATTTGAATGGTGTGGAATATGGAAATTTTCGTGGGGTAATATAAATTTTTGGGTTGATTGTATTAAAGGAACAATCATTATATGAGGTATGTAGTAACATACAAAACATAATTATTCCACTAATGAATAAAATGGTAGGGTGTTTATCATAATTTAACTAATAATTATGATAGCTGAAAAACTTATAAGTGGTATATTATAACTTGAATATAATATTATGAAAGTCTATTTTAAGGTTATACTAAGGGTTTGCATGTGGAATTATAGCAATATGGGTAAGTTATAGAATTATTATAACAATATGTTATAAATTACTTTTAATCAAAGAGATATATGTGGAGGAACATGTATCATAATAACCCAATTGTAATAAAGGTTATAGGGTGAAAATGTGAAGCTGGGTTACACTTTTTGCCCTTTTTTGAAAAAAAAAATCATTTTTTCTGTTCTTCAACTTTCTGCAAACTATAACAATTTTTCTGTGTAGAATTTCATTTTGCGATAAAAATAAAAGTTGTGAGAAATTTTTTTAGCTTTCTATTACTTATTTTTTGAAATTTTTTTATGCAGATTTGATATGTCAACTTAGCATTTCTTTGAGTGTGTGTTTCTTAACAATCAAAGGATTCATAAGAAGTCATTTGTTTTCGTCATATTTACAAAGCCAATGGATGCATATCATAATTACTAGAATTTTTTGAAGTGGTCCAATACGAAAAACTGCGTATTTTGGATATGTTTCGCGTGGCAAGAAATTTCTTAATATATAAGTTATAAACTAAAAATCTAAAAGCTACCCATTAGAGTCGACGGACCAATGTAATGCCCCATAATTTTTTCAATTTTTTTTACAATGTATTTTGGGAGATACAAAATTTTGATTTCACTGAATCACGACGACCCTCAGAATTTTTTTTCACCTATTTTAGTAGAAAAATAATTAAAATTAATAAACGTTTATGAAATTCCATAAAAGTTATATTTCTTGAAAGTAGATTCAATTCTGAAAATGCTTGTCTTGGTTCCGACAATTAATTAACAACTTTTCATGGAGTTTAATCAGTCCAAAGTTGCAGAACCATTTTCAGAGCCTGCTTTTGCGTAATTGGTGACGCGTTAGTTCGGCCGAACTTTTAGTCCAAGTTCGGCCGAACTATGTTTTCCGTTTATGAGTCGCTAAATCTAACGTCTTAATAGTTCGGCCGAACTTCCTCTGAATAGTTGGGCCGAACTATTGTGTAACTCTCCGTCGGCCAGAAAGTTTTATGGAGCCCCCTACAAAAAACACATTTCGCGTCAATATAAATTGCCGCGAAATGATTCACAAATTTCACACATTTCGCACTTCATCTCATTTTACAAAGACTTGGTTTGGGTTCAAAAACTTTTCTTCAAAGTTTGGGTTTAAAGAACTTTTTTGGAAGACATTTTTTGGAGGCGGCGTGATTTTTCTTGGAAGTATGTACGTGTTTTGTGTTGAAATAAATCTTTTGAGCTTCTTTGTTCAAAAACTTTTCTTCAAAGTTTGGGTTTAAAGAATTGGGTTTAAGCACATTTCTTGGAAGCAAATTGATTTTACAATTTTGGATTTAAAGAATTTTTTTGGAAGAAATTTCTTGGAGGTGGCGTGATTTTTCTTGGAGGTATGTACGTGTTTTTTGTTTTTTAAATTGTCTGTTTTGGATTGGATTACGTATTTTTTACAAAAAATTTACACTGAATTTTTTTTAAAAATTTTTTAAATTAAATCTTTTGTGATATTTTTTGTAATTGAGTTATTTTCTAATTTTTTGAAGGAAATTTTTTGAACTTCATACCCTATTATCATGGGAAATCGAAGAACTTGTGCAAGAAAATATGATCGAGAAACAGACCATGAGGCACGTAGAGAAGAGACAAGACAATATCGCAAAAGAAAGTTAGAAGCCCTCTCAAATATTGAAGAGGAAAATCAACTTCAAGCAGAAATTGAAGCAGGTATGTAAATGTAAATATTATGATGTATTGATATATATTTAAAATTTTCCTAATGTCAAATGTGAAGCTTAATTTTTATTTGATGAACTAGTTTGAAAAATATTTTGTTTGATGTAAACAGACAGAGATACTCCTCAAAATATTGAAGAAGAAAATCAACCTCAAACAAAAATTGAAGCAGGTATGTAAATGTAAATATTATGATCTATTAATATATTTTTAAAGTTTTCCCAATGTAAAATGTGAAGCTTAATTTTTATTTGATGGACTAGTTTGAAAAATATTTTGTTTAATGTAAACAGAGAGAGATACTCCTCAAAATATTGAAGAAGAAAATCAACCTCAAGCAGAAATTGAATCGGGTATGTAAATGTAAATATTATGATCTATTGATATATTTAAAATTTTCCTAATATTTATTGACATATTTATTAATTTAGTTATTTATTGAATATGTGCTATTTTTTCGAATATGTACAGATGAAATCACTATCGATAATGAGATGTTAGAAAATGTCGACACTCACACATATGGAGATAAAAAACCTGACCATGTTATACGATATCGTGTCGATAGAATTTTTGAAAAGTATTTAAAAAATGATCAAGTGACAGTTCAAGCTCAAATATTGAAAGGTCTCCTATCATCAAGGAAATTAAAAGAAGCGACGACACTATTGGGTATTCGAAAATCAACCAAAGATAAAAAAAAATGAAAGAATAGGTGATAAAAAATATGAGTAGTGCTATAGAGTCAATTAAGAGATCTAGAGATAAAGATGTTTCAAATATACGTAGAGAAATACAAATGGCAATGGTTTCACCAAGTACTCAAGAGAATCGTTTGATAACATCTATGGCACGAGCACTGAGAACCTCGCAAAAAACTCTGCACAAACATCGAAAATTTCGACTGCAAATAGATGTAAATGATGAACTCGCTTGTTGGAGAGCTATTTGTAGGCAACCATACAAAGATAGACTTGGAGAAGATGTTAAAAAAATAATATATGAATATTGGAAGAACAATTCGCGTGTTTTACCGACTGCAAGACATGTGATGCGAAGAAGAATAGCATGAAATCAATACGAAGAACATGAAAAACATCTCTTGGAAACCACTCAAATAGAGTTATTCAACAAGTTCAAAGAAGAAAATCATCAAATTCATGTTTCACTTAGTGCTTTTGTTCAACAAAAACCATGGTATGTAAAACCTATCACCGTACGCGACACTTGTTGTTGTCGTTATCATGTGGAATTTGAGTTATATTATGACACATTCCTTGATTTCGGAAGAACATTATGGAAGCATTCACCTCCTCCTTCCACTATCCGTGAATTCATATCTCAAATTCTATGTGAAAGAGAAAGCGATGAAATATTTTACAAAAAGAAATGTGTTGGTGGTAAAAAATGCGATGATTGTGGAAATTTGACTAAATTTCAAAACAAATATCGTATCGATATAAATGATCAATCATTGTCCAACATGAAAGTGAAATGGAAGAGATATGAATATATCGGTACATCGATTCAAGGTGCAGATAGTGTTAAAAGAATTGAATTACAAGAAGACGAAATTTTTCTGATAGACTTTTTGAGAAAGTTTGAGGCAGAAATTTACAAATACACCAAGCATTCCCATAGAGCTCGATGGCAAGACTTGCAATTCAAAAAATCTCATGAATTTTTTCCACTAGGGACCATTTTGTCAGTGATTGATTTTGCAGAAAACTACACATTTTTTCCACAAAAAGAAATTCAGAGTGAATACTATCATTCTGACCAAGTCTCCATGCTCGTCCATATTCTATATAGACACGTTGAACAAAATGTCGATCATATAGAAAGCACGAGTGAAAATCGACATATCATTAAAGAATATCACTTTTATATCAGTGACGATCGTACACATGATACGTGTTTTGTACAACATTGTTTTGGAAGAATTTATGATTCATTGAAAAATCATGGAATAACATTCAATGAACATTGGATATGGTCAGACAGATGCGCAGGTCAATTCAAATCTGCACGATCATTCTTTTGGTTGTGTTGTCTTCATAAGAAAACATGCATTAAACATTGTTGGAATTTCTTTGAGACTGGCCATGGAAAAGGAGAACATGACGGTGCAGGAGCATGCATAAAACGAGTACTTCGAAGATATCAAATGAACCACTCTGCACGCCGACTTGTGAACGCTGAAGAAGTTGTTCAATAGTGCATCACTGCTCTAAGCCATGAAATTAACCCATCAAGAGAAGTGCGAAGGTACATTCAATTTAATTTATATTGGAAATCTAATTTTAAACATTGTACATTTATCATGCAATGATTATTTTTAATTATATTTTGATATCATATTTACAAATTCTTTTTCTAATTTTCCATATAAAGGTTTTTCTGGCATATTGGAATCGAAGATGTAGATAGATCAATTGGAAATGACGTTGAAACAATAAAAGGGACTCGAAAATTGCATTCAATTCAAACAAAATTGTCCAGAAATGTGTTTGCATTGAATAAAAGAAAATATTCTTGTTTTTGTGATGTTTGCATAGACAACACAAAATCCAATGACGTTTGTGAAAACAAAATGTATGTGAATGATTGGAAACATACAGAGCTAAATACAAAGGGCAAAATGTCTGTTGCAATTTTTGAAGAAATGCAATCAGAGGAAACTACAATATCATCCAATGGTGATCGAGTTTCTGATCTTGTTAGAGAAGGTAACATTTGAATTACTTTCTAATGATTTAAATATCTAGAAATAAATTTAAATATGCATAATTAAATGTTAATTTATTTTATTGTGCAGGAGATGTTTTTGCTGTAATTGCACCTATTGACAATGATGAAAATGTGAAGTATTATTTGATGCGTTGCACTGAACGAAAAATAAAATTATTACAAGACTATAATGATCACGGATTTCAGTATGACAGAGGGTCTATTATACTGAAAGGTTATTTTTTCAAACAAACTCATCAAAGTGGAGACTTTGTTTACTTTGAAGACTATGAACCCGATTCCATAAGTTGTCAATATAGTCACTTGGTGTGTGCAGCACGCATAAAGTTGATAGAAGTTCAATCAAAGAAAAAATCGAAAATTAAGAGATGGAAAATGTCAAAATCCGATCATGAACGGATTATTGAGGATGGAATTCCATTATAATTTTTTTGAGTGAATTGTCCAACAATTTATTATCTTTGGATTAAATATGTTTTATAACTTCCAGTACTCAACTAAAAATTGAGCTGCTTATGTTATTTGTGGTTTGCACATGTTACAAATTGTTTGGGTACAAGCACGTGCTCTAGTATCAACTGAAAGTAGTTTTTCTATACATGTGCATTGATGAAAAATGTTATATGTATTGGATATATATATATATATATATATATATATATATATATATATATATATATATATTCTAGAATGAAATTAATTGTTCTTGTATATCAGTAACCGACCATATGGTACAAATTATTTCACTTTATTTTGTAAGGTCAGATTCGGTCCCCATATGGCCTAGCCTCCAAGGGACGAGATAACAAGTGGTTGTCCCCACTTGCCTGAATCTCAGCTTTTAAACTTACATCCGTACAATTTTACTGTTTATGTTAGGCATCTTACATGATGTCCTAGCCAAATATAGATTCTCTTTGTTTCAATTTTCCAGTAAAAATTGTCACCGAATGACCTGCTCGAACTCTTGTAGTAAACACCATACCTTATCTCTCTTGCTCTCCAATATTATTAGGTTTAATTATTATAACACAAAAATCGTTCTACATTGTCAATAATTTTTGAGCTTACACTGAAATCACTGAACACTATTAATCCAATGACTTTACAAGTAATGTACCATCATACATGCAATTATATCAAATTAGAAATCAACATATACAATGAAATCAATGGGGATTGTCTTGTTACAAGTAACATAATTTCAATTTACCATATGCGCAAATGTAGGTTGAAACCATCCAAAAATTTAAGTTTTAAAACCCTTTTGATTATATATTGTGCAACATTATTTAACATTAAACATTTAAAGTTCATTAAATATCACATGCAAAATGTAGATTGAAACCATCCAAAACTCGAGTTTTAAAAACTTCACATGCCTGCCAATTATAATTCAACTATCCAACAAAAAAATTTAACAAATTAAATATCACATGCCAAAGTTGTTTCAAGTTTCCGGTAAAAGTTGTCACCGAATGACCTACTAGGATATTATAAATACTAACTTTGTAAGATCATTTGGCATTCGGAAAAATTAGAAAGTCTTAGATTGTCAATCAATTTAAAGTATCATTCACCCTAGGGAGTGTAAAATATTCAATGTAGGTTGGTGACGATGCTCACTCCTAGCTTGAAGCAGCGCCAATGACCGATTCTTTAATGAATTCCAATGCACTAGACCAAAGTTGGTTCAACCTACTTGGTTTTTCACCCAAGAAATTCCAAGGATGGACTATCTGGACAAACTGCTGAAATTGAAAAGCTTGACATGGAGATACGACAAGGTGAACAAAGACTTCAGGAACTCTTTATGGAAAAGGCTCACTTGAAGGAAAGAAGCACCACGTTGCAGGCTAAAGTCAAGAACATGGAAGATAAGATCAAGAGGGACTTTCTTGATCCGAAACCTATTGGTTTGAAGAAAGAAAATGCATTTGTTGGCACACTTGGAAAAGAAGACGACCACACTATGAGGATTGGTGCACTTCGTTTGGAAGGAGTCAATATATGTCGTATTGGAGCAATTAGACAGAATTCGAAAAGAAAAGAGCTTGAACCAATTCAAGCAGACCCAGGATCGGATTGTTCTATGGAGCTTCATGAGAAGATATATGTGAAAAGGACTGTTAAGCCAAGGGCTAGTTCGAAAGGCATATTGGAAGAGGAAATGTTGAAGAAGATTGCGGAAGTAAGGCGCAAGACAAGGAGAAGGAATGATGATGAAAGTTCCTTGGACTTGAGATTTGTGTCTACAACCGTACATGGGAAAAATTTCTCTGCTTTGATAGACACGGGGGCTACCCATAGCTTCCTAAGTCGAAAGGCAGCTTCATCTCTTAGAAAGAGGAAGGCTAGCATGGAGAAAGAGTTGAGTGCTTTCAAGGCAGTCAATTCGAGGATGAAAGCAATGACTGGTGTCATGAAAGGCACACATGTGAGAGTAGGGTCATGGTTTGGAAAGATAGACTTAAGATTCATTGACATGGATGATCATTCTATGGTGTTGGGATGAGACTTCATGGTTGCAGCATAAGCCATACCAATGATGGACCGAGACATTCTCTTAATTCTTGTGATCGATCTTAAACTATTTTCTGAACTTCTATTCTTATTGTCACCCTTATTAGTTTTGTCATCTTTCCGTATCGATTATATTAAAAAGAAAGTATAAATCATAAATCATAAACCATTTAAATATTTAGCTCTAACTCTTGTAGTAAACACCATACCTCAAGTCTCTCTTGCTCTCCAATATTATTAGGCTTAATTATTATAACAAAAAAATCGTTCTACATTGTCAATAATTTTTTGCGCTTACACTGAAATCAATGAACACTATTAATCCAATGACTTTACAAGTAATGTACCATCATACATGCAATTATATCAAATCAGAAATCAACACATAGGTACAAACCATTTAAATATTTAGCTAGAACTCTTGTAGTAAACACCATACCTCAAGTCTCTCTTGCTCTCCAATATTATTAGGTTTAATTATTATAACACAAAAATCGTTCTACATTGTCAATAATTTTTTGCGCTTACACTGAAATCAATGAACACTATTAATCCAATGACTTTACAAGTAATGTACCATCACACATGCAATTATATCAAATCAGAAATCAACACATAGGTAAACCATTTAAATATTTAGCTCGAACTCTTGTAGTAAACACCATACCTCAAGTCTCTCTTGCTCTCCAATATTATTAGGTTTAATTATTATAACACAAAAATCGTTCTACATTGTCAATAATTTTTTGCGCTTACACTAAAATCAATGAACATTATTAATCCAATGACTTTACAAGTAATGTACCATCATACATGCAATTATATCAAATCAAAAATCAACATATACTGTAATGAAATCAATGGGGATTGTCTTGTTACAAGTAACATTTCAATTTACCACATGTGAAAATGTAGGTTCACATTCTATCATTCATGTAGTTTTAAAAACTTCAGATGCCATGCCAATTATAATTCAACTAGATCCAACAAAAACATTTAACATTAAATATCACATGCCATACCAATTATAATTCAACTATCCAACAAAAAAATTTAACATTAAATATCACATGTCAAATGTAATTCAGATGACAACATTACTTCACATTCACATGCCAAAAGTACTAAAACCATCCAAAAATTAAATAAAACAAATTATATAATAACATTGTAATAAAATATGTCCAAAAATTGTAAATCTCACTTGAGTATAAAACTGTATCAAGTTTAACAAATTTTAAAACCATCTAAATTTTGAATTCAAATCTACTGTAAATCTTGTCCATCAAATGGAGGATCTAGCGTCTGGGTCTCGGGTAGCGCCCTATCCTGTGAATAGAAAACCTACATACACAATGCACATGTACTTGAACATTAAAATTTTAAGTTTTAAAAATGAATGAGAATATATATATCTAGAACTTCACGTAAAAAAAAAAATATAACAAAAAAATCATGCAATACCTCGTAAGGTTCCCTCTCCATTTGATGAACAGGTTCTTCCATAGAAACATCTGCCCGATGTACTTTTATACAATATACATATATAGGTTATATATATATATATATATATATCTATATATATATATATATATATAAATATAAATATATATATATATATATATATATATATATATATATATATATATTAAAAACTTTCAAATGAAAATGCACGTGTACATATATAAACTTATTTGAACAATAATATTAAAAAAAAGAACTAAAGACAACTTGTTCAAATGTTGTGGATGTTCCTATCTCCGTCGCTAGAGTCCTCGGATTAAAAAAATCTTCTATATGAACCTAAATTCAAAAAATTTTAAATAACTCAAAATATAGATCTCTCTCTATATATCTCAGTTTTTAATGGAACTTTTTGAGGTAACATAAATTTTGAACTTGTGAAAAATTGTCGATATTTGTACATCTCCCAATGAAGTAGAAGGTATATCTCCTAAGGAAGAAGAAGGTACCGCCATCCCAAAAACATCAGACGGAATCGGTACCTGTTAAAACATTTTATCGAATTATATATATACATACATGTACATGTGTGGCAACAATTGTTTATTTTAGAGTCACTTAAAAAACACTAACATACATGTGCCAACATATCATGATGGTCAGACCCAGCTGCATCGTTTGAGCCAGAGGTCCCGAACGTAATATTAACATTTTCATCACGCATCATGCCTGAGAACTGCAAATGGTGTTTTAACATATAATCATACATTTTTGTTAGATTAATGTACACATACAAATAAATGTATACATGTACATACACATGTATTTATTACAAATTGTACACATGTATATGTAAATATAATTTCAAACCCTAAGGTCACTAACACATACCGTTCCGGTGCCCTCTTCCTCATGAAAAATTAAGTCTTGCAGACCATTGCGACAATTTATTGCATATGTTCGGAGATCTTCAACATTCATGTTGTAAATCTCCTCATCTGTACGATAAACAAAATTGGCACGTGCATTTTCACGTGCTCTTTGTCGATTTAAACAAATATCGACTCCACTCAATCCGCTATGAACATTGTCGATCATAACATCTCTTGCTTCACGAATTATTTGAGAAGTCGCATCCATCTCTGATCGCAGGGTTTCGACTCGAAACAGTCGACTCACCAATGGCGGCTCAGGGCGAGGCAACTCCACATCTCGCTTAGCGCCCTTACGTTGATATAATCGACCTCTCCCCGGGCCAAAAAATTCTGAAGGAGGGTCATTGTAGTCGGGTTTCATACCCAAAAAAAATTCTGCATAAAACATTTGTGCAAAATAAACAGGAACCTCATCGTTCCATGGAAGCCTTCCAAAGGCCGCAAGATGTTGATCATACAAATATTTTGCTTTGTCTGGGTGCTTGAAATACTGCACCTTCAACATTTTTTTTTTTGGCCCTTCCTTATAATTAAACATTGACTTAGCATCATCTCTTGAAACTTTTTGTTTTATGTCCTGCCATTTATCGGGACCTATCACTGTTTCTTTTCTCACCTCATCAATTCATGCAAATCAATGGTGGCCCCAATTTTATTACCTTTTTATTCCTCAATGAATGTGTAACTATTTGAGGGCTTGTCTACTCTCTTTGTGGTGAAGACAAGCTGAAGAACTCTTGCAATTTTGCATGAAAGCTTTACAGCACCTTTATAGGTGCATTCGCCATGTTCGTTTCCTGAACATATCAATAATCCATTGAGAAAAGTTTATACTGGGTTGTGTGTCTTCTTCGATGTGATCGACTGTCATCCTTTTTTGACCACCCAAAACTCCAGTATTTCGGCCTACTGCATCAATATATATAAAATTGCATTATATTAGAAAAAACACGTGTAAAAAAATTTGTACAAATTTAATGAAAAAATATTGAAATTGATGGCAACCTTGACGTTTTTGGTTAGCATCTTCTCCAACATGACCCTACTAAGAACCAGACCCAGAATGACGCTGCTATGAACCAGACCCAAAATAACCCTGTTGAGAACCAGCAACCGTTGATTGGCCTTCCGGGGAATAAATATCACCCCCTTCATGCAACCTGCTACCACTCATACCTCGACCAGTTGAACCATCGCCACGCTCCATGGATGGAGTAGAAACCCTTCTCTTATTACCTCTTAAAAATTAAAATATGAAACTTATTAACAGCTAATTTAACTCACAAAGTTAATAAAAAATAAATTCCATATGTACCCACATGTATGGAGATTTAAGATTATATTTAAATACACGTAGACAATATGGGATCACAGACCTCTGTTGGGATTGATGATCTTCAAATCTTTCATCCTCCATGATATGTATCTGTTAGTGCGACATTCACAAAATAGATTTCAAAAATCAATTGTAATTTAGTGCTTATAAATTATGTAGAACATAACTTTAAAAAGAAATAATTGATCATGTAGCAAACAAAAATTTAATGAAAAATATATTATAAAGTGACAAATGTAAATTACGCTTTACATGGGTGGGAGCACACTTGGTATAAAATTTACTACTTATACATGGATTTGTGGGAGAAATGACACATGTGATGCATTTACCCAGCAAAGTTGTTGTGTTTCTGAGATATTAAATGAAAGAACTTCTATTTGGGTCATTCCAGGAGATCAGATGTGAGAATTTATAGATATGTCACCTTTATGTGAACATAATTATTAGCATATCTAATTTGTTACTTTAATGTCATGCTTCATTGCTCTTTTATAGAATGGCTGACTCTACTTTTAATATATACTTTTAAAACCGAATATGTGGGTAATATTCATCTGCATATTTTTCTATCATAAAGCAGTGAGTAAAATTGTATTCCATTTGTGTCAATGTTAAGGTTAAGCACATGGATTAAAGTTTTATATATTAGATGAGGAGGCTATGTATTACATATGGTCTTGAATGAGCTTTTGGACTCTTTAGATATATATCTAAAGATTCCAAATGCTCATTCAAAACCATATGTAATCCTCATCTAACTTAGCAAGGGATTTACAATACTATATTTGAATTGGCTAGCTCCATTTCAAGGTATTATGGGGTCAAATCGCGAAGTTGGGAAACAGTTTTTGGCGGATGGTTAGAATTCGGGAGAAATTTTTAATTTCTCGGCCGAGAAAAAAGTCAACTAAATTTCTCGGCCGAGAGTTTTCAAAGTTCTCGTCCGAGAAATTTTAAATATTTCGGACGAGAGTTTGGTCAGGTTTAACCTGAGTTAAAATTCTCTCGGATGAGAGTTTTTCATTTTCTCGTCCGAGAGTTGTGGTCACAAAACTCTCGGGCAAACTCTCGGACGGAAGTTGGAGAAACTCTCGGACAAGAGTTGGAAAAACTCTCGTCCAAGAGTTTTTCCACTTCTCTGATCTGCATGCAGATATTTCCGCCCCCCAAACGAATGAAAGGTCAACCTCGACCGTCGATTAAGGTGGCATGTGTGGAACAGCAATAGGAAGGCAGTGAAAAAACAGGCGCAATCATGATAAACTCAATCAAATTAAGTAATTACTGAAATCGATGCGTAAGATAAATCGGTAATAATGAGGGAATCGCGTTGTAATAATTCAAGTATGAGGTGAAGGGACAGCAAAATATTAATGTAATTGCGCTTTTTACCACATTAAAGTAATATGACCGATCTATAATATTTTTCATGTGTGATGGTTCGGGGATAGAACTTAAGGAATTTTATGCATTTCGTTTGATATTCAATAAAAATTATAGGAAAGAGGGTTAAATAACTATTGATTTGTATAAGTATGACTTCAATACCATTAACAGAACTCTACTTCCCACAGGTGTCCATAACCTTGACAGAGTTGTTTTGTAACCCATGGAACCATTGTCCTTCATACATACTTGAGGAAGTGCTTTATTTTTTCTTTGTATTTTTGTATTGAAAACTTAAAACAATCGTTCAAAACAATCGTGCTTTAAATACAAACTTAAAACAATCGTTCAAAAAGTGTTGTTCCTTTAAAAGGAATAGCAAAGATAATCTGTGAAACTGTTGTTCCTTTCAAAAGGAACAGCAAAGATAATCTGCGAAACTGTTGTTCCTTTCAAAAGGAATAGCAAGGAAATGCTCTACGGACATGCTGTTCCGTTTGAAAGGAACAACAAAAACACTGCACGAAACTATTGTTCCATTCGAAAGGAACGGAAAAAAAATCCTACGAAGGTGCTGTTCATTTTAAAAGGAACAGCAAAAACACTCTGCGAAACTGATGTTCCTTTCAAAAGGAACAGCAGAAGTGCTGTTCCGTTAGAAAGGAACAACAACGCGAAAAAAACACAGAATTTTTATTATTTTTCGTTTTTAAAGAAACTAAATTCAAATGAAATAAATAAGTATTAACAAGGAAACGAATTTCAAAAACAGAAAAAAAGAATGCATTATGTACAAAAATTAAAAAAACCAATTTATCAAACTGGCGCGGGAGAGGGATTCTCCCCTTCAGCAAGAATTTCAATGGTGGAGTCTTCCCTTCACTGCTGGCAAAAGGATTCACGGGTAAGCGGCTTACGATATAATCAAACTCGATGGCCATTAACCTTAAAGGAATGCCCATATCCGTCAATGGTGACTAGTGTGAGAGTGTCGTTATCATGCACTTTTTAAATTTCGTAGGGTCCAAGCCACCTAGTCTGGAGTTTTCCAGGGAAATCCTGAAACCGAGAATCATATAGAAGTGCCCAATCTCCTTCATGGAAGATCCTTTGTTTAATGTGGGCGTCATGCCATTTTTCTCTCTGTTGCTGGATTAATGTGATGCGCTGAAGAGGAGAGAGTCTGATTTCATCCAATTCATTCAGTTGCTGCAGTCTTTTTGCCTGTGCTTCATCTAAATTCAGACCTATCGTTTGAGCTGTTTGTAATGTTTGAATTTCAAATTCGATAGGAAAGATGGGTTCTTTTCCAAATACCAACTGGTATGGTGAATGTCCTGTGGTAGGTCTCCATGTCATTCGGTACGCCCACAATGCCTTTGGTAGTCCGTAGGCCCAATCTCGCCTATGTGAAGCAACCGTTTTTGTCAGTATAGATTTGATTACCTTATTCGTGCTTTCTACTTGGTCGTTGGCCTGTGGGTGGTAGGAAGTTGTAATTTTACGCTAAATATGGTAATTCTGTAATGTTTCAGCCAATTTGTTACCTATAAACTGTGGTCCCCCATCTGTGATTATGTCTCGTGGGAGGCCATACCGCATGAAAATTTGGAAAAGAAAATGTATCACGGAATCCTCTGTAGCTTTTGAAAGAGGCTCTGCTTCAACCCATTTAGTAACGTATTCAGTGGCAACTAGGATATATGTTTTCTGGTTTGATGGAGGGCTAATAGGACCAACGAAGTCAAGGACATTTCATCAGACTGCCCAGGTCGACCAGCCCTTTGACAGCTATCACAGGCCTACACAAATTTTTTTGCGTCTCTAAAGATATTAGACCAATAATAGCCAGTCCGTAGGACTTTATGTGCTGTTCTACAATCTGCAAAGTGTCCGCCACACTGTCTGTCATGGTATGCTTTCAAAATATCATATACCTCATCGTCCCTAACACATCTTCTTATTTGCATATCTGCACCTGTATGAAATAAGTAACCTCCTATCCATGAAAAACGGGTGCTACGATGTATTATTTGCTTTCGTTCATTAAGGGATAGATGTTTGGGTAATTTACCTATTGCCAAATAGTTCGCTATACCAGCATACCATGGTGTTCTGGTGGTAACAACGAAGAGATGCTCATCCAGGAAGTGATCTTCAACTGGTTCTACATCTGTTAGCTTTGGCATCCTGGACAGAAAGTCAGCTACAGGGTTCTCTTTGCCCGGTCGATCCTTGATCGTGATATCAAATTCCTGCAGTAAAATCAGCCATCTAGTTACTCTCCCATTCGTAACAAGTTTATTTGCTAAAAAATTAATGGCAGAGTGATCTGTGTAAAGCACTACAGGATACCCAGTTATGTAATGCCTAAATTTATTTATAGCGTGAACTACAGCCAAAAATTCTTTCTCAATCACAGTATAGTTTAATTCGGCAGGGGTCAAATTTTTGATAATGTAGTAAATTGCATATGGCTTTTTGTCTTCCTCCTGCCCAAGTACTGCTCCAATTGCTGTGTCTGAGGCTTAAGATGAAATTTGGAATGGTAAATTCCAATTTGGGCCCCTCAGCACAGGGGTTGTTGCAACGAGCTTCTTCAAATCATTAAAAGCATTGTCACATTTGTCTGTCCAAACAAAATCAGTATTTCCAGTCAGCGCATATAAAGGTGCAGCTATTCGAGAATAATTCTCTATAAATTTTCTATAATAACCAGAAAATCCAAGAAAGCTATGTACCTCTGTCTGTGTAGTAGGTGTAGGAATTAACAAGAGTATTTGAATTTTAGCTGGATCTACTTGAATTCCTTCTGCTGAAATATAATGGCCTAAGATAACTCCTTCAGTCATCATCATAAGACATTTTTCATTGCTTAAACAAAGCCTAGTGTCTATACTTCTTTGCAATACTTTTTCTAGATTTTGCAACGCAGGTTCAAAATCATCCCCATAAGGAGTGAAATCATCCATATATACTTCGAGACCTTCATTTATTAAGTCTGCAAAGATGCTGAGAATTTCCCTTTGAAATGTAGCAGGAGCGTTGCATAGGCCAAAAGGTAAGACTAGGTAGGCAAATGTACCCCATGGGCAGGTGAAAGTAGTCTTGTCCTGGTCTTTAGGGGCAATTTGAATTTGGTTGTATCCATTGAAGCCATCCAGAAATGAAAAGAACTTCTTTCCTGCCAATGTGTCTAATCCCTGGTCAATGAAAGGAAGAGGAAAGTGATCTTTTTGTGTTGCTTTATTGAGTTCATGGTAATCTACACATATCCTCCACTTTCCATTCTTTTTAGGTACCACCACTAATGGGGAGACCCACTTGCTATCAAATATTGGATAGATAAAATTGACATACAATAATTTTTGTAATTCATCTTTCATAGCATCCTTAAGGTGAGGATTCAGTCTCTTTTGAGGTTGACGAATGGGTCTTGCATCTTTTTCAATGTAAATGTGGTGAGTACATAATTGTGGGTCAATTCCTTTCATATCGGGGTAATCCCATGCAAAGGCTGCTTCATATTTTTGTAATAATTGGACCAATTTCTCTTCTTGTTCAGCAGTGAGATTCTTGTTAATGTTCAAGGTTTTTCCTGGTTCAATTTATACAACCTTAGTATTATTCATAGAGGTAGTAGGTATTGCTTGATCATGGATGTCTTTAAAAGGATATTCTTCTTCTTTATTGTCGAATGCTGCCTCAATCATGAAACATTGCAAGTGAGATGCAGTTTGTGATTTATTAATGAAATTAATAATGACATCATCCTCTATTTGATCTTTAAAATCAAAAGCTTCTTCTATCGTTAGAGGTGACCTCATGTTTTCCACAAAATATGATGGTTCGAATTTCCTGCACTATGGGGGCGCCCATGAGCATTGTATCATCTACGAATTTCTAATGCGTTACTGTGGGTCCTTTGTGTATCGGTTTGATGCCTTTGAGTTGATTCTGCCGTTTTTCCTTGGCTAAGGATATTCCTAGCCCTTCTGCCATAATGACAAAGAGAAACGGAGACAGGGGATCTCCTTGCCTTATACCTCTGGACGGAATGAAGGGTTGAAGGGGTCCTCCATTCAGTAGCATTGAAAAGAAAGCACCTGAGACCAGTTCCATTATCCAATTTGTCCATTGCTAACTAAATCCAAAAGCCTGGAGGATTGCTCTCATATAGTGCCAGCTGATTTTATCAAAGGCCTTTGAAAGGTCAAGCTGGATAAGCATACCTAGAGTCCTTTTTGTTTTGAGAGAATGCAACAGTTCCTGAGTGAGGATTATGCTGTCAGTGATCTGCCTACCTTCAACGTAGCCAGTTTGTTCCTGAGAAATGATTGAGGGGAGGACAGATTTAAGTCTGCTAGCCATCAGTTTGGAAAGGATTTTGTAAAGGACATTACAAAGGGCTATGGGACAAAACTTGTCGGGGGAGTCAGCTTGGTCTGATTTGGGAATTAAGGTGAGGAATGTGGCATTGATGGCAGGAAAAACTTTCTTGGTTCTGTGAAAGTTCCTTACTAGGTTGAGAAGGCCAGCCTTAATAATGGGCCAGCAAGCTTTAAAGAATTCGATTGTAAAGCTGTCTGGTCTGGGAGCCTTGTTCGACGCCATGTTGAAGATTGTTTCTTTAATCTCCTGCTCAGTGAATTCTCTTAGAAGGAGGGAGTTTTTCTCCTCTGTAACTAAGTTGGGAATGGCAGCGATAATTTCATTGATGGCTCGGGTTCTATCTTGAATGGGATCGCTGAGAAGAGAAGTGAAAAAAGAGTTGAGTTCAAATCCTATATGCTCCCTTTTATAAACTTGATCGCCATCAGCTTTTTTGAGGGAGAGGATGCGATTATGTGCTCTATGCTGGATGGTTGACTTATGGAAGAAACTAGTGTTGCGTTCTCCCTATTTTAACCATTGCACCCTCGACTTCTGCCTCCATAGAAGCTCTTCTTGTTTTAACTATTCTTCCCATTGCCTTTGCAGATTTGATTCTTGAGCTATTCTTTCATCATTGGGCCCTTCTTTGATCAAAGATTGCTGGAGGTTCGCCATTTTTTCCTCGAGTTCTTTTTTGGCTTGAAATATGTCGCCAAAGGTGTTTTTGTTCCAGCGTTTGAGGTTGATTTTTATTGTTTTGAGCTTCTGCTAGAATATGTACATGATATTGTCGCTCCTTATGGTGGCTTGAGTCCACCAGCGTTGTATGTTTTGCATGAATGATGGGTGCTCTGTCCAGAAGGCTTCAAATCTGAATTGTCTGTTGTGGGGCTAATCCAAATTGGTGAAGTGAATCTGCACTGGCCAGTGATCAGATCCTCTGATAGGCAGAATGTTGGCCTCCATGTCGATATTTTGCAGCAGAATGGATTCCGACATGAGGAACCTATCGAGACTTGATGCTATCTGACTGTTTCCTCCTTGCTTATTATTCCAGGTATGCAGACCATTGACTGTGGAGATGTCAATGAGGTTGGATTCAACAATAAAGGTGTTGAATGCTTCCGAGTCCTTATCCAATCTTCGTAAGCCTCCCTTTTTTCCTACTAGATTGGTGATCATGTTGTAGTCTCCGCCTAAAATCCAGTGGTTTGCCCCATGGTGTTGCCTGACTTCGTCCAGGTCTAGCAGCATCTTCAGCTTTTCCTGGATTCGTTGGGGTCCATACACGTTGGTGATGCAGATCGATTGCCCTGAGTCTGGCATGTTGAAAATGTTCGATAACGAGTGCTTGGTGGACAGAGCATTCTACAAGAAGAATTTTCTTTTGTTCCATAACGTGAGTAACCCTCCTGCTTGACCGATAGCATCTATGCTTATGCAGTGATGACTGTTGGAAACAAGTTTTTTGAGTGTCTCTGTGCCTTTGGGAGAGCATTTTGATTCTTGAAGAAGTATGATGTTTGGGTGTAGCGAGAATAAGAGGTTTTTCAAGATCCTTCTTTTGGTGGTGCCATTGAGCCCCCTGATGTTCCAGGTTGTGATTTTCATTGAGCTACCTTTGGAGCAGATAGGACCAAGGCCCTGATTTTTCCTTCATTGATTAGGCATCTGCCTGGTTCTTGTATTTGGTGTCTTGTGGATTTGTGCCCTCTTTTTCTTCCTGGTCCTTGTGGCTTGTATTGATCCAAATCCAGGTTGGCTTGAATGCCCGTTTAACTGCTATTTCCCCATTGCCTTTTGGCTGCATTTTCGTTGATGTATTCCAACTGCAGGTATGCCATTTCTATCTTCTCCAAGTGTTCTTGGGGAATGGCATCGACTCCCAGTTTGGACCATTGCTCATTGATCTTTTGGAGATCTAGATCGCCTAGGATCTCCTCCAGAGGATTGTTTGAAGTGGTTGAGGATGGCTGCTCTATTTGCATTTCTGTGCATTGAGGAGTTTGCAGTGAGGTGTGGCTGGTATTAATCTGAATGGGAGAGGATTATGGTTTGTGTTGCGGTGCCTGGGCGTGGATTGAATCTGAGGTTGTGCTCGGGGCGTTGGTTGTAATCAAAGATTGACTTAATAATGACGGATCTTGATCAGTGGGGGCCTGGGAGACTATAGGGTGCTCCAATGAGTCAAGATTGCTCAGAACTTCAAAGTTGTTTTGATGGGTCGAGGCAGTATTGGTGGGGGTTGTATTGGTGGAGGGTTTCAGAGGCTTGTTTCCTTTCTCCCCTTTGTTCTTTCTTGAGATGGAGGTGAAACCAGGTGTCAACAGGCTTGCAAAATGGAATACATTTCTTTGTCATAGGGTGATGAACTTGGTCTGATGTGACCTTTCTGCAACAGCTCCTAAATCTGCCTCTTGATTTCATCATTCTCTAGAACAGAGCGTCGATAGATCGGTCCATTGGGTAGTGGCACACCTGGGGTCAGATCAATCGGGTGCTTGACCTGACAGTGCAGAGGAACCCCTATGGCTGAGGTGAAGATGTCCCCGTACTCCTCCACAACCTTATCCATTTGTTGTTGTCGTGCAGAGGAGCCCTGTCTGGAGGTCGTGGAATTATCTTAAAGCTATTCTTGAGGTGTTTGGATTTGATTTAAGATGCATCTATTGGATAATGCATTTTATTTCTTCTCCTAATTACTTTATTCTTCTTAACGGAGTTCCTTCAACTCCCTTTAATGCTACCTGGGGTTTAAGACAAGGGGATCCACTTTCCCCCTTCCTTTTCATTATTGCAGCAGAAGGCCGTGGTTGACATATTAAAAGTAAGATCCAGGGAGGTCAACTTAAAGGCCTTAATCTTTGGGGGGCAGGTTTAAAACTTTCGCACCAACAGTTTGTAGATGACATTATGCTCTTCTGTCAAGCCAGTCTAAAAGAATCTAAGGAAATTCTATCCATTCTTAAAGATTTCATGGAAGCCTCTGGAACTCTTATCAATAATGACAAATAAAATGTGTTTATATTTAATACTAATATTCTCTCCCAAAGATTCCTATTGCCTACCTTGGGATTCAACATCGGATCCTTCCCTATGAAATATTTAGGAATCGCTCTCAATCTAAATTCTCTTCGGGTCTCTGGGTGGAAATATCTCATTAATCGCATATAAGCTCGACTTCAAAATTGGGCATTTCAGGTGCTTAATGCTCTGAGTCGAGTTGTTATGTTAAGAACATTCTTACAATCCATTCCCATCTATCAACTCTCTGGATTGGAAACGCCTAAAATCTGTTGTAATGATATGGCTAAGACGTTTAAAAACATCCTATGGCAAGGATCTCAACAAGCTTGTAAATGGGCTCTCCTTTCATGGGATAAGCTTACGAAAATAAAAAGGACCGGAGGCTTGGGGTTAAGAGATCCATATTTTCTAAATCAAGTTATGGGAGCTAATCTCTGGTAAATATGGATACAATGGGGTAAAGATTTGTGGAAAATAATCTCAGAATAGAAGAATGAAATTTCCTTAACTATTGTAAGGAAATTAAAAGTTCAAATGACCCCTAAAGGATCCATTATTTGAAACTTGATAGCACTAAATAGATATCTCATCTGAGAACACAATTTTTGGGAAATTAGAGGAGGCGACATTGCCCAGTTTTGGGAGGAATCATGACAACAACAGGAGAAAATATTCAGTGAAATTGATTTAGGGGAGATTTTCCTATTCACTAACAAGCCGAATACTAAGACAATAGCACAATTTTTTGGATGAAGGGACAGAGCTTCAATGGCGAAAATGGAAGCTAAAAGACCAATGGAAGAATGCTCCAGAAACTTGTCAATGGGAAAACTATGTGAAAGAACTTAAATCTAGAAAACTAGCAATAGCAACACGAGAGGATATACTCATATGGGGGTATTGCACGAAATGCATGTTCACAATACAAGAAGGCCATTACATAAAATCAAATAACATTCATAATGTGGTTGTACCACTTTGGAAAAAAAATATGGTCGGAAAAACAATGGCCGAAAATTGAATACTTTTTGTGGCTACTTAGTCATGGAAAGATTCTTACCTAGGATCAGCTGCATAAGAAAGGAATGCATGGCCGACTGACATATACTATGTGTAAGAAGAATGTAGAAACATTGGAACACCTATTGAATAACTTCTTTGTCGCTGAGACCTTGTGGAAAAAAATTTCGTCCCTCTTTCAATAAACAAATAGGGACAACAAGAGCCTCAGGCATACAATTGAAGTCTGGAGAAAAGGAGGGTATAAAAGCCTTGTTCTTAACATAGTGTGGGGACTCTTTATGGGATTTCTCATATGGGTCGCCTGGAAAGAAAGAAATTGGAGAACATTCAGAGATGAGTATTGACAAATTGAAGAGATATGGAAAGTGGTTCTCGAGAATATCAGAGAAACTGTCCTCACCGAGAAATGGCATGAAGATGACTAGAAAGCTAATGGGCATGAGGATAGGATTTTAGCTATGCTTAACTTGAAACCCCAAATTCTCGCCCCAGCCTCATGGAAACAAAAACCTTTGGGAAGACATTCGCACGATCCCAAGATTCCTTTGGGAAGCTTGGAATCTCCACCCGATTACACCATAAGAATCCAAAGCCCATAATGCCTCCACATGAAATCAGGTAGGAATCCATAGTGCACTACACTTCCACCTAATAAATTTCATGGGAATCCAAAGTCCACCCAAAGGATCTCCACCTTTGAAAACCAAGAGAAGTTCCAGAGTAACCAACATCTCCACTTGTGCAAGAATCAACAAATCACCCTACCTTATTAACGTGGTTGTTTTTACTTTTTGCAATGTTTCCAGACTAGTTGCGCGTGTGCACTAACAATGCTTCCACACACTCTTAATGCACAGTTGTCATCACTACGATGTGATTATTATGTCATTGACTTCCCTTTTCTACGAATAATGCTTGAATGCATCAATCATTGAATGACTCCCCTTGAGAGAGTGTGTGCTCTCATCTCCCAAATGTGTTGACTAGCGTCTACCATTCCACATGACCGAATTTTCCTTTATTTCTCTATTCCCATACAACATCGTCAATTCTTATTACAATGTGGAAATGATGTGGGTGACCAAATTTTCCTTTATTTCTCTATTTCCCATACATCATCATCAATTATGAGTACAACATGAAAAGGACTTGGGTGGGAATAATTGCAACATTCAATACTTTCCCTACTTCCCCAAGCCATTCTATACTTTCCCTACTTGCCCAAGCCATTCTGAAGGAGCTTCCTCCTAGAGCTATAAATCTCTGTTCTTTCTCACAATCTAGTCATTTCATTTTATCACATTCAATTGCAATTACCTATGAAAATATTTAGATGAGGGAGCAACTAAAAAGTGTTCACACATCCATAAAATCTTTTAATATTTAGGATTAAATAATATTAACAAATATTGAAAAATATTTTAATGCAAAAAAATAACAAAAAGCATTTTAATATCTAAAATGTAGTGCATAAATAAAATACATTAATATACATATTATGCATTTTATTTTAATGTTAAATATATATTATTTCCAAAATAAATTATATATGTACTAAATGAATTTGATGCTCAATTTCTAACTTGCAATACACACAAATGCATGTATATGAATTTGAACACAAAAATACATGTATATGAAGTCAACCGTCAAAAGAATGCAAATCCCATAAACTAGAGGTTAACCTAATTCAGAAAATGAGCAACGAGAATAAGTGAGGTTGATGTTCTTAGAAAGAGGCCCATCCCTTTCCGTGCAAGATCTACACAATCCCGCAGGAATAGAAAATCCAATATCAATCTAACCGGTGACCCTTGAGTTTATCGATTCCTCCAAAAAGATGTTGATGCCACTTGTTAAATATGAAGCCTTCTTAATGAAAGAGAAAGTTGAGCTTCTTGTAGTCGTGATTTATACAATCACAATGGAATCGACCATCAAATTTCTTCATAACTAACCACCGCTCGCTTTTACAAATCCCCAAAGAGAATTATGGTGCCTTTTTATTTTATATTACCATAGGAGAATATCAAGATCGAGCAATCAATTTGAGGACTTTCACAAAGCAACAAGGCATATTGTAAGGCCCCAAGACTTCATGGGCGCGTTCAGTGGGACGGGCGCGCCGGTTGGGCGTTTAGACGAGTTCGGGCGCCGTACGACGCAACGGGCGGCACGTCGCACCATTGGAGAGGCACGGACGCGCACATAGTGAGGCAAGTCACGAGGGCGAGTTGGAGGAGAAGCGCGTCGAGTTAAACCAACACGGAGTTGGCAAGACGTTTATACCACAACGGGTGCCCCTTGGGCGAGCGAGCCGACGGGCGAGTCGGTGGGTCGGCCGGCGCGTTGGGCGTGACCGACGCCACACTTCGTGGGCGAGCAACCAAACGTGGGGGTCGGCTCGGGTCGGCCGAGCGCCCCACACCCCACGACGTGACGTTTCATGGGCGGATGAATAAACGGGCGGGTCGGCTCATGGCAAACGAGCGACCACACTTCACTTGGACGTGCGTATATATATGATGGCGTGATGGAGAGTGGAGGCATCAAGCAAAAATCGAAGATCAATCAACGAACAACATCAAGGGAGTTGCACCATGAGTTGCCAACAACTCGTTTGTGGAAGAAACGGCGAAGGCACGACAGCGAACGGGCGTTGGTCAAGTCGGGTTGAGCTCATGCACGTCACACTGCAGTTCTGGTCGGGTCAGGTCGGGCGCAGCTGCACGTCGGTCGGGTCGAGTTGGGTCAGTTCTGGGCGCCGAGTAACGGCAGGGTCCCATCACTAAAAACGTGATTTCGGGAGCGTCGGGTATCGGATTGAGGTGCCGTAAATTGCAGAAGGTGCGCATTTCCGAAACGAATCCAACCATGTGGGTGAGGGACAGATTGGATGCATGGTCAGCTCAGAAAACGCTCTACATTGATTTGGAGCAACGACTGAGTGACCCGACTGACCAGCACTTGGGCAGTTTTGGGGCAGCACTTCCGAAGGTGAACTTGATGATTGTAAATGGTTGTAAAACTCTGTTGTAAGCTAGTTTGATGATTTTTAAGCCTTAGAGCTTGACCACAAGGCAAATAGCCTTGCCAAGGAGCAAAAGTGGTTTTTGCGGGATTGGACATTGTAATCATATTTTTATGAAACATAATATCTGGGCAGACTCATTTTAAAAGGGAGTTGCCCCTCCCTTGTATGTATGGGTGTACTTGTGGATTGATATTGATGTTTATGTTTTATTCCGCACATTGAAAGAACATTTGTAATATAACTAATGAATGTTGCTATAGGCGTAGTCTGGGTACTTGAGTATTTAGAAAAAGAAAAAGTACGGCGGTGCCGCACCTGCCTACAAGACGTGGTTGGAAGACACCCGTGGTGTAGGGGCATGACACATATCTATAGTGGGTAACATGAGTTTCATTAACAGTGATACAAATCACGTTATAATTGGATTTGACAAGTGTCAACTTTTTTTCATTTTATCATGCTTAGGTTGTTGCATGCGTGCATAATAATTTGTTTAGTTTTGTTCTCTCTTACCTCTTCAACGAGAATACTAATCACATTCTAGACTCTCGGCCAAGAGTTTTCTAAACTCTCGGAAAACTCTCGGGGTGAAAACTCTCGTCTAAGAGTTTTTTAACTTTCAGTCTAGAGTTTGCACGCGCGGTAAATCTAACTCTAGGCAGGTTAAACTAGTTTTAAATTTCTCGGTCGAGAGTTTGAGAAATTTCTCGTCCGAGAGATTATCTCGTCCGAGAGTTTCTGGTCAACGAAAAACACACACAATTCTGCAGTTTTCAGGAACCTGCAACTTTGGAGGGGCATAACAGATACAAAAAAAAAAAATTAGATGTCGGACAAAGTACCTTTAGATTCGTCTCTGAATCTAGTTTCTGATGATATGAGATTTGTGGAGTTTCATTAAAAAAATTCAATTTTTTATTAATTTTTTACTAAACTGTGTCACTGTGGAATTTCATTGTTTGAAAAATTGCACTGAATGAAAATTCAATAACTTTCAAATGAGGACACCAAAAAATTCAAAAAAATCATACTGCACTTCCTCTCCCTGTCTACTTCAAAAGGGTACTCTCATTTTTCTTATTGACGATCACATTGAAAAGAAAATCAAAGGATGATAAAATGTACTAAAACATCACTGTTTTTTTGTCTTCGTCCATTTCAAAAAATACTAAAAAATAGTGATTTAATCCAAAAATTACCGAAACATAATCTGTGCACTAGCGCAATATATGCATATTATGATGCTATGGTTTTTTTCCAAAAAATGAATAACCTTCCCTAAAAAAAGTAAAGGATGATAAAGTGACTATTTATGTTTGCCTGAAAATTTCAAGTATGTGCAGTTAGTAAACAAGAAATTTACCCCTCTATATGTCAATATTTCTTTTTTTTTAAATATGGGTATGGAGGTAAGACAATTCTCTACAATTCTTGTTTTTATGTCAAAGCATAGTTTGCAATAAAAATATGAGTTTAGTGGAGTTGAAGTTGAAAATCATAGAAAATTACAATTTTCAACGTCAAAAAAGGGCAAAAAGTGTTTCCCAACTTCACATTTTCACCCTATGGTTATCCAAGAGGGGATATAAAAAATGAAAAGAAGGATATTGAACTGTAGGTTATACAAGTTGGACATAGAACCAGTGGATAAACCTAAGGAAAAACTATGTTTCTAGGTCGAACCTTTGTAGAGGTTCCAGTACCTGAGAGTAAAATCCAGTTTGGGGCTGTCAAATCCAGTATGTTCTATATTTCTTACATTTCTGCCCTCCTATTTTTCTTTCCAATCAAGGTTTATAAAATAACATGAGAAGCAACATGAGACTTGGAACAATAATTTTCATTATCTATATGGAAGGAAAGAAGGATTATATCCCCTTAAGCTTAAGCTTATGTAGTTTGTCAATTTTTATCATATATTTTTTGGTAAGGGTAAATGTTTTTTTTTATCTATAGTACAAGTCATGAGTTCCCCAATTTTACCTTATGTAAAGCATGATTCTAGGATTACTACAATTTGTACTTGGTTTTTTAAGAATATATCAAATAAATTTTTTGAGAAGCAAATATGGCTTGTTCCTTAGAATTTGGCACTTAGAATTTCCATAATGCTTATAACCCCATCCTTACAATTTTTATAATTTCCATGATGAAACATTTGAATTTCCTTCCCCATATTTCTTGTTAATGATTATAACCTTAAAATGGCTAGTATTGGTTTGTCATCATCATCTCAAAATGACCTGGCAGATGAAAATTTACCATGTCAATCATCATCACTTCACACCATCTCATACATGACCCCTTCTACATATTATATGCATGAATTTTTGGCATGTCATCCTCTCTACCTAACCATTGAATGATTGTGACAATAGGTGAATAAAATACAATTTATAAGTAGAGGATAGTTTCTAGTTTGTCCTCCTCCATCCGCCCCATAGCTATTGATTTCTCAATTTTCCACTTCCAACTTTCTATTCTCGAAATTCATTAGCAGCTAATTTATCGATAGCCACACCACACCTAGAAGTTAAATAAATTATCATATATACACTACTACATTAATGAACTCTACGTTGTTTGTTATTGTAAAGTCCAATAACAAACAATGTTAATTGATTTTAGTAGTGTATATAACAATTTCTTTGACTTCCAGGTGTGTTGTGACTATTAGTAGAATTAACTACCAAAATGAATTTCCAAAATAAAATGTTGGAAGAGAAAAAATAGGCAATCACTGGATATGGAGTGGGTGGAGGAGGACAAACTTATAGTGATCCCTTCCTTATCAAAATTCCTTTATTCACCTAATGTCACAATCAATCATGGTCTGGGTAGAGGGGATGACCTACCATAAATTCAATCATATAATGTGTAGAAGGGTCATATGTAGATGGTGTGAAACGATGATTACAAACATGGTAATTTTTCATCTACTAGGTCATTTTGAGATGATGATTACAAACCAGTGCTAGCCCATTAAAGGTTATAAGCATTGGTGCCTAATGTGGGGTGGACAATTTAAATCAAGTTCGTATCAAAGTACAATTTAGCTCATTTTAGTGAAGGTTAGTTAGAACAATTAGCTATTGGTTTCTACCTTCAATTTCCTCTGAAAATGAATGTGTACGTGCTTTTGAGAGACATTAAAGACATTAGAGGAATAAGGTCCAAATTTTTGATGAAAATGTGCTATGAAAGTAAAGGGTTTTAAAGGCAAGCATGTACAAGGCATAGTTGAGCCAAATGTTCTTCAAGAAGGGCCTAATTATTTGGGTCTTGGTTATGGAAAACATGGAAAATGCTCCAAAGCCAAGGAGGCTTGTGAGGTTTATGTTCATGATGAATGGAACATGTACATAGTTTACCTTAAAGTTGTTGTGTTTTACGGATATTAAAATGAAGAACTTCTATTTAGATCCATTCCAGAGATTGACTGTAGGGGCATTTACTAAATATGTCACCTTTCATAAAAGATGAGATCCAGAGGCTACCTGGCCCTTTACAGACTCTGCCTATAGAACTTGTAGAAGTAAACACTAGAGGCATTAACAATATCAAAGAACGTTTTCATGCTCAGACATGGGAATGTGTCTCTTTCCCTACGCAAAAAAATAGTTCTTGAGGTAGTTAATCTTCATAGACATGTCATCAAGCAAGTCAATGTAATCATCCCTCCTTCCCTCCCTTCTAAAATAATTATGTTTTTCGGGGTCAGAAAGCCAAAATATGGAGACAATTATCACCAAATCCAACGTATGATTATGCATGATGGAGAATATCTAGCGCTTTCCCTTGTTAATATATTTAATAATCTCAATATTTATTTAAAAGTATCAATAGTATTTCGACGAGATCACATTGTTCAAATCTCATGGTTGAAATACTATTGATACTTTTAAATAAATATTGAGATTATTAAATATATTAACAAGGGAAAGCGCTAGAGATTCTCCATCATGCATAATCGTACGTTGATGCTTATAGAGTGAAAAAACTGAAAGAATCAACTTGTAGAATCATTTTAATGGGGGGTGGAGAATTCAGGTCTAAAACCTTTTGGAGTCATTTTGAGGTATTGAATGACATTTCTGGGGGTCAAACAATTATATAATTTAAGTTGAAGGCCCATGAGATAAATATGACTTCTATGTGACATTTGTAAATTAAATCATCCATTTGTTGTGTTATATGAACAAAATTGGTACGCATATCTAAAGAGTCCAAATGCTCATTCAAGACCATATGTAATCCTCATCTAACTTAGCCAGGGATTTGCAATACTATATTTGAGTTGGCTAGCTCCATTTCAAGATATTATGGTTATCCAAGAGGGGATATAAAAAATGAAAAGAAGGATGTTGTTGTAGGTTATCCAAGTGGAACATAGAACCAGTGGAGAAACCTAAGGAAAACCTATGTTTCCAGGTCGAACCTTTGTAGAGGTTCCAGTACCTGAGAGTAAAATCCAATTTGGGGCTGTTAAATTCTAACTATATTGGTAATTGTGCTAGGGGGGAGAAATAGGATGCAATTTCCTCTTCTCACGATTGGGAGTCTTGTTTTTCATGTGGATTCAACCAAACATATTGTACATATTAAACGAGGACATAATTATTACACATTTTTAATTTACATTCAAATGCTTCTTTGATTTATCTCCTATAGCTTAATGTATTATGCTAGATATATAATTTAAGTTGAAGGCCCATGAGATAAATGACTTCTATGTGACATTTGTATTGAATCATCTATTTTTTGTGTTATATGAACATAATTGGTACGCATATCTAATTTACATTACTTTAATATGTCATGCTTCTTTAATTTATCTTTTATAGGTGACAGGAGCATCCCTTTTTAATCTATCCCTTTTGACTTCGGATATGTGGGCAATATTCATCTGCATATTTTTCTATCATAAAGCAGTGAGTAAAATTGTATTCCATTTGTGTCAATTTTAAGGTTAAGCACATGGATTAAAGTTTTATATATTATATGAGTACGCTATGTATTACATATGGTCTTGAATGAGCTTTTGGACTCTTTAGATATATATCTAAAGAGTCCAAATGCTCATTCAAGACCATATGTAATCCTCATCTAACTTAGCCAGGGATTTGCAATACTATGTTTGAGTTGGCTAGCTCCATTTCAAGATATTATGGTTATCCAAGAGGGGATATAAAAAATGAAAAGAAGGATGTTGTTGTAGGTTATCCAAGTCGGACATAGAACCAGTGGAGAAACCTAAGGAAAAACTATGTTTTCAGGTCGAACCTTTGTAGAGGTTCCAGTACCTGAGAGTAAAATCCAGTTTGGGGCTGTTAAATTCTAACTGTACTGGTAATTGTGCTAGGGGGGAGAAATAGGATGTAATTTCCTCATCAAATTCACCTAGGACTAAAACCATTATTTTTAAATTTGAAATAGATCATGGTGTGTTGTTTCAATGCATGAATCTGAAATCAAATTAAATCTATATTAATTAATTTAATAGTTTAAATTCCTATTTGTGGTGTGCCAAATAGAAATATTCAAAGCGAAAGTTACAACTTACAAATATTACTCAAATATATCACAAAAGGAAATAGAATAACAAACATAATGGACAATATGAACCAAAGTATTATACCTTTATTGATATGGATGGATTCTTAATTACAAACATTTGATTAAAATATGTTGAAGCTTTGGGGGAACTTTAATGAAACACTTTGTGGACAATATCAAAAGAGTTAAGAAAGTGGCTACTAACTAGTCTAAAAAGAAGGCAACAGAAGATAAAAAGGATCTTTTAGAAGTAGAAGAATTCATTTCTAGGCTTTTTGACAATAATGTAAATGCAAGACTTCAAAGTAGAGCCATCTAGTTCGCTGAATGTGATAACAACACTAATTTTTCCAGAAACATGTAAATCATAAAACCTGCAACTAAGCTGGAGATTTGGAAAAATATTACAGCCATGAAGTCCTATTTGTATTAGTTTCTGAGAAAAAATGGAAGTCCTATTTGTATTAAGGTGACAATTGTATATAGGAAGTACTAATCATTTGAAGATTGTGTTAAAAGTAAGCCATTACAGTAAATATATCTTGCAATTACAGAAATTCCATACACACCAATTCATGTATTCTCTAAAATATACAAAGTTGGCCTAAATAACTCTCCTACAAGTCGACTTCACACAAGTATTCAAATCAACCTATATGGAGACACACCTCTTCACATTGCACATGTTGGCTCATTTCCTATGGATGTACTATTGTTATATAAATGAACATTGGGTCTGGTTAGTTGCTAAGGTTGATTAATTATTGAATAGTTGGTGTAAAATATGGCTTTCCCATGCTGTTTGCCTGGTCTTTACAAAATCAGTGTCTGGTCATTACAAAATTAGTGTTAGAGGTCGT